>PKML01037566.1:6500-43500 GCA_002933935.1 Eutrema yunnanense
TATCTTCTTTCGAGGAGTAGATTGGAGGTATCAGATGGCTCTGGACTCTTCAAGCAATGGTAATTTCAACACCATATATCCTGAGGACGCCTATGTGTTGATTGAGAACTTTGCCTCCAGCAGTAGCACCAAGAGTGCAGACTTCGAGCGCAAGAAGCTGGCTGGTAACATGGATGGGTCGCAGATCGCTGAAGTTAAAGCTCAGCTGGACTCTATGCACAGTCTTCTGCTGGGAAAGACAACAAAGGCCGTCCACTTTGCTGCTGAGAATGAAGTGGAAGATGTTAACTACATTGGTGGTTCTGGTTTTCAGGGTCAACGATTTGGATACAACGCCAATCGAAACTTCACCAACTATGCTCAACAAGGAGGGTACCAATCCCCGCCACTCAAAGCTCCTGAGAGTAAGATTGAGGCTATGCTTGAACACCTGGTTCAAGGGCAGGAGAAGATGACAGTCACCTTCAATGGTAAGATGGACACCATTTACACCGATTTGAGTGGAAGGATCGAGGCACTAAATACGAGTCACAAGATGCTGGAGACGCAAGTAGCTCAGACTGCAGCCAATTCCAAGGGAAAGTCGGTTCATTCACACAATGCACACGTCAATGCGATCTCCTCAAGTGCAGAAATTTTCGGCCAGGATCCTGAAATCGCCAAGGCATCGATCGATACCCCCAGGTGTCGATCGATGCCAGTTACAATTCTGAAACAGGACACTTCCAAAACCCGTGTATCGATCGATACCCCGTTGGTATCGGTCGATACTGAGGCGATTTCAGAGGAGACACCGGTGATGTCGACTGTGGTGCCTAAAATACTTCCAGAGAGGGTCTATATACCAAGGATACCTTATCCTAGAGCTCTTGAGAAGGCTAAGAAGGAGGTAGAGGACGCCAGATGCAAGGTTATGCTGGATAGTCTGATTGTGGAGCCTCTTGGTGATGATAAATCTATGAAGGATGATTCAACAGCAAGAGTATCGATCGATACCCTCCCTGGTATCGATCGATACCCATCGCAGAACGAACCAAAACATGTGAAAACACCTGAGATGATTGAAGAAAGAGTTCGCAAACCCAAGAAGGTGAATCCTGTTCCTAAACACCTCAGAGATCCCATCTCTCCAAAGCAGCTGCGTGGCTTTGAGAAGATGGTACGAAGGATCTCCCTTGATTCAACCTTTGAAGAAGCTCTAGAGTGCCGTCCTCTGCTAAGTCACTTCAAAGATTGCAGAGAAACTGAGGAAGAGATTAAGGCACTCTTCATTAAGGCTAGAGGTCCACCTCCACTGAGACAGTTGACCCCAAGGGAAGATCCAGGGAAATTCGTGGTTCCATGCTCCATCTCAGGAGTCGAGTTCAAAGAGTCTCTTGTTGATTCAGGGGCTAGTGTCAATGTCATCTCAAGGGCAATTGCAGAGCGGTTAGGGGCTGATATTCGATCACTAGAGATATCCATCACATTCGCGAATGACTCCACCTCACTTCCACATGGTACTATCCATGGTTTGCTGGTCAAAGTAGGAGACTGTCTGGTTCCTACTAATTTTCAGGTTGTGGAAATGAGTGCCATTTCCCGTATGCCTATACTCCTGGGACGACCATTTATGGCTACTGCTGGCGCAGTCATAGACACACCTAATAAGAGAATCTCTTTCTCTTACATTGACGGAGGGGTCTATTATGATGTCATTCCCCCTAGGAGTGTTCCTACACGTGTCTCTAGCATTGAGGTTGTCACAGGAATGTCACTAGCAGTTGATCTTTTGGAAGAGCCTCCTGATGAGCCTACTGTCGCAGACTTTTCAGCTGATCCGCCCAGCATCCCCAAGGAAGTTGTCAAGAAGGTTAAGGCAACAAAGAAGAAGGCCAAGAGCAACAAGGTCAAGAATCACCATGTCAGTTTAATCCCTCAGAAGAGTGATGGGAATTCGATTGAGTATAAGGTCAAGTGCAAAGGAGCTTCAAAGCCATTTTCTAAAGCTAGAGTACTTCTTACTTCGGAGCTGAAAGAGAAGGGAAAAGAGTTCGTGGAAGGCATGTTGAGCAGAACTCTGAAGCTAGCAATGTCAAGTTGTGGAGCCTGTTTTGGTGCAAGCTCTCACTCTTATCCAGCCTGAAGGGCGTTACAGTCAAGCTATTGACGTTAAACGAGCGCTTGGTGGGAGGCAACCCACTGGTGAGTCTGTTTTTGAGTCGTTTTTCGTTTTATTTTCGTTTGTTTTGTGTTTGTGTCAGGATAAACAAGGAGCAGACTCGAAATCGCCTTAGTATCGATCGATACCCCACTGGTATCGATCGACACCAATCGCGGATGAAAATTCACCAAGTCGATTTAAGCCTGGTATCGATCGATACCATGCCGTGTGTCGATCGACACCAACTGTTCCAGAACGGTAATTTCTTGTTTCTCTTCGTTCTATCCTTTTCTTTTGTTTCTTTTACCTACTCTAGGCTAGATAACACTGGGGATAGTGTTGTTCAAGTCTGGGGGAGGTGTCTGCTGACATTGTTTTTGTTTTTCTTAGAGTCAGTTGTTTTATAGAGTCAAAATTGTTTTATTGAGTCAAAATTTTGTTGGAGATTATGATCCTGTGCTTGAACCTATTGATTTGATTTTGTTTTTGAGTGCACAGTGTTACAGGATCAGTTCTAGATCGACTAATGAAAAATCCAAGGACTGACCAGTTGACTAGAAAACATCCATGTCTCCAGCAGAGTTCTTCTGAAGCCTGAGCCAAATTTTTGCACTTCATCAATGTGGTTAGTGTTTTTAGAGCTTGATTCATCATTCATATCTGATAAAGGAACCCATGTGTTTAGAGTTATGGTATCTCTCTCCCCTGTTATAAGTTGATAAATAAGAGCATAAAAGATTGAAATGATTTTCTTCTGAGTAGAGGGTTAGGAAAATTTCCAGCGATCCCATTATTCTACTTAAGAGGGAATGATCACACAAAGGATTGGAAGCGAGGCTAGGATTTTCCTATGATGCCATTATTCGCCTACATCCTTTGATACATAGAGAGGGAAGAACCGGGGATTTGGTGGCAAACACCATCAATACTCGCGTCTCATACCTTGATGTGTATATGCAAAGCTGAAAAAAAAAAAAAAAGAGAACATAATAAGAAATAAGTCCGCGGGAGAGAAATTGATACAAAAAGTGTGAAAAATGGTGGTTACTTGTCATGATATTGTTTGGTAAAGAATCTAGAAGGTTCTTGAATATTGTCTGCAGCGATGAAACTGGTGATGATGGTTTTATTTGAACAATGCTGTGGGATAATGTATGGAGTCTGGAAAAGCTGCGAATGTCTACGGAGAAGTACATGGTGGTTAGATTGAAAGCTGGTTAGATGACATTTGGGTACTTGGAAAGAAGGTCATTTCGATGGTTCATGAACAGGTGAGTCTCCGCGTTTTCAAACCTTTTTCTCTGTTTAGTCTTCTATTTGCTTGAGGGCAAGCAAAAGGCTAAGTCTGGGGGAGTTGATATATCATGGGTTTTACCCTGTTTAGGCCATGATATAAGTCATTTTATAGAGTCTTTTCTAGTGTTTTGTAGTATTTTAGAGTCTTTTGCAGGTTATAACACGTTTCGAGCTTAATTGGAATTATTGGAGCTTTCTGGAGCATTCTGGAGCGAAACTGAAGTCTGATGACTAAGTGCCCGATCTGAGCAACAAGCATCGATTGATACCCCCTGGTATCGATCGACACTCATCGAGAATTCATGGGCCGCGACTTTTTCCAAGACTTAAGGAATTGCAAAAGTGCCCAGAAGACTTTGTTAATTACAAGAAGACCCCAATTCGTGTTTTAGGTTATAAATAGGATTTTACAGCCACTTGTTCATGCCATGCTTTATTTTCTGTGTTTATTTTACTCTGGTTTTAGAGAGACAAGTCTGAATCTCCCTTCGTCCGAGATCAGATCTCTAAACCTTTTCTGATTGTTTTATTGATGATTTATTCAAACATGTTGTCTTCAATCTCCATGTCTGAGTAGATCACCTGTTAGGTTTAGGATTTTCTCATAGGGATTTCTTTGAATGCTAGGTTGATTATCTGTTAGGATTCACTACCTGAATTAGTTTTTCACCTTAGGTTCTTCTCAAAGCTAATTCTAGATTGATCACCTAGTACTTAGATCTTAGGATAATTGATTAGGCACGAGAGTGCGATTAATTACCTGATAGAACCAAGGTGAGCAAATTAATTATTCGCAAAGAGATTTGGTTTAATTAATTTGTGAACATATCAAACCTGAACTTTAAAGCTGATTTAGACTTTAGGATTCGCAAAGAGATTTTGAATTCCTAGCATTTAGATTTAGATAGTTTTCGCAGCGAGAGTTGGTTAATTATATTTTAGTGATTTGAGTTCTAGAACCGTGCTTAATCTGAATCATGTTAGTTAATTTAGCTGCATTCATTGATTTCCTGAGAAATACCCTAAGCCTATATTCCTCCAACTGAATTTAAAAACGCTTTTACTTGCAATCTTGTTTTCAATTACATCTTCTGATTTAGCTTGTTTCGGATCTATATAATCTATTGAGTGATAACTGAGTTCTTGTGTTCGACCCCTGATTTACTGCAGCAACTGCTTTAGTACTATTTAGGGTATTAAATTGAGCATATCAGTCGATCGACACCAAGTGGATTCGATCGACACGGAACCTCCGAATCTGTTTCACGTGACACAACAAAACATAAAACAAAAACTAGAAAAATAAAAGTTTCATATGTACAGACTTACCAGTGGGTTGCCTCCCACTAAGCGCTTGTTTTACGTCACGAGCTTGACTTTACGGACGGTCAGTCAGGATGGGAATGAGAGCTTGCAGCAAAACAGGCTCCACAACTTGACATCTCCAGCTTCAGAGTTCTGCGCAACATGCTCTCCACAACCTCTTGTCCTTTCTCCTTCAGTTCCGGAGTAAGAAGAATTCTAGCCTTGGAAAATGGCTTTGAGGTCCCTTTGCATTTCACCTTATATTCCATTGAATCTCCATCGCACTTCTGAGGTATCAAGGTGATTTGTGTAGCACTCTTGACTCTTTTGCTCGTCACCTCCTTCTTTGCTTTAGTCTTTTTGATGACTTTCTTGACAATGATGGGAGGGCGATCAAGAACTTCCAGAACAGTTGGCTCAGCATAAGGCTATTCCAAAAGATCAACTACTAATGTTTCTCCTGTATCAGCGGTGATGCAAGGGATATGTGCGGGAGTTCCTCTTGGGATGGCCTTGTAGGAGACATGTTTGTCAACGTACGAAAACGAGATGCTCTTACTGGGCGTGTCTATAACTGCACTAGCCGTAGCCATGAACGGTCTCCCAAAAATCAAAGGGTTGCTAGACCTTGCGTGCATATCCACAACCTGAAAATCGGTAGGAACTAGACAGTCTCCTACCTTAGCCATCAAATTAGGGATTGTACCATATGGAACTGAGGTGGAAGAGTTCGCGAATGTGAGAGCCATCTGAGTAGATCTTATGTCGTCGATTTGCAGCTCCTCTACGAGTGCCTTCGACATAACATTAACGCTAGACCCTGAATCAACCAGAGAGTTTTGGAATTCAACTCCGGAGATGGAGCATGGGATTGAAAATTTTCTTGGGTCATCCCTCTTAGTCAAATGCTTCAGTGGAGGCGGTGTACTTCTGACTTTGATGAAAAGTGCTTTAATCTCTTTCTTAGTCTCTCTGCAATCTCGGAAGTGACTCAGCAGTGGGCGGCACTTTAGAGCTTCTTCAAAGGTGTGTGTGGGTGGAATTCTTCGTACCATCTTCTCAAAGCCACGCAGCTGCTTTGGAGAAATGGGATCTCTGAGGTGTTTATGTGGTCGAGGATCTGGTTTCTTAGGCTTGTAGACACGTCCCTCAACCATCTATGGTTTCTTCACGATCTCTGGTTCAGCATCCGAGGGGTGTCGATCGATACAAGGTGGGTGTCGATCGACACAAGGCTTATGCGTTGGTTCTTCAGGTTGGTATCGATCGATATCAGCAGTGGTATCGATCGATACTGATAAATCGGATTCGGATTCACCTTCGACAGAGGTTTCGAAGTTTCCTGCACTTCGCAAGGTGATCGCATTGACGTACTCTTTCTGTGCTTGAGTCGTCTTTCCCTTCACAGCTGCTGCAGTCTGAGCTACCTGCGTTTCCAACATCTTCTGATGAGTATCGAGCGCATCGATCCTCCCACTCAGATCTTTGTACACAACATCTATCTTTCCGTTGAGATTCACTGTGAGCTGCTGCTAACCTTGAATCAGCTGTTCAAACATAGACTCGATCTTGCTATCTGAGAGTTTAGCAGGTACAGGTTGATAGGATGAATTTCCATAGTTCCTGGTGTACCCACTGTTCTGAGATGATCTCTGACCAAACTGATTTGAACCTCCTTGCTGAGAGTTGTTGTTGAAGTTTTGGTTGTTGTTGAATTGATTCCTTTGGCCTTGAAAACCAGAACCACCAATGTAGTTGACATTCTCTACTTCGTCCTCGTTGAATACCTCAACATCTTCAGCAAAGTGAACAACCTTTTGTGTCTTGCCCATCAGAAGACTGTGCATAGAATCCAACTTAGCTTGAAAATCATCAATATGTGTGCCATCCATGTTACCAACTAGCTTCTTCCTCTCATAATCAACATTCTTGGTGCTATTGCTAGACGCCAAGTTCTCAATCAAGACATAGGCTTCATCAGGATACCTGGTGTTGAAGTTTCCATTGCTCGAAGCATCCAGAGTCATCTGATACCTCCAATCAAGTCCTCTGAAAAAGAAACTCATCAGCTGAACATCAGAGTATCCATGATGTGGAAAATCTCTCTGATACGATTTGAATCTCGTCCAAGCAGCCTTGAACGCCTCAGTAGGTCCTTGAGAAAACTGGGAGATCTTGTTACTTAGATCCTCGGATCTTGCATCATCATAGAAATTGGTCAGGAAAGCATTCTTAGTCTCCTCCCAAGTAGTTAGCGATCCAGGAGGCAACTGCTTCAGCCAGTAAGTTGCTTCCCCGCCAAGAGAGTATGGGAAAAGCTTGCAGAAAAGGTAATCGTAGGACACTCTATTGCTTTTGATGCTAGTGACCAAGTCCTCGAACCTCTCAATATGATCCATGGGATGTTCGCTGGAAAGACCATTAAAAGGGTGTTGTCCCACAAGAGTGTAGTATGCATGTTTCAGTTCAAAGTCATTCCTCGGAAAAGTAGGAGGCCGAATCGCAGATCGGTTTGCGTAAAACTGGTCAAGTCTGTTGCACTCACCAATCGTTCTACCACGATTAACCACAGCATTCCCAGCTTCCACTGCGTTCGCGTTCCCAGCGACATTCCCAGCGACAACAGGAGCAGGTGGAATGATGTTCCCCTCTCCATCCAGACGTTGTCCTCTCTCATTGCACAACCGACCCTCTTGGTCTCTGTAAGCACCAGCTGCATCTTGAACCAACTCCTCTTGATTGTTGTTCATTTTTGCTGGCTTCTTTGCTCTTCGGTTTGTGCGTTCCAAAAGTGCTAGCTGCTCAAGTGACAGATCAACTAGCTGAGTGCTCTTGTTCTTTCTGGTTTCACGATTAGGCATACACCTGAAAACAAGAGTCAAAAACGTTAGTAACAAAAACGTGATGAGTATCGACCGATACCAAGTGGTGTCGATCGATATCAACAAAAAGAGAACGGCGAGTATCGACCGATACTAGATATTATCGATCGATACCGACGAGCTTAGTCGAAATTCTCAGACTAAAATCTAATGGCGAATTGAGTCCCCGGCAACGGCGCCAAATTTGATATGCTCAAATTAATACCCTAAAAGTACTAAGCTGTAGTTGCAGTATAGTAGGGGTCGAACACAAGGACTCACAGAGACACACAAATATATTATATAGGTGAAAATTCTGCTAAGCAAATCAATGGTATTGAAAACAGAATGCAAATTAAAACGGTTGTAAATTCAATTAGGAGGAAGCTAGGTTCAGGGTATTTCTCAGGAAATCAATGAATGCAGATAAACTAACTAGTCAGGATTCAGATTTAGCGCGGTTCTTGAACTCAAATCACTAAGTTATAGTTGACCAACTCTCGTTGCGAAAAGTATCTAAATCTAAATCTAAATCCTAGGAATTCCAAATCTCTTTGCGAATCCTAAATTCTAAAGCAGCTTTTTAAATCAGGTTTGATTTGTTCACAAAATAACTAAACCAAATCTCTTTGCGAATAATTATTTTGCTCACCTTAGGTTCTATCAGGTAATTAATCGCACTCTCGTGCCTAATCAATTATCCTAAGATCTAAGTTCTAGGTGATCAATCTAGAATTAGCTTTGCAAACAACCTAAAGCGAAAAACTAATTCAGATGGTGAATCCTAATAACGAATCAATCTAGCATTCAGAGATAACCCTATGAGAACCCTAAACCTAACAAGAGATCTACTCAGACATGGAAATTGAAGCAATAAACATGTTTGAATAAATCATCAAATAAATCAGAAAGAGTAACAAGAGGGTTCGAAATCTTTTCTCAGACGAACAGGGTTTCAGACTTGTCTCCCTTCAAAAATCTCTCTCACAAAACCAAAGTAAAATAAAGCATAGCCCTTAAAGTGGCTGTAAAATCCTATTAAATAACATAAATCACGTTTTGGGGCTTCTTGTAAGTAATAAAGACTTATGAACCATTCTGCAATTCTTCAACTCTTCATTAAAGTCGCGGGTCGTGTCTGCTTCGATGAGTATCGACCGATACTAGGCAGTATCGATCGATACCGACGCTTCAAATCGGGTACTCAGCTACACGAACGTCTGCTTTGCTCCAAAATGCTCCAGAAATCTCCAATATCTCCAATTATGCTCCAAACGTGCTAAAATCTGTAAAAGACTCTAAAACACTATGAAATAGTAGAAAGACTCTATAAACCGGACTTATATCATGACTTAAACGGGGTAAAAACCATGATATATCAGACAAATCGATGTAGTCCATAGGTAAAACAGGTCCGAATGGTGACGGGTATCGACCGACACTAGGTGAGTATCGATCGATACGGAAGGTCTGCATTCGCAAAAATTTCAGATTTTCGGAACAAACATCCTGAAGCTGAGTCTCAATGAAGTAGATACGCTCCTCTAGCAAGAAATCATCAATAGGCACGTCTTCATCGATCTTTATTCGCGATAGGTGGTCAGCAACTCTATTCTCAACTCCCTTCTTGTCCTTGATCTCGATATCGAACCCTTGGAGCAAAAGTACCCATCGGCAAAGACGAGGCTTGAGGTCCTTGTTCTGCAGTAAGTATTTGAGAGCAGCATGGTCGGTGTGAACAATAATCTTGCTCCCAATCAAGTAGGATCAAAATTTCTCAAAAGAGAAGACAACATCAAGTAACTTCTTCTCAGTGGTGATGTAATTTCACGAGCATCATCCAACGTCCTGCTGGCATAATAAATAGCATGGAGCTTCTTGTCTTTCCTCTGACCCAACATAGCTCCAACAGCAAAATCACTCGCATCGCACATAACCTCAAAAGGTAAGCTCCAATCAGGTGGTTGGACAATAGGAGCACTCACCAATGCCTTCTTAATCTCCTCGAAGGCTGCAAGGCAATCAAGTGTGAAATCAAATTTAACTTCCTTGCACAACATGGCGGTGAGTGGGCGTGTAAGCTTAGAGAATTTTTTGATGAACCTCCTGTAAAACCCAGCATGACCAAGGAAGCTTCGAATCTCAGAGACAGACTACGGCGGCTGAAAGCTTGTCATGACCTGAATCTTGGCTTTGTCAACTTCGATCCCTGCCTTGGAAACCCTGTGCCCAAAAACGATGCCATCTTGTACCATGAAGTGGCACTTCTCCCAATTAAGAACCTAAATGCTTATCCTCGCATCGCTGAAGCACCTTGCACAGGTTATCCATACAATCATTAAATGACGATCCATACACTGAAAAGTCATCCATGAACACCTCCATAAATTCCTCAATCATGTATGTGAAAATCGACATCATACATCTCTGAAAGGTCGCTGGAGCGTTACATAATCCAAATGGCATTCTTCTGTAGGCGAATGTGCCATAAGGACATGTAAAAGTCATCTTCCCCTGGTCCTCTGGATGTATAGGAATCTGGAAAAAGCCTGAGTACCCATTGATATATCATGGTTTTTACCCTATTTAAGCCATGATATAAGTCCATTTTATAGAGTCTTTATAGTATTTTGGAGTCTTTTAGAGTCTTTTACAGGTCTTAGCACGTTTGGAGCATTATTGTAATTATTGGAGTTTTCTGGAGCAGTTTGGAGCAGGAGCTGAAGTCGTGTTGCTGAGTACCTGATTTCACGACAAGCATCGATCGATACCCCCTGGTATCGATCGATACTCATCGCAGCAAGACACGACCCGCGAGTTTTCCAAGACTTGAAGAATTGCAAAAGTGCCCATAAGTCTTTATTAATTACAGAAAAGGCCCAGAACGTGTTTTAGCTTATAAATTAGGTTTTCAGGCACCTGTTTAGGCTATGCTTTATTTACTTTGATTTTACTCTGGGTTTGAGAGACAAGTCTGAATCTCCCTTCGTCCGAGATCAGATCTCTAAACCCTTCTTTCTATTCTATTGATGATTTATTCAGTTAGGTTGATTGTTTCATTCTCCATGTCTGAGTAAATCCACTTTAGGTTTAGGGTTTTCTCATAAGGGTTTTCTCTGAATGCTAGGTTAATTATCTGTTTAGGATTCATCATCTGAATTAGTTCTTCGGTTAGTTTGTGTTCAAAGCTTGTTCTAGATTAGCTACCTAGAATATAGATCTTAGGATAATTGATTAGGCACGACAGTGCGATTAATTACCTGATAGAACCTAGGTGAGCAAATTGATTATTCGCAAAGAGATTTGGTTTAATTGATTTTTGAACATATCAAACCTGTTATTAAAGCTGATTTAGACTTTAGGATTCGCAAAGAGATTTGGAATTCCTATGATTTAGATTTAGATAATTCTCGCAACGACAATTGGTTAATTATAGCTTAGTGATTTGAGTTCAAGAACTGCGCTAAATATGAATCCTGCTAGTTAGTTTATCTGCATTCATTGATTTCCTGAGAAAAACCCTGAGCCTATATTTCCCAATTGAATTACATCTCGTTTAATTCTTGCACTGCTTTTAATTACATATGTTTGCTTAGCTTGATATGGCACTATATAATCTATTGAGTGATCTCCGTGAGTCTTTGTGGTTCGACCCCTAGCTATATTACAACTATTGCTTTAGTACTGTTAGGGTATTAATTTGAGCATATCACCCATCAAGAAAACAGTAGTATGGTGACTTGCTAACCTCTCCCGCATCTGGTCGATGAATGGCAATGGGAAGTGATCCTTCCTTGTGGCCGCATTCAGCTTCCTGTGGTCAATACACATCTTGTGACCAGTGATTGTCCTTGTAGGGATCAACTCATTGATATATCATGATTTTTACCCCTTTTAGACCATGATATAAGTCCGTTTTATAGAGTCTTTCTACTATTTCGTAGTGTTTTAGAGTCTTTTACAACTTTTAGCACGTTTGGAGCATAATTGGAGATATTTGAGCTTTCTGAAGCATTTTGGAGCAAAGCAAAAGTTTGTGTAACTGAGTACTCGATTTGAAGCATCAGTATCAATCGATACTGACGAGTATCGATCGATACTGACGAGTATCAATCGATACTCACTACAGCAAGACACGATCGCGAAATTGCCCAGAAGACTTTATTATTTACAAAAAGCCCCAAAACGTGACTTAGGTTATTTATTAGGATTTTACAGCCACTTTGATGGCTATGCTTTATTTTACTTTGGTTTTGTGAGAGAGCTTTTGAAGGGAGACAAGTCTGAAACTCTGTTCGTCCGAGAGAAGATTTCGAACCCTCTTGTTACTCTTTCTTATTATCTATTTGAGTATTTATTCAGTCATATTTATTGCTTCAATTTCCATGCCTGAGTAGAACTCCTGTTAGGTTTAGGGTTCTCATAAGAGATTTCTTTGAATGCTAGGTTGATTTATTGTTTAGGGTTCACTATCTAAATTAGTTCTTCACCTTAGGTTGTTCTCAAGGCTAATTCTGGATTGATCACCTAGAACTTAGATCTTAGGTTGATCAATTAGGCACGACAGTGCAATTGAGTAATCTGATAGAACTTAGGGTGACCAAAATAACTATTCGCAAAGAGATTTGGTTTAGTTGTTTTGTGAACAAATCAAACTTGAACTAAAAGATGGTTTAGACTTTAGGATTCGCAAAGAGATTTGGAATTCTAGGATTTAGGCTTAGATAATTCTCGCAACGGCAGTTGGTTAGGGTGACCAAAATAACTATTCGCAAAGAGATTTGGTTTAGTTGTTTTGTGAACAAATCAAACTTGAACTAAAAGATGGTTTAGACTTTAGGATTCGCAAAGAGATTTGGAATTCTAGGATTTAGGCTTAGATAATTCTCGCAACGGCAGTTGGTTAATTATACTTTAGTGATTTGAGTTCAAGAACCGTGCGTAACCTGAACCCTGATTAGTTAGTTTATCTGCATTCATTGATTTCCTGAGAAATACCCTGAATCTATATTTCTCCCATCGATTTTACAACTCTTTTACTATTTAATGCTTTTGTTTCATCTGAATTGCTTAGCTTGATTCTCATCTATATAATCTATTGAGTGTTTCTGTGAGTCCTTTTGTTCGACCTCTACATATACAACAACAACTGTTTTAGTACTTTTAGGGTATTAATTTGAGCATATCAAATTTGGCGCCGTTGCAGGGAATCGAACCCGGGTCACCCGCGTGACAGACGGGAATACTTACCACTATACTACAATTCGCCATTGCCGGGGACTCAATTCATCGTTATATTTTAGTTTGAGAATTTCGACTAAGCTCGTCGGTATCGATCGATACTAACTAGTGTCGGTCGATAATCGCCGTTTTCTTTTTGTTGATATCGATCGACACCACCCAGTGTCGGTCGATACTCATTGTGTATTTTGTTACTTACGTTCTTGACTTTTGTTTTCATGTGTATGCCTATTCGTGAAACCAGAAGGAACAAGAACACTCAGCTAGTTGAACTGTCATTGGAGCATCTAGCACTTGTGGAGCGCACAAACATAAGAGCAAAGAAGCCAGCAGAGATGAACAACAATCCACTGGTTTTGGTTCGAGATGAAGCTGGTGCATACAGAGACCAAGAGGGTCAGTTGTGCAATGCGCGAGGGCAACGATTGGATTGAGAGGGGAACATCATTCCACCTGCTCCTGTTGTCGAGGAGATTGTCGCTGGGAATGCGAACGCAGGGAACGTTGTGGTTAATCGTGGTAGAACGATTGGTGAGTACAACATGCCTGATAAGTTTTATGCAAATCGAGCAGCGATTCGTCCTCCTGCTTTTCAGAGGAATGACTTTGGGCTGAAACCTGCATACTACACTCTTGTGGGTCAGCACCCTTTTCATGGCCTTTCCAATGAACATCCCATGGACCATATTGAGAGGTTTGAGAATTTGGTCACTAGCATCAAGAGCAATGGAGTGTCCTATGATTACCTTTTCTGCAAGCTTTTCCCATACTCTCTTGGTGGAGATGCGACTTACTGGCTGAAGCAGTTACCTCCTGGATCACTGACTTCTTGGGAAGAGACTAAGACTGCTTTCCTGAACAACTTCTATGATGATGCACGATCCGAGGATCTGAGGAACAAGATCTCCCAGTTTTCTCAAGGACCTACTGAGGCGTTCAAGGCTGCTTGGACGAGATTCAGATCATACCAGAGAGATTGTCCACATCACGGGTACTCTGATGTTCAGCTGATGGGTTTCTTCTTCAGAGGGATTGATTGGAGGTATCAGATGGCTTTGGATACTTCGAGCAATGGGAATTTCAATACCAGGTATCCAGATGATGCTTATGTGCTTATTGAAAATTGTGTGTCTAACAATAGCACCAAAAATGCAAACTTTGAGAAAGAGACAGAATGGAGGAGTTGATGGATCGCAGATTGCTGAAGTTCAGGCCAAGCTGGATATTCTGATCGGGAAGTCGAAGAAGACTGTACACTTTGCTGATGGAGTCGATAATATTGGTGGAGATGAAGTGGAGGATGTTAACTACGTTGGTGGTTCTGAATTTCAGGGTCAGCAATTTGGGTACAACAACAACCGAAACTTCAACAACAACACTCAGCAAGGTGGGTACAAGTTTGAGGGAACCCAATCTGGTTTTGGAGCAAAACAATTTGCTCAGAAACCACTCCAGAGCAGCGACTTCACTCGCAATTATTGGAACTCCTCGTACCAGCCCATCTTTAATGAGAGTAAGATGGAATCCATGTTTGAACATATTGTTCAGGGACAGCAAAAGCTGCAAGTGGATTTCAATGGGAAGATTGACCATCTGTACACTGATCTGAATGGGAAAATTGAAGCTCTCAATGTTTCTCAAAGGAAGCTGGAAACTCAGGTTGCTCAGACTGCAGCAGCTGTGCAGAGGCAGGAAGGTTTTCTTCCAGGGGAAACTGAGAATCCAAGAGCACACGTCAATGCAATCACCTTAGGAAGTGCTAAAGAAGCCACTGCAATGGTAGAAAAGAGTTTGGATGCAGGAATTTTTTACGATCCTATAGAAGATGACGACTGGGATTCTGAAAATCCCCGTGTATCGATCGATACCAGTCCAAACACTTGCACGAGGGGATCCAAAATCCCGTGTATCGATCGATACTCCTTCTATGTCGGTCGATACTGAGGCGCAGGTCGAGAAAGAACCAGAGATTGCCAAGGAGAGGGTGTACAAATCCAAAATACCTTATCCTATGCCTCCTAAGATGACAAACAAGGAATGGGACGATTCCAGAGTGAAAACATCGATCGACACCGCCCCAGTATCGGTCGATACCAGTTCAGTTTCTGAAACGAAAACCGAGTTGAGTGCAGAAAGGGTTTACAAACCTAAGGAGCCATACCCCATGCCACCCAGACACCTCAGAGACCCCATTTCTCCAAAGCAGCTGCTTGGCTTTGAGAAGATGGTACGAAAGATTTCCCACACACTGACTTTTGAAGAAGCTCTATGTTGATTTATGTGATTAAGAGTGATCTGAAGCAAGAACAAGATGAAGAACAAGAGAGAGAGAAGGAGAAACGATTTTAGAGAGAGAGAGAGTATTTTGTGATTATCTCATCTTATCATTTCAGAATAAACATAACCACATACATATAGATTAATTACAAGAAAGAAAGAGGCAAAATAGTGCCTAAACCAATCTTAACCACAAGTAAAGTAAATCTTATCTACTAACAAAGAAGAAGAAATCTGTTTTCACTGTTCACATGTGTGTACTGTTCATCACTCTGATGAACAGTGTCGTCGACACACTCCTCAACACACTCCCTTGATTAGCTTATGATGAACAGTGTCGTCGACACACTCCTCAATACACTACTTCTGATCAACACTCTAGAGTACCGCCCTCTGCTGAGTCACTTCCGAGATTGCAGAGAAGTGACACATCAACACTCTAGATCTAGTGACAGTCCACTTCTATATGCTTAGTTCGTTCATGAAACACTGAGTTGGAAGCAATGTGTATTGCTGCTTGATTGTCACAATGCAACACGATCGGTTCAGGTGACTCCACTCCAAGATCTTTGAGGAGCGCCTTTAACCAAATTAATTCCTTTGTGATATTTCTCATTGCTCTATACTCAGCTTCAGCACTTGAGAGAGAGATCACTTTCTGCTTCTTACTCTTCCAAATGACTGCATTTCCTCCAACAAACGTGCAATAACCAGTTGTAGACTTTCTATCAACTCTATCTCCTGCCCAATCTGCATCACAATATCCAACAATATCAGTGCTGGAATTGCGACCCATCCATATGCCTTTGCCTGGTGAACCTTTCAAGTATCTCAAGATCCTTTCAACCATCTTGCAATGGTGCTTAGTAGGAGCTTGCATATGCTGGCTTACTTGATTCACAACAAAGCAAATATCTGGTCTAGTAATGGTGAGATAAATCAGCTTACCCACCATTCTTTGGTACTGCTTTATATCCGCAACTGGCTCCCCCTTAGGCTCATCCTTGTAGCTCTCTTCTATAGGCATTTTACAAGGTTTGGAACCAAGTTTCCCTGTCACAGATAAGAGCTCCAAAGCATACTTCCTTTGAGAGAGAAATAACCCCTCCTTTAGTTTGCAAACTTCAATCCCAAGGAAGTATTTTAATTCCCCCCAAGTCTTTGATGTCAAAAGACTTCTTGAGGAGGTCTTTTGTATACTTAACACCATCAACATTATCACCTGTGATGATAATATCATCCACATATATAAGCACAACAACAATACCTTTCTCCCCTTGAATTGTGAACAACGTGTGATCAGCCTCTGACCTACGAAACCCTTTCTTAAGGAGACAGCTGCTCAGCTTTTGATACCACGCCCTTGGAGACTGCTTAAGACCATATATAGCTTTCTTGAGTTTACAAACTCTGCTACTATTGGCCACGTCATGAAAACCCTGAGGCGGCACCATATACACTTCTTCTTCCAATTCTCCTTGGAGAAATGCATTCTTCACATCCATTTGCCATAGATCCCATGAGAGATTAGTAGCAATAGAGAGAAGAACACGTACTGAGTGAAGCTTTGCTACTGGTGCAAAGGTTTCTGTGTAGTCCTCTCCATATCTCTGAGTGTATCCCTTGGCAACAAGCCTAGCTTTATACCTCTCAATCTCTCCTGAGCTGGTGTACTTGATTGTGTAAACCCATCTACACCCTACCAGCCTCTTTTCCAGAGGTAGATCTACCATATCCCAAGTACCATTCTTGCACATGGAAGCAATCTCTTCTCGCATTTCGTTAACCCACACCTCACTCTGACATGCTTCTTCATAGGTACTTGGCACTTTGTGTTGATCAATCTTGGAAAGAAAAGCTTTGTGTTCTTGTGGAAGATGAGCAACCGAGCAATATCCCTGTATAGGGTGAGCTATAGCCTGGTTATTGTAATACACTCTTGTTTTTTTCCCAAACTTCAATCTTTCACTTCTTCTTAGGGGCTGAACCAACTCAGTCTCTTCTGGTTCTGCCTCTTTTGGTTCTGCCTCTTCAGAATCTTCAGCTATGACATCTTCTAGGGAATATGAAACAAAGTCATTTAAGTGAGATTCCCCCTCTCTACGATCAGCATTAGTATCGCTCGATACTGGGGTCTTTGCGTTTTCTTCACCGCTCCTATCATGTGAGCTCTCTTCACCGCCCATATCAACTACTGGAACCTCCAGATGTCTCTCTTCACTACTAGTTGGTGGAATTTGAGGACCAGCTAGAGTAGTGAGACCATCAAGTATACTCTTCAAGATGGCAGCTCTGTCGTTGGAGGAAGCGAGGTCTTTAAGCTCATTCCAATTCTCATCACAGAAATAACCCTTTTCCTCATCAAACTTGACTTCCCTAGAGACATACACACGCCTGGTCTCTGGATCATAGCACTTGTATCCTTTCTGAGTGGGAGAATAGCCAACAAACATACACTTGATGCTCTTGGGCTCTAGCTTGTTCCTCTGAGCTTCTGGTACAAACACATAGCAAACACTCCCAAACACTCTAAGATGGTCAATACTCGGTTTAGTGTTGTTTAATACCTCATATGGAGACACATTCCCAAGGCCCTTGGTTGGCAGCCTGTTGATCAGATAACACGCAGTCATCACTGCATCTCCCCAATACTGCTTTGGGACACATTTGTCAAACATCATGGTCCTAGCAACCTCCATAAGATGTCTATTTTTACGTTCTGCAACTCCATTTTGCTGTGGAGTATAGGCACAAGATGTCTGATGAACAATACCTTGCTTTCCCAACAACTCCTTAAAATGTCTGCTCATATATTCCCCGCCATTATCACTTCTCAAGATCTTAATCTTGGCTCCAAACTGTGTGGAAACATAGTTGTGGAAATTAGAAAATGCCTCAAATACCTGACTCTTTGATGGCATAAGGGTGACCCATGTGTACTTGGACTTCTCATCAATGAACGAGACAAAGTACTTGTACTGATCCCGAGAAGCACATGGTGCAGTCCATACATCTGAATGGACCAGATCAAAGCATTCATCATAAGTGGTAGATGAATCTGGAAAAACCGTCCTACAATGTTTTCCCAAAATGCACGCTTCACATTCTAGATGATTGTTGATCAAGTTTGGTAGGGCAGCGTGAAGAGTTTTAGTATGAGGATGACCCAGTCGAGCATGCCAAACAGAACTAGTGCAAACAGAGCTCAAGGCAGAATGAGAAGCTGCCACACTATTAGGAGTAGACAGAATATAGAGGCCATCTTTGGCACTTCCCTCGCCAATGATTTTCACTGACTTACTATCCGGAAACTTTACATCTTCAGGGCTAAAAACAGCCAAACAATCAAGGTCCTTCGTTGCTTTATGCACAGACAGCAAGTTTGAAGAGAACTCAGGCATATACAGAGCTTTTGTGTTCCTCTTGAACAGCTCTAAATCTCCAATTCCTCTAATTGGAACATCCTCCCCATTAGCAATGGTAACCTTTCCAGAGTGAGATTTCACATTGCTAATAAGCTGACCATCACTAATCATATGGTCTGAAGCTCCAGAATCAATTATAATAGGCTTATGCGTTTTTGAAGCAAATAAACCCTTTCCAGATTCTTTTAGGTTTGTAATGGATGTGATGAGAGCTTCCAAGTCTGACTTCTTAATCACATCATCAGACGCAGCAACCATAGCCCTCGCAGCAACACCCCTAGTCATCTCCCCCATCTTCTTCAGCCTTTTTGGGATCAAATAAAGATAACGCATCCAGCACTTCTCCTTGGTGTGTCCCCTGATATTGCAAATGTCACACCTAACACTCATAACACGCTTTCTTTCTGCTTGATAAGCATTCCGACCTACACAAGCAGCTTCACTTGTCTTTTGAAAAAGACCTCTTGATCCTTCTTCTTTTTGTATCATCATACACACCGCATTCAAGGTGGGCAGTTTTTCAAACCTTAGAATGTGCAGAATCAGTTCTTTAAACGATCCATTCAGAGTGAGGAGGAGTCCAAAGACTTGATCCTGCTCACGCCTCTCATTCAACTCCTTCAGATCAGTGGTAGGCGGTCTCAACGTCTACAGCTCTGCCCACAATCCCCTGAAGTCTCCAAATAACTCCTTGAATGACCTCTCCTCTTGTTGGAGATCATTCAAAACCTTCTTTACCTGAAATATTCTACTGATATTAGAGATATTACCATACACACTCATAAGAGTGACCCACAATACCTTTGCAGTTTCAACATATGAGTAAGCTGCAAGGATTGTATGCTCCAATGAGCTCTGAAGAACAGCCAACACAAACTGGTCTTTCTGGATCCACTTGGAATCCTCCTTGTCCGTAGACAACACGTGAGAGTCTTCTACATGCTCCCACAAGCCACAGCTGCGCAGAACAGTCTTTGTGAGCCTAGACCATAGAAGATAGTTATCCCCATTGAAAGTAATCAGAACAGTGATCATCTTCTTGTTTTCCATCTCTTTTCTCGAAGAACAATGGTAAAGTAATAGGATTCTTGCGGAAATCAGGTCCTATAGAGCGATCTGCTCTGATACCATGTTGATTTATGTGATTAAGAGTGATCTGAAGCAAGAACAAGATGAAGAACAAGAGAGAGAGAAGGAGAAACGATTTTAGAGAGAGAGAGAGTATTTTGTGATTATCTCATCTTATCATTTCAGAATAAACATAACCACATACATATAGATTAATTACAAGAAAGAAAGAGGCAAAATAGTGCCTAAACCAATCTTAACCACAAGTAGAGCAAATCTTATCTACTAACAAAGAAGAAGAAATCTGTTTTCACTGTTCACCCGTGTGTACTGTTCATCACTCTGATGAACAGTGTCGTCGACACACTCCTCAACACACTCCCTTGATTAGCTTATGATGAACAGTGTCGTCGACACACTCCTCAACACACTACTTCTGATCAACACTCTAGAGTACCGCCCTCTGCTGAGTCACTTCCGAGATTGCAGAGAAACTCTGGAAGAGATCGAGGTACTCTTTATCAAGGCAAGAAGCAAGTCAATACCGCTGAGGCAGCTGACTAAGAGGGAAGACCCATGAATATTCTCAGTTTCATGCTCTATCTCTGAAGTTGAATTCAAAGAGTATCTCGTTGACTCGGGGGCTAGCGTCAATGTCATGTCAAGGGCAATTGCAGAGAGATTGGGAGCTGATATTCGATCTCCCAAGACATCTATCACATTCGCGAACTGTTCCACCTAACTTCCATATGTGGTACAATCCCTGATTTGCTGGTTAACGTAGGAAATTGCCTGGTTCCTACTGATTTTCAGGTTGTGGAGATGAGCGCAAGATCTAGTACGCAGTTGATTCTTGGAAGACCGTTCATGGCTATGGTTGGTGCCATTATAGATATACCAAACAAGAGAATCTCGTTCTCGTACATTGACAAGGAGGTGTACTACAAAGCCATTCCTACTAGAGGAACTCCCACACATATCTCTTGCATCACCATTGTTACAGGAGAGACGTTGGTAGTTGATCTTTTAGAAGAGCCTCCTGACGAGCTAACTATCATAGACCTTCTAGATAGTCCTTCTGTCATCACCAAGAAAAACGTCAAAACATCTAAGACAAAGAAGAAGGTGAAAAGCAAAGGAGTGAAGGGTGCTGCTTCTATGACTTTAATCCCTCAGAAGTGTGATGGGGATTCGATTGAATACAATGTGAAGTGCAAAGGAACCTCAAAACCATTCTCTAAGGCTAGAGTCATTCTTACTTCGGAGCTGAAAGAGAAAGGAAAGGAGGTTGTGCAGAGCATGTTGAGCAGAACTCTGACGCTGAAAGTGTCTAGTTGTAGAACTTGACTGGGAGTAAGTTCTCAATCTTCTCCTGACTGATCACCTGAGGTAGAGTCAAGCTACTGACGTTAAACGAGCGCTTGGTGGAAGGCAACCCACTGGTGAGTCTGTACATAAGTCTTTTCTTTTTATGTTTTCATTTTTGTGTCTTATGTTTACGTGTAAATCAGATGAAAACGGTCAGTGTCGATCGATACCATCACTGGTATCGATCGACACCAAAAGAAACAGACGTTGCATCGACCAAAGGTCCTTGTATCGATCGACACCAGTGATGGTATCTGTCGATACCCAACGCATATGTAAGTTTTCTGATTTTCACGTCTTCACTTAGCTGTCTTATTTTCTTTCACTGACTCTAGACTAGATAACACTGGGGACAGTGTTGTTTAAGTCTGGGGGAGGTAGTTGCTGACAGCGTTTTTGTTTTTCTTAGAGTCATAAAAAAAAAATTGTCATTTTATTGAGTCAAAACTTGTTGGAGATGATGATCATGTGCTTGAGCCTATTGTTCTGATTTTGCTTTTGAGTGACCAGTGTTACATGATCAGTTCTAGATCGACTAATGAAAAATCCAAAGACTGACCATTTGACTAGAAAACATCCATGTCTCCAGCATAGTTCTTCTAAAGCCTGAGCCAAATTTTTTCACTTCATCGATGCAATTGATGTTCATAGAGCTTGATTCATCATTCATATATGACAAAAGGAACCCATGTGTTTAAAGTAATGGTATCTCTCTCTCCCCTGTTATAAGTTGATAAATAAGAGCATAAAAGATGAAATGACTTTCTTCTGAGTAGAGGGCTAGGAAAATTTCTAGCGATCCCATTATTCTACTTAAGAGGGAATGATCCCACAAAGGTTGAAAGCGAGGTTAGGAAAATTTCTCGTGATACCACTATTCCCCTAAGCCTTTGATACATAGAGAGGGAATAACCGGGGATTCGGTGGCAAACACCATCAATACTCGCGTTTCAGACCTTAATGTGTATATGCAGATCCAAAAAGAAAGAAAGAACATGATAAGAAACAAGTCTAGGGAGAGAAAATAATACCAGAAAGTGTGAAATTGGATGGTTTATTGTCGTGATATTGTATGGTAAAGAATCTAGAGGGTTCTTGAACATTGGCTGCAGCGATGAAACTGGCGATGAGGGCTTATTTGAACAATGCTGAGAGATAATGTGTGGAGTCTAGGAAGGCTGCAAATGTCTACGGAGAAGTACATGGTGGTTAGATTGAAAGCTGGTTAGGTAACATTTGGGTGTTCGGGAAAATGATATTTGTGATGGTTCATGAACAGTTGAGTCTCCGTGTTTTCAAACCTCTTTTTCTGGTTTAGCTTTCTATTTGTTTGAGGGCAAGCAAAAGCTAAGTCTGGTGGAGTTGATATATCATGGTTTTTACCTCTTTTAGGCCATGATATAAGTCCGTTTTATAGAGTCTTTCCACTATTTCGTAGTGTTTTAGAGTCTTTTACAGGTTTTAGCACGTTTGGAGCATAATTTGAGATATTGGAGATTTTTGGAGAAAAGCAAAAGTTCGTGTAGCTGAGTACCCAATTTGAAGCATCGGTATCGATCGATATTGACGAGTATCGGTCGATACTCACTGCAGCAAGACACGATCGCGATTTTTTCCAAGAGTTGAAGAATTGCAAAATTGCCCAGAAGACTTTATTTTTTACACGAAGCCCCAAAACGTGACTTATGTTATTTATTAGGATTTTACAGCCACTTTGATGGCTATGCTTTATTTTATGCTTTATTTTACTTTGGTTTTGTGAGAGAGCTTTTGAAGGGAGACAAGTCTGAAACTCTGTTCATCCGAGAGAAGATTTCGAACCCTCTTGTTACTCTTTCTTATTATCTATTTGAGTATTTATTCAGTCATGTTTATTGCTTCAATTTCCATGTCTGAGTAGATCTCATGTTTGGTTTAGGGTTCTCATAAGGGATTTCTTTGAATGCTAGGTTGATGTATTGTTTAAGGTTCACTATCTAAATTAGTTCTTCACCTTAGGTTGTTCTCAAGGCTAATTCTGGATTGATCACCTAGAACTTAGATCTTAGGTTAATCAATTAGGCACGACAGTGCAATTGAGTAATCTGATAGAACTTAGGGTGACCAAAATAACTATTCGCAAAGAGATTTGGTTTAGTTTTTTTGTGAACAAATAAAACTTGAACTAAAAGCTGGTTTAGACTTTAGGATTCGCAAAGAGATTTGGAATTCTAGGATTTAGGCTTAGATAATTCTCGCAACGACAGTTGGTTAATTATACTTTAGTGATTTGAGTTCAAGAACCGTGCGTAACCTGAACCTTGATTAGTCAGTTTATCTGCATTCATTGATTTCCTGAGAAATACCCTGAACCTATCTTTCTCCCATCGATTTTTCTACTCTTTTACTGTTTATTGATTTTGTTTCATCTGAATTGCTTAGCTTGATTCTCATCTATATAATCAATTGAGTGTTTCTGTGAGTCCTTGTGTTCGACCCCTACATATACTACAACAACTGCTTTAGTACTTTTAGGGTATTAATTTGAGCATATCACTCATCCTTCTCGTTCTTCACCACAGTTATACCTCATTTCTTAGGCACAACGTGAACTGGACTAACCCAAGAACTATATGAGATGGTGTAGATAATCCTTGCTTCCAACAGCTTCATCACCTCCTTCCAGACAACTTCCTTCATGTTCGGATGCAGCCTCCTCTGACACTCAATCGAAGACTTTGACTCATCCTCCAGGTGAATCATGTGCATGCATAGATCTGCGGAGATACCTGAAATGTCATCAAGAGAATAGCCGAGAGTTTTGTGATACTTGCACAGCTTGCTCAGCAGTAAGGTAATCTCTGCGTTGTTCAAGGATGCATTAATAATCACAGGGTATGTGGAATTAGAACCAAGAAAAATATACCTCAATTCGGCTGGAAATGGCTTGAGTTTGATCTTAGGAGCTTTCTCCTCACTCCAATAACCAAGCTCACCAGCCTTCTTAGAAGTTTCGGCCAACTCTTCTATCGCACACGCCTGGTGTCGATCGATACAGTGGGTATCGATCGATACTGCATCAGTCAAATCGAGCATCTTAGCGTACCCAGCAGCAGCATCACTCAGAAACTCATCTGAGTCATCGGAGCACACCAATGCTCTCTCCAGTGGATCCTCAGGGTGCATCTCCAAGAAATACTCCTCAGCTATGTCACTGAAGGTATCCACAAAGAAAGTCTGCCCATCGATGGTTGGTCTCTTCATCATCTTCTCCATGTTGAACGACATAACCAAATCACCGATGTTGGGAGCTATCTGTCCATTCTTGCAATCAATCAAAGCTCCAGCAGTTGCAAGGAATGGTCTGCCCAGGATAAGAGGATCCTTAGGCTCAGCATCGTACTCCAGGACGATGAAATCTGTTAGGATCAAGCAATTCCCAATCTTGATTGGGACATCTTCGAGTAGTCCCTTTGGAAGACGCACTGAGCGATCAACATGTACCAGTAAAATCCTTATAGATTGGAAATATGTCATCCCCATTCGCTTAGCAACTGAGTGTGGCACGAGATTCACACTCGACCCAATATCGCAGAGAGAACGCTCAAATCTCTATGTGAAAATAGTGTAGTCCAAAACAAAGCTCCATGGTTCTGGTCGCTTCTTTGGGATCGTGTTGAGTAGTATTGCGATGCACTCAGCTGTAATCATCATGACACCCTCCTCAAGGTTCACGTTGCTAGACACCATCTTCTTCACATATCTCCTGAAAGCTGGAGAAGTCTTAATAACATCGATGAAGGGATGCTAAATGACCAACTTGTCTAGTAATGCCTTTTATCTGGAATCCTCCACATCCTTCTTCGACTTCCTAGGAGGCAGAGAGTAGGGTACCTTGGGTTTGTAAACCCTTTCCTCGACCACCTTAGGTTTCTTCTCGATATGTGTCTCAGTATCGACCGATACAGGGGGAGTGTCGATCGGGACACGGGATTTTGGATCCCCTCGAGCAGGTGTCTGAACTGGTATCGGTCGACACTGGCTGGTGTCGGTCGATACACAGGGATTTTCAGAATCCCAGTCGCCATCTTCAGCAAAATCGATGAAATTCTCTGCAATTGGGCTGTTCTTTACTCATGTAATCACCTCTTTTCCACTCCTCAAGGTGATGGAATTGATGTGTGCCCTTGGATTTTCAGTTTTCCCTGGAAGAAAACCTTCCTGCCTCTTCACAGCTGCTGCAGTCTGAGCAACCTGAGTTTCCAACTTCTTCTAAGAAAGATTGAGAGCTTCAATTTTCCCATTTAGATTAGTGTACATAGAGTTAATCTTCCCATTGAAATCCACTTGCAACTTTTGCTGTCCCTGAAGAATCTGTTCAAACATGGATTCCATCTTATTCTCTGGGGACTTGGGAGAGATAGGCTGGTACGACGAGTTGCCATAATTGCGAGTGAAGTTGCTGCTTTGGAATGGTTTCGGAGCAAATTGATTTGCTTCAAAACCATATTGGTTTCCCTCGAACTTGTATCCACCTCGCTGAGTGTTGTTGTTGAAGTTTTGGCTGTTGTTGTACCCAAATCCCTGACCCTGAAAACCAGAACCACCAACGTAGTTAACATCCTCCACTTCATCTTCTTCCACATTCACGACCTCATAAGCAAAGTGTACTGCTTTCTTCGTCTTTCCCATCAGAAGATTGTGCACAAAGTCCAGCTTGGATTGAACCTTAGCAATCTGCGATCCATCCATTCCTCCAGCCTGCTTCCTTCGCTCAAAATCTGCATTCTTGGTACTATTGCTAGATGCCAAGTTCTCAATACACACATAAGCATCGTCAGGATATCTGGTGTTAAAATTTCCATTACTCGCAGCATCCAAGGCCATCTTATACCTCAAATCAATCCCTCTGAAGAAGATACCAAGCAGCTGAACATTAGTGTACCTGTGATGTGGACAATCCCTCTGATATGACATGAATCTGGTCCAAGCAGCCGTAAACGCTACAGTCGCTCCCTGAGAAAACTGGGAGATCTTATTCCTGAGCTCTTCGGATCTAGCATCGTCATATAAATTGTTCAGGAATGCATTCTTAGTCTCCTCCCAAGTTGTCAGTGATCCATGGGGCAACTGCTTAAGCCAATAAGCTGCATCTCCACCAAGAGAGTATGGGAAGAGCTTACAGAAGAGGAAATCATTGGACACTCCATTGTATTTGATGCTAGTAAGCAAATCCTCAAACCTCTCGATGTGATCCATGGGATGTTCATGAGAAAGACCATGAAAAGGGTGCTAACCCATAAGAGTGAAGTATGCAGGTTTTAGCTCAAAGTCATTCCTCTGAAAACAGGAGGGCGAATCGCTGATCGATTGGCATATAACTGATCATGCCTGTTGTACTCACCAATCGTCCTCCCACGATCAACCACATCATTCCCAACATTCACAACAGATGCAGGGACAACGACGTTTCCATCTCCATCAAGTCATTGCCCTCTCTCATTGCACAGTTGACCCTCTTGGTCTCTCAAAGCTCCAGCTTTATCACAAGTCAATACCACTGGGTTATTCATCTCTGATGGCCTCTTTGTTTTTCTGTTTGCACGTTCCAAGTTTGCTAGCTCCTTGTTGGAAAGATTAAGTAGCTCAGTGCGCTTGTTCCTTCGGGTTTCGCGAGTGGGCATACACCTGAAACACAAAAGACAAGACACGTAAGTAACCAAAAATCAAAAACAGCACAACGAGTATCGACCGACACCAATGGTATCGATCGATACCGACGAACTTAGTCGAAACTCGATAGCTAAAATCTAATGGCGATTTTTAGAGTCCCTGGCAACGGCACCAAAATTTGATAAGCTCAAATATAATACCCTAAAAGTACTAAGTTGTAGTTGCAGTATATTCGAACCACAAAGACTCAAGAAAATCACACAATAGACCAATTAGTTTCGAATCAAGCTAAGCAATTCAGTTGAAACAAAAAGCAATAAACAATAAAAGAGGTTGTAAAATCGATGGGGAGAATATAGGCCCAAGGTATTTCTCAGGAAATCAATGAATGCAGATACCGAATCAGTCAGGATTCAGATTTAGCGCGTTTCTTGAACTCAAATCACTAAGTTATAATTAACCAACTTTCGTTGCGAGAATTATCTAAATCTAAAGTTTAGAATCCCAAATCTAAACTTCAGAATCCCAAATCTCTTTGCAAATTCCTAAGATAAAATCAGCCTTAATATCGAGTTTGATATGTTCACAAATCAACTAAACCAAATCTCTTTGCGAATAATTAATTTGCTCACCCTAGGTCCTGTCAGATTATTCAATTGCACTGTCGTGCCTAATTGATTAACCTAAGATCTAAGTTTTAGGTGACCAGGCCAGAATTAGCTTTGAGAACAACCTATGGTGAAGAACTAATTCAGATGGTGAATCCTAACTAATCAATTACCAGCAATCAGAGAAATCGCTATGAGAAAACCCTAAACCTAAAATGGATCTACTCAGACATGGAGAATGAAACAATCAACATAACTGAATAGATTATTAAATTAAACAATAAGAAAATAGTAACAAGAGGGTTCGAAATCTTCTCTCAAACGAACAGAGTTCTGACTTGTCTCCCTCACAAAGCTCTCTCTCAAAAACCAGAATAGAATGAAAGTAGAATCAAGCCCCCTAGCCAAAGTGGCTAAAAAACCTAATTAATACTCCGAAAACACGTTTTGGGCTTTGTTGTAAATAATAAAGTCTTATGGGCTTGAAAGCAAAATCTCTAATTTCCTTTTCTGCATCGCGACTCGTGTCTGTCTGCAGTCGGCATCGATCGATACCATAAGTGTATCGGTCGATGCGCGGGCTTCGATTCGGGTACCTCAGCTACACGATCTCTGCTTTGCTCCAAAAAGCTCCAGAATGCTCAAATATCTCCAATTGTGCTCCAAACGTGCTAAAACCTGAAAAGACTCTAAAAGACTACGAAAACACTAGAAAGACTCTATAAAAAAGACTTATATCATGGCTAAAAAAGGGTAAAAACCATGATATATCATATTCCAATGCAAGGATCTCTCTAGGAATGAGCAAACTGTAACAAAATGCTAAATGTAAAAGGCAACCTATGCATACAAGGGTGAATTGTCATCTACCCAATGCCTAAGATGTCTCTGACCCATGAAGCTCCATCCTAAGCTACCATTTTCTTCACAAGGCCTTTTGCCTTCATGTCCCACACGTTTCCTTGTCTTTATTCTTCATCTTCTTCTCACTTAGAGGATATCTTCTTCTCCATTGAGCTTGTGGATTGGTGCTCTTCCTTTTTTTGTTTTGTTGCTTTAGCTCTTCTTTTTCAATCTTTTGCTGGCCTCGTCTTTCATCACTTGATGCCTTAGCCAATTTCTGGCTTCTTTTTTTCCATTAAACTCTTTGAGGCTAAATTAAATGCTAAGACCTAATTTTATAACTTGTTACCAATCCACTTCACCTTTTGCATCCCCCTTTTGCCAATTCTCCCCATCTTTCCTTTCCGTTCCACCCTTCTTTTGTTTTTTCACAAACGTCCCAAGAATTCCCATTCCTAGCTAACTTATCTCTAGACTAGCCCCTTGATGTTGGAGCTAGATCTACATGAGAATCCATCCTTGTCGCCCTAAACCTAACACTTTTTGCCAAGTTTGCTCGAAAAGTAGGTCTCTCCATCACTCACGAAAGTTATAGGCTAGAAAGGAGGTTTAGTTCAAGGTGTGGGGAACCATTCCAAAAATGGGATATAGCTACTTGGATCCACAAGGGTGGTAAAAAGGGAAAAGAAGATCCAAATATGTATATGGGTATCCACAAATTCATTCAAAGATGCACAAACACGATATTTTCAAGTCAAGATTAGAGTTCTTATAAATAGGGTTGAATTCAATTCACAACTTGCTTCAATAAAGACAAGAACATTGATGCATGAGATCTAAAGATGGTGCATCCTTAATTTCAAACTCACTTGAATGCATTAGACCACTATGAATTTATTAAACTGATACTCTAGCTCATCATTGCTCCCAATGCAATATGCAATGCATCCTATATGCAAACTAGACTCAATCTTATACATGAAATGAAACTAGATAACTTCTTTTTGAGTTTTAAAATTTTCAATTTTTTCGATTTTTTTTGTGTGTTTTTATATGCCATAAGTGAATGCATAATATGCATGAGAGTCAAGGGATGCAACATCGAAAATTAAAGAACACAATGTTAGATACCGGTCCCTCTCCCAAACTTAAATCACACTGTCTCGGTGTGAAATAAATTCAAGAGAGAGACCAAAAACAAAAGCAAAATGCAAAGACTCAAAAGAAAAGAAATCATTTACAAGTTTGGAGTGATACCTTAGACACATAGGACGAGAGTGATTAAGGGACCAAGGGAGACCATACTCAACACGTCAATTCCTCACACCATTGTCTTGAAGTGCATGACCACTAGACCATCCTTTATTGATGCTTGTTTTGTGTCTCTAACTTGACAAATGATAGGCTTGGGAGGTCCCAATGGTGCGTTTAACGTCACTAACTTGACGGTTGCTTTCTCATTTTCACTCCCTTCATGAAGTTCACAAGAAAAAGGAAAATATTAGCAACAAAAGAAAATAAAAGGTTGTAGTCTCAAGAATATTCAAAATCCTATTGATCAATGATAAACCACAATGGCAACGATGCCAAATTGATACAGAGGTTTTTTGTTAAGTTAATATCAATTCCTCTATGCTTGTCATTGTAGCATAAGAGGTGTCAATCCATAGGGGTTAAGAATAATGTAATAGGAATGCATAAAACTTCTTATGCTAGAGCAAATGGTTTTTTGGCTTTTATGATTTTAAATTAAGAAAGTAAAACAAACGCAAGAAAGAAAACAAAAGATAGGAGTGTTGGATCATGGATTGGACTATCAAAGAAATGATTAACAATCAAATAATGATGACAAAGATCAAATTAAACACTATCCTAGAACATGAAATTCACAAATATGACTAATCTATTCTCATAGCACTAATCACTTACTAATCACCTAATTGACATAAACTCTCGTTTGCAATTAGATAATCAATGAGCATTAATAATCAATTCTAATTAGTTAACTAATCACCCTAAACATCAACTCTCATTGGCTAGGATGTGAAAAGCTCACAATAGGCTTGGTTCAAGCATTTTCACAAGCACCTCTCAGGCATGAAATGCTTAAGTTCTAGATTTGATTTTTCAATCCAAAACTAGCATTAAGATCATCCTATGTGAAAGATATAACAAAGATCAACCTAAATCATCATCATATAATCATCAAGACAATTGACTAATGATGCTAATGCACACAATCTATGCTATTCCTTAGGCCTAGAAACACTTGAATAAGATTAATTCATTCTCATGAAACTAATCTCTTTGCTAATCACTTAATCAAAATCAAATTCTCATTTGTGATTATATGATTAGCAAGCATTAAACACAAGTTCTAATAGCCAAGATTCATCTTAAACATTCATTCTCATGAGTTAAGAATGAAAATCTCTTATTTAGTTTATAAGGGAATTTCATCGAACACCTTGTGTGCATGAAATTTCCTATGATATAGATTAACTTTCTCAAGCCTAATCTAGCATTAAGAATACTAAATAAGAAAGGAAAGCAATGATTTAGAGCTTAAGCATCACAAATCAATCATTAAAATATCTAAATCAAGCATAATCCAAAATTCAACAAAAAGTCAACTCACAAAGAACATGAAGAATACAAAAGAAAAATACATAAAAATGAAGAACAAGAATTAAATAAACATAATATAAAGATAGAGTGAAGAAATCTTCTCTAGAGTAGCATTTGTATGAAGAACAATAAAAAACCCTCAAGAAAAGAGAGTTTGGGTCGGGACCCACTCTCACAAGAAGAAAACTTACTTAAAAAATTAGGTTTCAAGAGTATTTATAGAAAGAGGGGGCAAACTGGGTCAACCCGGGATAAATCAGGTATTGACCCGGTCGGATATGGTTTGTGTGGCCTCACACCGACCAGATGTTGGTCGGTGTTGGTTTGTCCCGAGTTTAAACCAGGTCGGATCTGGTTTGTGTGGCCTCACTACTCATAATGACTTGCAACCACCTCCAGACGAGAGCTAACTCAATTATATACAACTTCTATGAAGACCTCCGAAGCTAAATCCGAATATAAGTTCTTCATCTGGCTAGATCTTTCAGTCATTCCGGCTGGCTTCGATGAAGACGGATTTTGGACTTGTGACACCGGGTCGACATTGGCCGGTGCATGTGGTCGGTGCTTGCTCCTGGACTGATACCGGTCAAGTGGAACTAGGTGAAGGTGAGTCGGTGCTCCCTCCCTGTTTCAATACCGACCAAGGACACCAGCCAAAGGTGGGTCGGTGTTGGTTGATGATCTCGCGGTCAGATGGACATATCCTTGGTAAAATCGCCATATCTTCTGAATCACCTATCTGAATGCCCTGAAATCACTTCCAGACGACAGCTAACTAAAATGTCGGGAAATTGAGCATTTTAATCCTCAACTATTTGTAATCGGCAAAAATAATTTCCAACTATCGTAGTTGCAGAAAAAAACCCCAAATTCAAAGTTGACCACACAAAATTGGGATTACTATAGTCAACAGTTAAGTCACTTTACAATGGACGTTAAAATTAATCTTTTATAAACATCCTTTTGATGAAATTGCGTTTCTCAATGTGTCGCCTTCTCCTCCGGTAAACCCTGCGTCAGAATCGTGATTTGATTTCCTAGGAATTGAATGTTAAATCGCTTTTTGCATTTGATTTGTGTTCTTATGTTTCCAATAGTGGCTAGTTTAGGGTTTAGGATTGGATTTTAAAAATTTGGGGGATATATTTATATATCTCTACAGAAGCCAATGAAGCAATTGATTGTGTGGGAGGCTGCTCCGACGAAAAAAGCTGATTCATCTGCAAAGAGAGCTCGCTAAGCCGAGGAGAGGCGTGTTGACAACAAATCTAAGAAATCTGAAGCCCGTACACGAATGAAGAAGGTAATGCCATAGTTTTGTGCACTTTTTGTCAACCAAATGTCTCCATCTCACCCCATATCTCTCTCGCTTTCTCTTCATCGTCCCATTGCACATATAACCAAAACATCAAATTGTACAAGTCGCTTGTCATTTCACACCTATTCTTCGCCATCCTCTCCAAGACTGCCTCAACATCCATTGGTTTCAACATGGCCTTTCCAGGTTTCCTCTTCTTCGTCAATGCATTAATCATTGTCCCGTAGCTGACAACATTTGGCTTGCATTTGGAAGCAATGATATCTTTCCAAATCCTCTTGGCTTCATGAACATTTCCCAAAACACACCACCCGTTGAGAATGATGTTCATCGCTTTTATATCACAGCCAAACTCTCTTCTATGAGAGCAGAGCAATTTTTCCGCAAATTCGACGTGGTTATACCGGATCCGCCGATCTCAGTCCCTCTGGTCTCTTCGCCTTCGCCTCTGGCTCCTCCGTCTCTGTTGTCGACTCTCGATCTCTCCAGCTCGTCTCCACTATCCAGCTCGTCTCCACCACCGTCGATTCCATACCCTGATAAGGAAAAACTGTATGTTATCGGAAACAGAGTAAAACAGAGGGTCAACGTTCGTGAAACGCGGACCTCGATCTCACCTGCAAAAGGATCTTCGATGGAAGAAGAGACCCTTCGGCAAACGATGAGCAATCGTAACACAGAGAATAGAGAGAGAGAGAAATAAATTTTCAAAGATTCTGAATACCTTTTCAAAAGTTTTACAATCCCCATATAACAACGTTTGTTTCACTCAAATACGACAAATTGAAAAACATAAAATTATTCTTCTCAGCCTGTGACTCAACATGTGACGTGGTTTGGTGACGCATCCTCCTTTACATGTATCAAATCTTCCCCGTTTGAGAGAACATTGACTTCAAGGTTTAAAATTTGGGAACCTCCGGATCAGCTCGTACATAATTTCCCAAGTAGCTTCCTCCTCTGGTTGATTAGTCCATTTCACTAACACCATTGTTGCCGCCTTGCCTTGACGATTTAGCATTTTCCTTTCCAGAATGCGCTCAGGTTCTATTATCAGCACATCTTGCATTATAGAGGGAAGCTCTGTCGAAGTAACCACATTACCAACACGAAACTTTAGCTGGGAAATGTGAAAAACAGGATGAATCTGAGACGTCGACGGCAGCTCTAGCTTATAAGCAACCTTCCCATATCGATTAATAACCTTGTATTGACCAAAGTATTTGGGAGAAAGTTTTTGATTGGACCTGAGAACCACTGATTGTTGGCGATAAGGTTGAAGCTCAACATACACATAGTCACCAATCTCCAACTCACGCTCCGTTCTGGGCTGGTCCGCAAATTGTTTCATCTAGTGTTGAGCTCTGAGGAGGTGAAACTTCAAGATCAGAATCATACTCTCCCTTTCCTGTAAACACTTTGCAACCACAGCCACCTTGGACTCTCCTGGAAGATACGGTAAGTGTTGTGGGGGAGTTTGACCATAAACGCTTCATAAGGAGTCATTTGAATGGCAGTATGAAAATTGGTGTTGTACCAAAACTCAGCCAGTGGCAACCATTTGTTCCATAGGTGTGGTCTATCACTGCACATACATCTCAAATAGGCTTCCAAACATCGATTCACCACTTCCGTTTGTCCATCACTTTGCGAGTGATATGTGATGGACAGGTTAAGAGCTACTCCTTGCAAACTAAAGAGCTCTTTCCAAAATTCACTCAAGAACACTGCATCTATGTCACTAACGATGGACTGTGGGAAACCGTGGAGCTTGAATATGTTATCCAAGATGGCATGTGCTACGAAAATGGCTGTATAAGGGTGAGATAATGCGATAAAGTGAGCAGTCTTGCTCACTCTATCCACCACCACAAGAATAACAGACTTGCCGTAAGATAACGGTAACCCATCAATGAAGTCCATTGAGATGTCAGTCCAAATTGTCTCAGGAATAGGGAGTTGTTGAATCAGACATGGATACGCTGCAGTGCCGTATTTATGTTGTTGACAAATGTGGCAGCTTCGTATGTAGGACTGGATATCCTTGGACATGCCTTTCAAGTAGAACAAACCCTTCACACGTTGATGAGTAACGTCTCGGCCAGAGTGACAACCTCTACCTGAGCAATGCAACCATTCCAAAATAGTGTTTCGGAGAGTCAAGTCCTGAGGCACAACAATTTTACTTTTTCTTCTCAATATATTCTGAGACCATGAGTAATGTTTCTTGGCTTTGGAATTCTGTTGCAACTCTGTTATTAATGCCTTGACGGATGCATCCCCCTCATAGCCTTCTTGAATTCTCTTCATCAGATCACTGATAGATCATGGTTTTTACCCTTTTTAGGCCATTATATAAGTCCGTTTTATAGAGTCTTTCTAGTATTTTGGAGTCTTTTAGAGTCTTTTACAGGTTTTAGCACGTTTGGAGCATAATTGGAGATATTGGAACTTTCTGGAGCATTCTGGAGCAAAGCAGAAGTTCGTGTTGCCGAGTACCTGATTTGAAGCATCAGTATCGATCGATACTGCCTAGTATTGATCGATACCCATCGCAGCAGACACGACCCGCGACTTTTCCAAGAGTTGAAGAATTGCAGATTTGCCCCAGAAGACTTTAATATTTACAAGAAGACCCCAATTCGTGTTTTAGCTTTATAATTAGGGGTTTCAGCCACTTTGGTGGCTAAGCTTTCATGCTTTATTCCAGACTTGATTCTACTTTGATGATCTATTCATGCTTTCATGTTTTCATGCTTTATTCTACTTTGGTTTTTGGAGAGATAACTCTGAACTCCTGTTTTCTATTGTTTTCTTTGATGCTCTATTCAATCATGTTGTTTTCAATTTCCATGTCTGAGTAGATCCACTTTAGGTTCAGGGTTCTCATAAGGGTTATCTTTGAATGCTAGGTTGATTAGTTATTAGGATTCACTATCTGAATTAGTTCTTCACCTTAGGTTGTGTTCAAGGCTAATTCTAGGTTGACGAATCTGGAATTTAGATCTTAGGATAATTGATTAGGCACGACAGTGCGATTAATTACCTGATAGAACCTTAGGTGAGCAAAATAACTATTCGCAAAGAGATTTGGTTTAGTTGTTTTGTGAACAAATCAAACCTGATTTAAAAGCTGATTTAGACTTTAGGATTCACAAAGAGATTTGGAATTCCTAGGATTTAGATTTAGATAGTTTTCGCAACGACAATTGGTTAATTATACCTTAGTGATTTGAGTTCAAGAACCGCGCTAAATCTGAATCATGACTAGTTAGTTTATCTGCATTCATTGATTTCCTGAGAAATACACTTAACCTATCTTTCTCCCAATCGAATTACAACTTATATAATTTATGCATTGCTTTTTAATTACATCTTTTGGTTTAGCTTGATTCGAATCCATTTGATCTATTGTGTGATTTCTGTGAGTCCTTGTGTTCGACCCCTACTATACTGCAACTACTGCTTAGTACTTGTAGGGTATTAATTTGAGCATATCAAATTTGACGCCGTTGCCGGGGACTAAATTTCGCCATTAGATTTTAGCTTAGAATTTCGTCTAAATCAACGAGTATCGATCGACACCCTTGTGGTATCTGTCGATACCCGTCGTGAATTTCAGTTATTTATGTTCTTGACTTTTGTGTTTCAGGTGCATGCCTCTTCGTGAAACCAGAAGAAACAAGAACACTCCGCTAGTTGATCTGTCAAACGAGCAGCTAGCACGTTTAGAATGCACAAACAGAAAGGCAAAGCAAACATCAGGGATGAACAACACAGTGGTATTAAGACCTGATGAAGCTGGAGTTCTGAGAGACCAAGAGGGTCAAGTGTGCAATGAGAGAGGGCAGCGACTTGATGAAGTTGGAAACGTCATCGTCCCTCCTGATGTTGTTGGTGAGATTGTCGCGCCAGCTGGGCGCGCCAACATTGGGAACGCTGCAGCTGATCTTGGTAGAACAATTGGAGAGTATAACATGCCTGATCAGTTCTATGCTAATCGATCAGTGATTCGCCCTCCACCATATCAGAGAAATGACTTTGAGCTGAAACCTGCATACTACACTCTTGTGGGTCAGCACCCTTTTCATGGTCTTTCCCATGAAGATCCCATGGATCATATTGAGAAGTTCGAGGAATTGGTCACTAGCATCAAGAGTAATGGAGTGTCCTACGATTACCTCTTCTGCAAGCTTTTCCCCTACTCTCTAGGTGGAGATGCGACTTACTGGCTGAAGCAGTTGCCGCCTGGATCACTGACTGTGAGGAGACTAAGACTGCTTTCCTAAATAATTTCTATGATGATGCACGATCTGAGGATCTGAGGAACAAGATCTCCCGGTTTCCTCAAGGCCCGACTGAAGCGTTCAAGGCAGCTTGGACGAGATTTAGATCATATCAGAGAGATTGTCCGCACCATGGGTTCACTCAGGTTCAGCTGTTGGGCACTTTCTACAGAGGGTTGATTGATACTAGACTTTTTAGTCTATAGGAGGTATCAATAACTCCAACACGTGTAGTATGAAGGTTATCAATCCATAAAGGGATTTATCCTAGTCACTAAGAATGCAAGGTTCATAAGTAAATTAAGCTAAACAAGGTAATTGGTGATTAAGTATTCAAGTTCAAACTAAGCAAGGCAATAACTAAACGAGTTGTAATTCAAATAAGAAAAGCGGAACTAGAGATGAGGTTAATGATATAAGGTGATCCAAGTCCAATTAGTGGTGTTCATTTACTCAAGAAGCTAATTCCTAGGCAATAGATCTCTAATCTAGATTAGTTCTCTTTCAAGCAACTAATCTCTATGATAATTATTAAGTCCATTAGCAAATCATCATTTGTGGATTAACAACTAGCAAGCATTAAGAATCATAACAAGATCAACCAAAGATATGCCCTAAACAACTAATATCTTAGGTTAGGAACATAAATCTCTTGTCTAGTTGGTCTTGGCATTTCAT
>PKML01037566.1:61213-194171 GCA_002933935.1 Eutrema yunnanense
ACACCGGTACAACTTTGAGATCAAAGGAAAGAGAGCAGTTGTTATGTTATCCACCTCCAGAAGTAACATTTTTGGTATGCCAGCTGCTCTGTTACTGCAGGTAATGATGATACCTTGAAATATGCCATTTGATAATTACTTTTTTTGGTCTTTCTTGATGTATCTTGTAAATGTTAGAGAGAGGATGCAACTGTTACCATTATCAATTCGAGAACCAAGAACCCTGAAGAAATTACAAGACAAGCTGATATCATAATCTTGGCCGTTGGGCACCAAAACATGGTCAGAGGAAGCTGGATAAAACCGGGTGCATTCATCATCAATGTTGGGGCTAGTTTAGTTGGGGTAAGTGAACAATTTTAGAAATAATGGTAATGCAGTTATAATCGATTAAGTCACCAATATGTGACATTCTTATACTATTTTAGGATCCAAATGATCCGGATGGCTTTCGAGTGATCGGAGACATTTGCTATGAAGAGGTTTGCAAAGTTGCATCAGCCATCACAAATATTGATGGTGGCGCAGGATTAATGACGTTAAGCATGCTTCTATCCAACGTTTTGACATCAGCCAAGAGAATTCGCAACTTCATGTAACCTTAAAAGAATATCGCTGACCTTCTTTTTGAAGCCAATGGTTAAAACAGTAGATGTAGTCATTAATCCTAAATTTAGAACAAGTAGCTTATCTTTGCGCGGGTTTATTTTACATTTGTTTTATAAATTTGTTTACATGAAATTTTATAGGAAACATTTTTTTTTTTGAATTTTCGCTTAATAGTCGTTTATGTTTATAGTTGCATTGTGTGTATGTGCGTGTGTTTCTTTATTAGTGTTTATATATGACAATGTGACTATTCATATTGAGGCCAATTATAACCCCATCAGACCGTCTACACATTAACTGATTGAAGTGCATGTACATATTTGAGTATTTAAAATTATATTTTTATGTACGTATAGTTTTAGATTGTTTAGAGTTATGCTCTCTAATAGATAATTTTCTCTAATGTTTGCGCTTTTATGCTAATATATATTTTGGTCCAAGTATTGTTTTCTTTGTGAAAGATCGCTGACAAAAGATCTATGATTTTTTCTTTGTTCTCCATCCCCGAAGAATCTATCTTCTCTCGCTTCTAAAAATCCAACCAATCTCATTCCCATATTTTTGACGAATACTTATGCCAAAATTAGTTCATCAAACAGAGCAAAAATCCTATTTTCAAGTGGTACTCTAAAATGCTATTTCTTGTTTTTAGAGGATATTTGCAGTTTTCTATCTGATGATTTTTTTCCATTCCTGATTTTGTAGTTTCAAAGGCTATTTCTTGTTTTTTTGGATCATTTTGATTGTGAAGAATGAATTATTGGTTTTGTTACTTTTTTTTTTCTTTTTTTCACTTGGTTTTGTTTTTTCATAAAATATCGAAGGTCATATTAATAACACNAACTTTGCCTCTAGTAGTAGCACCAAGAGCGCAGATTTCGAGCGCAAGAGGCTGGATGGTAATCAGGATGGGTCGCAGATCGCTGAAGTTAAGGCTCAGCTGGATTCGATGCATAGTCTTCTGCTGGGAAAGACAACAAAGGCTGTTCATTTTGCTGAAGATGTTGAGGTATTCAATGAGAATGAAGCAGAGGATGTCAACTACATTGGTGGTTCTGGCTTTCAGGGACAGAGGAACCAATTCAACAATAATCGGAGCTTCAACAACAACTTCCAGCAAGGAGGATTCAACCAGAAGCCAGCCCAAAACAGCGGTTACACTAGGAACTACAGAAGTTCTTCTTACGAACATGTGCCTGCTAAAACATCAGAGAACAAGATTGAGGCCATGTTCGAAACACTCGTGCAAGGACAGCAGCAGATCACAGTGACCTTCAATGGTAAGATGGATGCCATGTACAAGGATCTGAGTGGAAGGATCGTAATTATTGAACTTTAATTTTTGGTGTTTAATTGACATACTACCAAATTGTGGTTTATATAGATGTGAGAAATTATAATTTTTTTCCTTTTAGGATTAGTAATTAATTGTTTTCTTAATATAAAAAGGATTTTTTTTTCCTTTTTTCTATTTATTGTGCCTTTTAGGATAAATTTAATTTTTTTTTTTTAGTNGATACATTTAATTTAATTTTTTTTTAGTAACTCTACCTTTTAAGATTATGAATCGGTTATTAAAATTTCTAAATTTTTAAGTTTATTTATTAATCAATTTTAAAATTTTCCAATATTAATTTTAAATTTTTCTTTTTTAATTAACTTTGGCTTTTAGAATAAATTTACTTTTTATTTTTTGTTTAGTAATTTTACTTTTTAAGATTATAAATCGATAATAAACTTATTCTTATATTGTTAAATTTTAACCTGTTGAAATGGGGAACACTAAGAAGAAGAAATTAAAACCCATTGTACCTCCCTCCTCTTTCGCTCATGCCCCTCATGATAATCCCTCTCGTAAAGCCTCAAGCTCTTCGTCTTCAACCGCTGGTCCGGAGGGCTCCGTGTCAGCTCCGGCGGCCAATCTTGCTCATCTGAAGGTTCCGGCTTCTCCCCCGGTGTCTCCCGATGGGATTCCTCCAGCATCGATTTCTGTGGCAGATCCAGATCTGGATTCAACATCTCCACTTGCTGGCTCGTCTTCATCGACTCCGCCTCAAGGCCAACCTCTAGAGCCAGCAGCTCCTACTTCTCGGACGTATGCCAGTCTGCTAATAGGCTCGCGCCTGAAGCCCGTTGGAACCCCGACAGAACATGTTTCAGGAGTTCCCTTCATCTTAATCCCAGACGAAAATTTGGCAGCTGCTAAAGAAGAGTTTAAGGAATTCATCTTTGCTCAATTCCAAGGCCACCTGCCAGATATAGGGCGTGTGATTGGTGTTGTAAATGCTCTCTGGGCTAGGACTGGCCCCAGAATCATAGTTCATAAAATCGGTCACGGGGCTTTCCTCCTGCGAGTCGCAAACCCTCGAACGAGAGCCATTCTCCTCAGCCGAAACCTCTGGAATATTGGTGGATTTGCAATGTTCGTAGCTCCTTACTCTCCTGATGTAGATCCTGATAAACCCCCTATCACTGAGGCGGCTGTGACAGTCGAGTTTCGTGGGATCCCATATCTTCTTTTCAATGAAGAAAGCCTCAGCCGCATCGCAACAGGTGTTGGAATTCCAGTAGATGTTCACCCTGAGACAGCTAGGAAGGAAACGTTCGAGGTTGCAAAACTCGTGGTTAAAGTTAATCTTCTCAAACCCTTACCATCTAAGCTCATCTCCGGGTTTAAAAATGGTCGGGAATTTGAGATTGTTGTCTCTTACCCTTGGCTTCCTCCTCAATGTGAAGATTGTAAAGAATTTGGCCATAGTTCCTCTCATTGTCTGCGGAAACCTGCCCCGGCAGCTCGGAAAAAGAAAACTCGTAATAGGTCGAGGAGCAGAGTCAGACTTCACTCACGTTCCGAATCAAGGAAAAGCAGATCCACTCCTCCGCCAAATAAAATATGGGTTCCTGTTGGAAAAAATCCGCCTGCTATCACTTCTTCTCCTGCAGTTGATGATCCGGAGGTCCGTCCTTCCTCTCCGAAGATTCTTAAGGCGACTGCAACTGCAACTGATCAAGTTGTTTATGGTCCAGAGACTCGTCATTCCTCTCCGAAGAATTTCAATGCAACTGCGCCTGATGCTGTTCAGACTCAGGATCTGGCCTCTCCTTCTAATGCTCCTGCAACTTCTGCTCATGTCGATTGTGAGAAGGCTCTTGATGTCGAAGCTCCTTTCTTCGTATGGATTATCATGAGGGGCATGAGCGAAAGAGGAGGGAGGTACAATGAGTTTTAATTTCTTCTTCTTAGTCTTCCCCAATATTAACTTATATATGTTAAATTTTAAGTTTAAATTTCTACAATAAGCTATTTTCATATATATATATATATATATATTCTAAATTAAAACATTAAATCCCTAACTTAAAATTATCATATTTAATACTTTCGATGCTATCCCTTGCTCGAAATCTCCAACGACCAACCAACAAAGCTGAAATCTTGTAACCTTATCAACAAATCAAAGATATAAATAAGCGTTGTACATCATATATTGTAGAGCAACACATGCTCTTGCTTTTATTCTTTCACAAAAACATATTTTGAAAATAATGTATATACTTTTGCTTCGGAGAAAGCGTGTATGTTTTGATTTTGAGACGAATGAGTTCAGTTTCAGCCTTCAATACTCAGAACAATATATCTGATTCTGAAGGGAAACTGATCCAGTCGTTTCACACTCAATCCATCAAAAGCAACATTTTTTTTACAGCTCCATCACCTATTTTGTATTGTGAGCAGGCGATTTATCTGTATCAAGTGTTATGTGAAGGATTCTCGCACCTATCGGTGAACGGTATAATGCTATGGACCGCACTTCACTGTTACGGCGGTTACCAAAACTGTCTCACAGGCGATAAATTCGGGAACCTTGATATATCATGGTTTTTACCCCGTTTCAGCCATGATATAAGTCTGTTTTATAGAGTCTTTATACTATTTTGTAGTGTTTTAGAGTCTTTTACATGTTTTAGCACGTTTGGAGCATAATTGAACATATTGGAGTTTTCTGGAGCATTTTGGAACGAAACAGAAGTCGTGTAGCTGAGTACCCGATTTGAAGCCTTAGTATCGATCGACACTACCCTAGTATCGGTCGATACTCACTGCAGCAAGACACGAGTCACGACTTTTATGAAAAGTTGAAGAATTGCAGAATTGCCCCAGAAGACTTTATTATTTACAATTTAGCCCAAAACGTGTTTTAGGAGTTTAAGTTAGGTTTTTAAGCCACATTGGCGATTACGCTTTATTCTGGATTTTTGGTGAGAGTGCTTTCTGAGGGAGACAAGTCTGAGACTCTGCTCGTCCGAGAGAAGATTTCGAACCCTCTTGTTACTCTACTTTTTATTATTTATCTGAGTATTATTTTAGTCATGTTTATTGTTTCAATTACCATGTCTGAGTAGTTCTCTTGTTAGGTTTAGGGTTCTCATAAGGGTTTTTTTTTCTGAATGTTAGGTTAATTGATTGATTAGGATTCACCATCTGAATTAGTTCTTCGCCTTAGGTTGTTCTCAAAGCTAATTCTAGATTGATCACCTAGAACTTAGATCTTAGGATAATTGGTTAGGCACGAGAGTACGATTAATTACCTGATAGAACTTAGGGTGAGCAAAATAACTATTCGCAAATAGATTTGGCTAAGTTGTTTTGTGAACAAATCAAACTTGAACTAAAAGCTGGTTTAGACTTTAGGATTCGCAAAGAGATTTGGAATTCTAGGATTTGCAAAGAGATTTGGAATTCTAGGATTTAGACTTAGATAGTTTTCGCAACGAGAGTTGGTTAGCTATACTTAAGTGATTTGAGTTCATGAACCACGCATAATCTGAATCCTGCTAGTTAGTTTATCTACATTCATTGAATTCCTGAAAAGTACCCTGAGCCTATCTTTCTCCCAATCGACTTACAACTTGTTCAATTTACATACTCACATTTAATTACATCTTTTGGTTTAGCTTAATTCGAATATATTTAATATATTGTGTGACTTTCTTGAGTTATTGTGTTCGACCCTACATATACTACAACAACTGCTTTAGTACTTATAGGGTATTAATTTGAACATATAAAATTTGGCGCCGTTGCCGGGGACTCAATTCGCCATTAGATTTTAGCTAAGAATTTTGTCTAAATCGCCTAGTATCGATCGACAACCTAGTGGTATCGGTCGATACCCGTCGTTAAATTTGGTTACTTACGTTCTTCATCTTTTGTGTTTCAGGTTGCATGCCAATTCGTGAGACAAGAAGGAACAAGAGCACTCCGCTAGTTGATCTGTTGAACGAGCAACTAGCACAGTTGGAACGTACATACAGAAAAGCAAAAAGGCAAGCAGAGAAGAACAACAATACAATGATTTTGATTCAGGATGCTGCTGGTGCTTACAGGGACCGAGATGGTCAGTTGTACAATGAGGATGGTCAACGGTTGGATGCAGAGGGGAACGTTATTCCTGCTCCCGCTGCTGTTGATGGAGTTGTCGCTGCAAATGCTGCAAACGCTGCGAATGCAGGGAATGATGGGATTGCTGAGAACGCTGTAGTTGAGCGTGGTAGAACAATTGGTGAATGCAACAGACCTGATCAGTTATACGCGAATCGAGCAACGATTCGTCCTCCTCCTTTTCAGAGAAATGACTTTGAGCTGAAACCTACATACTACACTCTTGTGGGTCAGCACCCTTTTCATGGTCTTTCTCATGAACATCCGATGGATCACATTGAGAAGTTCGAGGATTTGGTCTCTAGCATTAAGTGCAATGGAGTCTCCTATGACTATCTTTTCTGTAAGCTCTTCCCCTGGTCTCTTGGTGGAGATGTTTCTTATTGGCTCAAGCAGTTGCTAGCTGGGTCATTGACTACCTGGGATGAGACTAAGACTGTGTTCTTTAATAACTTCTATGACGATGCGAGATCAGAAGAGTTTAGGAATAAGATTTCCCAGTTTTCTCAGGGAGCGATTGAGGCTTTCAAGGCTGCTTGGGGGAGATTCAGATCGTATTAGAGGGATTGTCCGCATCATGGGTCACTATGGTTCAGTTGCTGAGTTTCTTCTTCAGAGGAATCGATTGGAGGTACCAGATGGCATTGGACTCTGCGAGCAATGGAAACTTCTTTACCAGATATCCTGACAATGCTTACCAGTTGATTGAGAACTTTGCATATAGCAACAACACCAAGAATGCTGGCATGGAGCGCAAGAAGCTAGCTGGTGGTATCGAGGGTTCACATATTGCTGAGGTTCATATAAAATTGGATACTATGCATAACCTATTGATGGGGAAGACAACAAAAGCCGTTCATTTTGCTGAAGACGTCGAGGTTTTCAATGAGGATGAGGTGGAGGATATTAACTACATTGGTGGTTACGGTTTTCAAGGTCAGAGAAATCAGTACAACAACAACAGGAACTTCAACAACAACTTTCAGCAAGGAGGATTCAAGTCTGAGGGTAATCAAGGTGGTTCTGGGTCGAATCAGTTTGGCCATAAACCTTTCCAGAACAGTGGATACACAAGGAACTATGAGAGTTCATATTATCAGCTTGTACCTTCTAAGACTCCTGAGAGCAAGATTGAAGCTATGCTTGAACAGTTGGTTCAAGGACAGGAGAAAATGACAGTAAATTTCAATGGGAAGCTGGACGATCTTTACACGACCTTGAATGGAAGGATCGAAGCTCTCAGCATGAGTCATAAGAAGTTGGAAGTTCAGGTTGCTCAGACTTCGAAAGCTATGAAAAGGCAAGAGGGTGTTCTTCCAGGTAGAGGAGAAAACCCAAGGAGAGAACACATCAATGCAATCACTCTGAGGAATGGAAAGGAGGTGGATACATGAGTGAAAGTTGGCCTACATGCAGAGAATTTCCTCGATCTCGACGATGAAGATTATGAAATCCCAAGGGTATCGATCGATACACCCCAATGTCGATCGACACCAGTCAGGATATTGAAATGGGACAATTCCAAAACCCGTGTATCGATCGACACTCCTAAGATGTCGGTCGATACTGAGCCTACTGTCGAGAATACACCTGAGATTTCGAATGTGGTGCCTGANGGACAATAACCCTTTGCAACATCTCTCATCTTGTCAATCTTTTTGCAATTGTCTTCCTCTGATTTTTCTAATTATAGACATGTTATTTCATGTATTTTCCAATGTTTTAACATTTTTTTTGTCTGTGTAGCCATTTGGTGATTGTAGCCAAATTTTCACAGATTGGACAACTTCATGGCTTATTCCGGATCCGATCGATCAACATAAAAGTATATTTTATACAATCGGAATTAAAATTTTAGACTTTTTAGTTAACAAATACTAAGTTTCACTTATATATGCATATTTTTGTTGTTGTTTATAGACAAATGTGCTTATGTGGTTTTCACACATCTTCTACAAATGTCTTACAACAAAGGCAAACCGATCAACCAACGTCGTGAGTTATCCTATAGAGGCTTGGCACATAATATCTGAAACCATACCAAAAAGTAGGAATAATTTGCGTTCAGAAACATGAACATCCCAATCAACATTATTAGAGTTCATGTGAGTCATTGTCTTCTTAATTTTTTTCTAATTCACATTCTTTACATTTTTAAAAAATAAAATTAACTGTTTGGGCTGGGCAAAATTGGACTAAAAGTAAAGGGAACAAAGACTATGGGAGAATTTGAACAAAGACAAGATGGCTCAAGACAATTTGTTTATGCCAAGCTGGAAGAAACATCTCTTGGAATTGTTATAGAGAATATTACTACATTCGAGGTAGTTGGAATGGTAAGTAAAAATAGACTTTGCTTTCACATCTAAATAAAAGCTAAGTTTGTTATTTGATTATTTTTGTAGGAAATTCATCATGTACCGGCTGTTCCAGATGGAGAAACTTCTGAACATTCACTGCTTGTTGTAGCAAGAGGCAAAAAAAACAAACCATGAAAAAGATTTTTTGGTCGCTCAAAACTCATAGAAAATAGGATTTGGCAACAATGGTTACTGCCGGTTGTTTCTCCCAGCTAGTCTTTTCTTTGAACTATTTGGATTAGATAGATGATCTTGTGTTGGTTATATGATATGCTGATACTTGGTTAACAATTTTCGGTCATATATGTTGGTCAAATTTATCCTATAACTAATACCAATGGACTTATATATTTGGGAAACTAGGTGTGATAACATAAAATTGGACCCAAATTAATTAAATAAAACCATATTATTTTATTCAAAAGTAAGAATAGTGAAAATACACTATAACCCCTCAACCACTTTACACTATAAAAATTCAACTCATCTCTAGCATCCTTTTTTTTCATCTCTCATGTACTTTACACAATATACATCCACTACAACACTATCTTCCACCTTTTTGATTCTTTTCTGACACATAATTTTTCTCTTTCTACATATCACTTTCTTCTATATTCACCAAAAACGAGCCAGCTTCTTCCACTATTTACACAAACCCTGCATTTCTCCTCCATATTCACCTCTCCATCGCCCAATAAAATCCTTCTTCCACGCATCCGGCTTCCTCACCGGAGTTTTTCTCAACGGCGTCTTCCTCACAGACTCCATCCGTCTTCCTCACTGCCGTCTTCCTCAGCCACTGCCATTGTCGCCGGAGCTTCTATTGTCCACCACGAATACCAGATCCGCCTTCAGACCGGTGACCCTCACGCTCAGATCTCCGATTTCTTCGACATTGTTGCCGGAACTCGCCGTCCTGCTCGTCGCCGACGACGGCTCCCCCCAACTCGGAGCTCTTCGAGATCAGGCCCACCGGAGTTTTCAGGGGGAACCGGAGGTACTCCGGCAAGAGCATGGACATGTTGTTGGAGGCGGCGTTTCGGAGGGAGGATGGTAAGGTGTTGACGATGATGGGGACGATGATGGGGACGATGATGGACGCGTGTATATCTAAAAATTGTTATATGTATATGGTATAGTTAACTATTTGGACATTCTGCTATTATTTTTTAACTACATGTGAAAATAGTTAACTACATAAAATAATGACTATTTATGGTTAACTATTTGGGGTATATAATTAACTATATGTGAAAATAGTTAACTACATAAAAATATTTGACTAGACGTTGGTTAACTATTTGGGTATATAGTTAACTACATATGAAAACATAACCGATTATTTGTAATTACAGTTCATAGTTATCTAATATACTTGACTATATGACAAAAAAATGAATTATATAGTGAATTATCTTTATAATTGTCTATTATAGTCAGCTATTTGCTATATAATTTACTAAATAGTAACTATTATACTAGTTAACTATACAATATTTAACTATTTTAAAAAAATAGTTAACTACAATTTCATATAGTTAATGAATGTTGCTACACCACAAATATCTCTTCTGCTTTTTTAGTTCAATCTTCATCTCCATCTCCATCTTCAAGATCACCAGTGTTGGCCACATTTGGACCGTGCAAAGTTTCTAAAATTGAGGAAACGGGATATGTAAGTTTGGAGCAACTAACTATATGTGAAAATACTTAACTACATAAAAGTATTTGACTATTTATGGTTAACTATTTGGGGTACATAGTTAACTACATGTGAAAATATAACCGATTATTTGTAATTATAATTCATAGTTATCTAATAGTTGACTATATGACAAAAAAACGAATTATATAGTGAATTATCTTTATAATAATTGTCTATTATAGCCAACTATTTGCTATATAATGTATTAAATATTAACTACTATACTAGTTAACTATACAGTAGGTAACTATTTTGAAAAATAGTTAATTACAGTTTCATGTAAGTTAGAGCAGCTTGGAAATGGAATTGAAGCTAGGAGGTGGTGGAGAGTCCGTGGCAGCTTCTTCAGCTTTGGCCCGATTGAGATTTACTCTAAACTTGGTGAATATTCGAGATTCGAGTAGCCATGGCCACCGTTAAGCCAAAGGACAAAAGCTTCGCGTAAGAATAATAACTCGTCGGCGAGTCGCTGAACCAGAGGAAAGAGAAAGAGGAAAGGAGTAAGAGAAAGAGGAAAGAGAAAGAGAAAGAGAAAGAGAAAGAGGAGAGGAGAGGAGAGGAGAGGAGAGGAGAGGAGAGGAGAAAGAGGAAACGAGAAAGAGGAAAGAGAAAAAGAAAGAGAAAGAGGAAAGAGAAAAGAGAATGTGTCAGCCAAAAAGTATTGTAGATAATAAGGGAGTAAGGGTGTTTTTGATAATTCCCCTTATTTTGGACAGTTGACTATTGCTAGAAAGTTAATTGACTACATTGTTATGGTAGTTACCTAATTAGCTCTCCCAAACATAATATTGTTGCAATTCACCCTATATATTTAAGGCCCATAAAACAAATGTGTATGCTTTGAAATTAAAAAAAATTGCTATTACGTTTTCATTACATATAAGATGGATTAGTGCACTTTTGAGCTCTAAAAGTATATACTATTTCTAACAAAGACATCCTTTCATAATTCTCATAGAGATTCATATCAAGTCGCTCATGAAAAAGCCGTAGACAAACAAACTAAAATAAAATAACAGTGAAAGCACCTCTAATCCTAACACGACTAGATTCTAGAAAGAAACCCAGAAATCTGACTTCACATGATATGCCATTCGCCCCAAGTCCATCCTCTGAGAGTCAGTTCAAGACCACAAAAGAAAACAGAAAAAAGAACAAGTTAGCAAGTCAAGCGAGAGCGATAGAATGGACACAGACCAATTCGTTTGTCTGAAATCATGCACAAGGAGATTATACATATTCAAATAGTAAATACATGCCACTTTATTTGTTGATTTGCTCGGCCAATTCATGTTTATGACAGGACAGGATCAATGACATAGACACGTTTGAGCCTGGACAGAGCAAATCCAAAACTGACCTTAATTAGTTTTTGGTTTAGAGGCTTAAGGCGTAGGAGCCGGTCTACAGAGAATGGGGTGCCTCTTTCCGTCAAGAGTAACCATAGCTTTGGCTTGATACTCCACAAGAGGTCCATATGGCTTCTCCCTGGCCATAAATGTAATGTATGACTTGGATCTTGCTCCTCCGCAATAATTACCTCTCACAACTTCAACAAACTCCACAATAATGGAGCTTGTTTCGATGCCCATTTCTTTGTTACCTGTTGTTTTTTTTTTTTTTTTTGGTAAAGGGTTTTCATTAATTAAAGAAAAATAAACGATTACAAGAAAACATTGAACAAAGAACAACGGAAAGAGAAACGAAAGAACAACGGAAAGTGAAACGAATTCAAAAGAAGGGAAACTACAAATGAGAAGAACCCGCAAAGGATACGAACACACGAATGCAACCCCTGAAGGCAAAACCACCCGCAGCGAGACCTCCTACGAATCCATCCCGAACAAAGAGCTGACAGACAGAAGCCTGAAAAGTCCGAGCTGCCACCACCTGGGAAAGAAAACTGGGTCACCCAAGGAAACCCCAAAGAAGGTGAAATGAAGAACCACATACAGAAACATCCACGACGAGAAACTCCTCCAAAGATTTGGCTCCACAGTCATACAACAGTCACCACACCAGATCATGAAAAAACGCCGTTCAGCCTTCACCTAAGTCTTTAAAACACCGATGCTCCACCACGAGAACTCCTCCAAGATTAGCTCTGCAGTCCTATAGTAGTCACCTTTCCGGATCATGAAAACGCCGATCTGCATCCTTTGAAACCTCACTAAAGCCACCTCAGACACTACGGACGAAGATACGAGGTAGACGGAGGAGAATAAGCCGACCGCACGGGAAGACAAATCCTCCCACCACCGCGACCACAACGACACCGATGAGGTCCCGCCACCATCGACCGAGGAGACCGTCGTCGAGAAAACCGCCCACGAAGCCGCACACCAAGCCGACAGACCAGATCTTCAATCACGAAAAGAGGCCAGATCTTGGCGAAGCTGCCGCTGCAAAGCAAGAAACACAATCGAAGGAGGAAAGAGAGAGCTAAAACCCGGTTGAGAAGCTGTCCTTGACAACTCAAGAGGGAAGAAGCAATTAAAATCCAATCTACAAAGAAATAAACCGCAGCTACAGAGCTTGACCATAGATGAAACAGAGGAAGCCACAAGGCAAAGACGAGACCGAAGAAGCTACAACCCTGAGCTAGGCGCAGTCCTCACACGCCCAAAACGAAGGGAGGAGACACCCTCAGGCCCGCTGCCGACGCTGAAGCCGGCTAGGACAGCCGCCGCCTCTGAAACTCGACCAAACCACCGCAATCAAACAAAGATCTACCATCGGCCGAAAGGACAGACAACTCGAAGAGGAGACGAAGAAGAAAGGAAACCACAAGGGTCCCTCTGCCGGCGGTGGTGAGCAACCACAAGCACCGGAGAGGGAGATCGGGAATTTGATGAGGGTGGTGGCTAGGGTTTGAGAGAGAGAGATTATCGCCTCTCAAAGGCTCTTCTGTTTGAATTTATTTTTAGATCTTCTTTGTTACCTGTTGTTCTTTGCCTTTGTTTGTAGTTTTCGGTCTTTCTGCTTTCTAAGTTATCTCTGTAACCGCTGTCACAAATCTTAAATTGGTATAAAATTTAACATTTAGACCAAAAAAAACTTCAACAAACTCCACATTACACTCCTTGAGTAAACAAATCATAAAATGAATCAGAATTTAGATTAAACAACAAAAAAAGATCAAAAGAAAAACAGAACTACCCTTGTCTTGGTTGTATTTTTGGAGACATACATGCACCATCTCTTCCCAGTACTCGCGCATGGTCATGCCACGAGTCGCTTCCCGGTCCAACCTCAATGGGGAGATTTGTTTGAAGAAATAAATTCGCCTAAGCCCTGGATCCATGTAAAATCCCTAAACAACACACGTTGTACTAGAAGAAATCGATCATCAATTTCATCAACTGAGAGCTCTCACATTCAAACCAAAAGGATGTACCTTGCTCTCGATCAGCTGGCGTTTAAACCAAAATGGTGGAATTTTGACACCTCAATTAAGGTATGGTCAAGCGTCTTCGCTCATAATCATGGATTATAGCTCAGGACAGCTCGAGGACATGGAGAACCGACCTCACTCTGCCTCTAGCATTCCTAGAGAAGAAGGCCTATTTCTACCAAACATGTCGGGTCCTTTACGGCCAGTTCGGAGTAGAAGAAACTTCTTTAGATCGAGAGGGAGCATGAGCGAACACGGTGGACCGTCATCGTCTAGACATCTCTGGTCCGGGAATGGCGACTGTGTAACATCCCGATTTCTGGTATATGCGGAGAAACTTATAAGAATTGATTTGGCTACCTATGTCACCAAAGTGCACTTATCTTCTCGGTCACTTCTCCAGAGAGAACTCCAGAGTTAAGCATGCTTGAGCTGGAGCAATTTAAGGATGAGTGACCTATCGAGAAGTGATTCGCGGTACCGTGCGAGTGAGAACAGAACACGGGAGAAAATCATGTGGTGATTGCAGGGTCAGTAAACAAGTCTTACGAGCCTCCCGGACTACCACACCGGCCGTCAGGACGAGGGTGGAGTCTGTTGGAGGTGAATTTAGCACTCTCCGGTTTAACCTGGTTGGAATTAAAATCAGACTAACTACAAATCTCAAGCCCATCAAGACCGATCTACGATTTCTTTTTATTTGATATAGGCAAATCCCGAAAAAAGAGAAAGTTTTGAAATTGCTTAGTGCGCACTTAAGAGATATGTGGAAATCTCTAAGGCCAATGATACAAGCTCAAAATTTAAAGTTTGATTTTGAAATGCACAAAACCTCAAAAATGAAGATTTGAGATTGTCTTCAAAATTATGCGCAATGAAGATATGTGAATTCCTTAAAAATGGTGGAAAAGAGAGATTTCAAACAATTTATATGAAGAGAGGCAGAGAAGCAAAGCAATTGAAGTTGTTTTCTTTTACATTTGATGCAAAGATGCAAAGCAAGCTCATGAGAGTTGATGGGAAATTGCATTTAATAACCATAAAAAATATTATAATTAGGTGGATAACCAAAAAAAAAATGCAGATGATATTCTTTATATAATATGTATTAATACAATTTTAACATTTGTCTTATATTTTTCCATCTCTCCTTTTTATCTTTTTTTTTCTTTTTTTCTCTCCTCCTTTAAGCGTTTTCTCCCAATATATTTTCTTGCACTACTATTCATCTCGGGATTACTATATGCTATCAAACATTCATCCCGTGATTACTATGTACTATTCATCTCAGAATTACTATTCATCTCAGAATTACTATTCATCTCAGAATTACTATTCATCTCAGAATTACTATTCATCTCAGAATTACTATTCATCTCAGAATTATTGTTCATCTCAGAATTACTATTCATCTTTCCTTTCTTTGATCTATTTTCTATTTTTTCATTTTTCCTTTCTTGACACAATCACCACTACTATTCATCCCGGAACACTATTCATCCTGAGACTACTATTCACTTCGAGTCTTCTCCTTTAGCTTAGACGAGGTTGGTTCTTCTCCGCGGTTACTATTCATCCCAGGATTACTATTCATTCTGAGACTCCATAATCTCGGGATTACTATTCATCACAGGATTACTATGTGCTATCAAATATTCATCACAAGATTTCTATGTACTATTCATCTCGAGACTCTGTAATCTTGGGATTACTATCCATCCCGGGATTACTATGTGCTATCAAATATTCATCCCATGATTACTATGTACTATTCTTCTCCTCCCCGATCAATCTCAAACCAACCACGAATGGACTCTGCTCTTCGTTTATCAATTCCTCTTCGCCTTCTCTCTCCTCTCCACAACCGCCATCGTCTTCACCGTCACGTTTTGTCTACACGAAAAACCCGCCTAGATTCACCGTCGAACGGTCTCGCCCATATCATGCAGCGATTTTCGGCGACCGCGTCTCTGTCCTTAAAACTCCCGTCGAAGAAACATATCGGATGATTCTTTGTCCAGGCCGGCCGTTAATCGTCGGTGCCTCTGGATGGGAAATTGTGATCGAATTGGCACAAATTTGGGATGGTATTTCAATATTTACGCTTTATATTTGCTCTTGTAATCTCGTCTTCGCCATTCGATTCTCTTGTAATCTCAAGTCGATTTTTGTGACAATTTCGCTATTTTTCTTCAAACCAGAATCTATGTCATCATTTTTATGGATATACAATTTCCGTGTTTAGTTTATGGATGTACTATTTTTCTTCAAACCATAGTTTAGTTCTTGATTTTTCTTCGAACCATAGAACATAGACTGTCTATTTGGCTTTTATGGTGGAGGTTCTATATTTGGCTTTTGTTAAATTCGATTGTTGGTTTTATTACTTCGCAATACTACCCAGTACTACGCCATTCTATTTGTATAGAACGTCTATTAGTGTAAAACGTCTATTGTTTTTGTTTTCAATATTGGAACCTAATTTCTATGTGTATAGAACGTCTATTTTTTTTAAGAAAAATCATTTAGTGCTTTGCTTGGATGCATTAGATTCAAGTTTCGTATCAACTGGATTATTCCCATACATAGCTCTAGATTTATGTAATGTTTATATTTCCTTTGAACCTTTCCCTTAGATGCTCTTGTATCACGTGAGCTTCATTTTCTTTGGTATAGAAGGTCTGCAAAAAAAATAGTATAGAAGGTCTATGTTTCTCAGTTGGAGACGAATGTATTGACATATTGTAAATGATAATTTAATATATTGATGAGCAAAGTGCAGAAATGCTTCTATACTATTTTTTCACTTTGTATGAAATGTCTGTATTTTTTAGTTGGTAGATTTGTTATGTCTTTGATTTTTAAAAATAGACTTACTATGTTATTGAAAAAAACAGACTTCCTACGTTACATGTGCTGTTATTGACGTATGAAAAAAAATTCGGTGTTTTCCAAAATTCAAATCATGTTAGACGTGAAATAAAATCAGTGTTTTTTTTGTACTAATACAATGTTGAACCAGTTACCAGTATGCGATTTATGCAAAAAAAAATCATTGGGGTAAACATATATGGTGTCAAAATAAATCGTATAGTCAGTCTATTTTTTTGTTGGATAAAAGACTACACCCCTAAAGCTGCTTAGTCACAAGGAGATAATAGTCACAAAAACACACAAATGGCTATTTGCTTAATTATTTTTTATCTATGACTATATTCTTCATACTTTATCCAAAATTGATTATTTCACCAATTGTCCCAGAGTTAATTGTGTTTTACTGTGTGTGTATTTGATTTTTTTATACATGAAGTTTTTATGTTAAAATGTCCATAGTCTCCTTTGTTGGAGACCGTCTTTTCCAGATTCTAATAAAATAAGAACTGCTACCTCTCTCAAATAGTCTTGAATTCAAAGGGCCATATTTGAGGAGGCTGACAATGACATACCAAGAGCTTTTTTTTTTTTTTTTGTGAAGTTGGTAGTTACCTAATTTTTTAGTCTTTATTTTAGTTTATAAAAGTGTTAAGTTAGGTTCTTTGTATTTTGGCTTTTGGTTATCGTTGTTTAATTTCCAGTTTTCAGGATTTAAATATAAATTATTTGTTTCTAGTCCTTGTTGTCATTTAGACATTTTAGATTATTTTTTAAGAGACGATTTTCATAAAGTTTCATAAAGATAAATGTTTTCGATTTTCTATACACTTTTTATTAATTATTGATAAAGAATTGTAAATTTCAAAAAAATTAATTGAAAAAATAAATTATTGAATTACTATTGGTTNTTTTTTCTAATGTTTGCGCTTTTATGCTAATATATATTTTGGTCCAAGTATTGTTTTTTTTGTGAAAGATCGCTGACAAAAGATCTATGATTTTTTCTTTGTTTCCCATCCCCGAAGAACTTATCCTCTCTCGCTTCTAAAAATCCAACCAATCCCATTCCCATATTTTTGGCGAATACTTATGCCAAAATTAGTTCATCAAACGGAACAAAAATCCTATTATCAAATGGTACTCCTCTAAAATGATGTTTCTTGTATTTAGAGGATATTTGCAATTTTCTATCTGATGATTTTTCTCCATTCCCGATTTTGCAGTTTCAAAGGCTATTTCTTGTTTTTTTGGATCATTTTGATTGTGAAGAATGAATTGTTGGTTTTGTTACTTTTTTTTTCTTTTTTTTTCATAAAATATCGAAAGTCATATTAATAGCACAATTAATTGTTAATTGAATCTCATATATTTATAATTAATAGATGATTTACGTTTTCCTATAACCAATTATTAATTTTTGTTGAAATCGCAATATAATTGTGAGTCCTTGACGTCGTTGTTACGGTTATATTTTCTCCAAGGCTTTGGTTGCTGATTGTCGCTTACGTAATAGTTTGAGGCTTTCTTGCCTCAGTTTTCTTTATGATAATCCTTCTCATAATGTTTGTTGGTTTCGTAGCGATCATCTTTCTCTTTTGAGGTCGTCATTTTGGGTGGTACAAACCAATTGTTTTTTTTAGTTACAAAATAATATTTTAAATAAAAACATGAAAGTTTAAATTTTGTGCATTATAAACTATTAACTTAAAACTAAATATGTGACACATAAAAACCTAAAAATAGTGGTGGTCCTAGTCTATCGTCTAGCTCGCATGTCCTACGGACCGGGCCTGCTTGTGTTTTCATGAATAAGCTATGATTCATTGCTCTTGCTGGTATTATGTACGACGCAGTATCATTGTTTCCGCCTCTAGGCGTGACGACAATGATATTGATTTGGTTTTGCTAGCGAGTGGAAGCTGTATCAATTGCGTTGAAGCAGGCAGTCAATACGAGATCAGAGTCTGTGCAAGCCTTAAATGCTTCTCTTGACTACTATAATCATAAGAAGTTGGCTCTAGTAGATATGCTCCTTAATGCGCTTAACCGGGAGAAATACTTTGTGAAACGACTAATGGAAGCGATTCAAAACTGGTCCGAGCGAGCAGATGAGTTATTTGGTAATGAATGAGGATACTTTTGAGTTATTTGGTAATTACGATACTGACTAGTTAAAACACTACTACATAATGAGACACTACAAAACAGTTGGGATTTTTTGCCGTTCTTAAACTGCCGTTTTCTTGTCTAGTGGTGTCTTTTTTACTCTCAAAACTCTTGTTTTCAATTTTCTTTCCAGGGCTTGTGAGATGCTCTGTTTTCCTTTAATTAATGGATGACATAAGCGTTAAAAAAAATATTAATATTTTTTCCAACAAATATAAAGAACATTGTAACAAAACAGTTTTATAATGAAATAAATAAAATTTTAAAAAATAACAAAAAATGAAAAATAATTGTTTCATTTTTTGTTCAGAATAAGGAAATCTTATTATATAAATATTAATGTTTCAAAATTGTAAAATCACGTGATCGCGAAACGTGTTAAGTCAAAATCGGAAAAATTTCAAATCGATTAATAAAAAAAATTCGAAAAGGTAAATCAAACAATGATCAATTCATAACTTATTCATAATATTAAAAGGTAAAGTTACTAAAAATTTTAAAAAATAAATTTATCGTAAAAAGCAAAATAAATATTAAAAAAAAAAAATACGGTTTTGTCGATGTCAAAATTCCATTTAAGGCCCATGGATCACTTATCAGCCCAATAAAGCTCGGAGAAGTTCCTGACTATCGCCCAAAAAAGAAACGGTTTTGTGGATGTGACGGTGGCAAACGGCCACCAGTTTTGTCGTTTCAAGGAGCGTTGATACCACGCGCATGATAGAGCGCGTGCTGATGCATCATCATCGCTTTTTTCTTCTTTTTTTTCCCTTTCTCCGAAAGCAGTCTCACTACGGCAACACACTACCCTACGCCCCTTCCCACCATCAGCATTAAAGTCTCTCTCTCTCTTCGCTTCTTCTGGTTCGAAATCATCCTTCTCTCTCTATCACTCTGTTACCTTCGCCGAAGAAGCTCTCCTTCTCTCTATCTCCAAGCCTAACTCGCAACGCTCGACTCTGTTTCCTACTTTGTACAGATCTCGAGCCGCATTTCGTGGATCTGTGAAAATCGCGTTAAACCCACTCGCTTCGTGTCTAACCTAGGGTTTTCATTTGTTTTTTGGGGGGGAAGAAGCATCAATGTCTGCGAAGCTTTTAAGGAAGTTATGCTTAGACGTCTAATTCTGGAGAGGCTTCGTTTTGATTCTTTGAATGTCCGGAGAGTGTCCGGCGAGGACGCGGAGGTTCGGTGTCTCCGTTGCTGACTAATGGTGGTTTTAGAGTATCTAAGATGCGGAACTTTGCGATGCTTCTGCTGCTATTTCTCCTTCTTCATTCTCTCGCCTCGTTTCCCGTATGCTTTGGTATGAACTAGTAAACAGATTTTGATGTCTTTGCTTGGTGAAACCAAAAACAAATTAGGATGCGATTGAGAAAGAAAAGAAAATCAAGCTAGCTAAGTTTTTTTTGCTCTTACTTGACAGCTCAAGATTAGCTATATTTAGAATTGTTTATTGGATATAATTAGAAGCTAACTTTATTCGTAAGCAAAAGGGTTTAGTTGTACGATTTGGATTCATTGAGTTTGGAATCTGTGATTGTGAAGCGTGAGAGTGACGATAAATCCCCATCTTTTGTGCCACCCAACTCAAAATGGTCAGATAATAGCACAAAGACAAAGAGCTTACTTACTTTTTCTCTTCTATATATCTTGGGGAAATATCGATTTCACCTGACATTCTCTTGGCGAACAATGTATTCTTTGACATAGGCATGTTACTTTCATTCTCAAGAGAGGATGTAGTGTGTATACTTCTAGAGCCATTCTATTGTTTCCGATGTATTTGCTGTTAGGAATATTCGACATGTATAGAAAGAAATTTTCTGTGGATGACTTATCAGCTTCTTTATCATTTGCAGCTCGGCTATTTCCTACGAGCTTCCCATTTACCCGATCAAAATCGCATCAAATGCATTTTTTACATCCTCATCTTAATCCATCTGTTGCTCCTGCACCTTCACCAGGTCAGCAGAGGAATCCTTTTAGTCTCGTAGTCTAGACAAGTATACTAGTGTTATTATGTTGCTGCCGAAGGAGTATTTATTGGTCATTTTCTTTCCATTTTCAGCTTTTTCCCCCAATCCAAGCCGCATTCCACCACCAATACACAGGGGTCATCACCATCATCGTCGTTGGCATTTAAGACGCAATATCACAGCAGTTTCACCTTCCTCACATGGTAATCCTTTTGCTTCTTGTTGATTATCCTGCGTCATATGCTAGTGGAAAGGATAATATTTTGTATGCATACTTCTTTCTTCTTTGACTAAAACCTTGCTTCGAACTTCAACTGATAGATAAAATGTAGTAATTACTCTTTTCTGTGTGTTTCTGCTTTGTCCTTTTTGATAGACTGTCAACAGACATGCGTGGAGCCTCTTACTTCAACTCCCTTTGGTTCACCTTGTGGTTGTGTTTTCCCCATGAAAGTTCAGCTTCTGCTAAGTGTCGCGCCTTTTTCTATTTTCCCCGTGACCAACGAGTTAGAAATTGAGGTTGCTGCTGGAACATACTTGGAACAAAGCCAAGTGAAAATAATGGGTGCCAGTGCCGACAGTGAAAATCAAGGGAAAACAGTGGTGGATATTAACCTTGTTCCACTTGGGGAAAAATTCGACAACACTACGGCGACACTTATTTATCAAAGGTTCCGGCACCAGAAAGTGCCTCTAAATGAGTCCGTTTTCGGTGATTATGAGGTTACACACATAAGTTATCCAGGTAAACTGATTTCTTTGTAATACAAGTTTCTACCCTTTTTTCATCATTCTGTTTGAATTTGTTAACTTCGCTTCAGGAATTCCTTTTTCTTCACCATATGGAGATGTTGTGGGAAGTGCTCCAAGTGAAAGTACTGGAGGGCTTCCAAATCCAGCTCATGTTGCCAAAAAAAGCCAGGGAATAGGTTATAGAACGATTGCAATCATTGTCTTGTCAGGTTTCGTGCTCGCTCTGGTTTTGGCTGGAGCTGTATTTATAGTCAGGAAATGGAATAATGTTGGGAAGTCATCTAATGCTGTTGGCCCTGCATTGGCTTCATCGATGAACAAAAGGCCTGGTAAATTTCTCCCTCTGATTTTGGAACAGATACTTGCTTTTGTAGCTTTAAAAGACAGTGTGCATTTGCTGTGTGAATCTGTTTCTTAATCATTACACGCCTTGCAGGTGCTGGATCTATGTTTTCCAGTAGCGCCAGAAGCTCGGGATCAGATTCATTGATGTCATCCATGGCTACATGTGCTTTATCCGTTAAGACCTTCACACTTTCCGAGCTGGAGAAGGCAACTGATAAATTCAGTGCCAAGAGGGTTTTGGGCGAGGGAGGATTTGGTCGTGTTTATCAGGGCAGCATGGAAGATGGAACCGAGATTGCAGTTAAACTGCTAACTAGGGACAATCAGAATCGAGACCGTGAATTTATAGCAGAAGTCGAGATGCTAAGCCGTTTGCACCACCGCAATCTTGTGAAACTGATTGGAATATGCATTGAAGGCCGTACACGTTGCTTGATTTACGAGCTCGTCCACAATGGGAGTGTCGAGTCCCACTTGCACGGTGACATAATCTATTCTCTGCACTTTTTAATAACAATATTTCCCAACTATAACCGTCGCTTCTCGTTGTATCACCTTCTAACGCCTGGTTTTCCCGGTGTTAACCAAACAGAAGGAACGCTTGATTGGGATGCGCGGTTGAAGATTGCACTCGGAGCAGCGAGAGGACTGGCCTATCTACATGAAGATTCAAATCCCCGAGTAATCCACCGGGATTTCAAGGCCAGCAATGTTCTTTTAGAAGATGACTTTACCCCAAAAGTCTCAGATTTTGGACTGGCGAGAGAAGCCACCGAAGGAAGTCAACATATTTCCACTCGAGTCATGGGAACCTTTGGGTAAAGCTTCTTTCTACTTGTCTTGCTTTGAAAAACCCGATCTCATGCTTATATGATGAATACAGACCACTCTGGATAAATATTGGATTTACAATGACCAGCCGGGAAATCATTGCAGGTATGTGGCTCCAGAGTATGCAATGACGGGGCATCTCCTTGTTAAAAGCGATGTGTATAGTTACGGTGTGGTTCTACTCGAGCTTCTCACCGGTAGAAAACCAGTAGACATGTCTCAACCTTCAGGAGAAGAAAACCTCGTGACGTGGGCGAGACCTTTACTAGCCAACAGAGAGGGTCTGGAGCAACTGGTGGACCCCACATTGGCTGGAACTTACGACTTTGATGACATGGCAAAAGTGGCTGCGATTGCCTCCATGTGCGTCCACCAAGAGGTCTCGCACAGACCGTTCATGGGTGAAGTGGTGCAGGCACTGAAGCTTATATACAACGATGCAGATGAGACCTGTGGGGACTATTGCAGCCAGAAGGAGTCATCAGTACCGGACTCTGCAGACTTCAAAGGCGATCTGGCTCCCTCGGATAGCAGCTGGTGGAATTTGACACCTCGGTTAAGGTATGGACAAGCGTCTTCGTTCATAACCATGGATTATAGCTCAGGACCGCTCGAGGACATGGAGAACCGGCCTCACTCTGCCTCTAGCATTCCTAGAGAAGGAGGGCTATTTCTACCAAACATGTCGGGTCCTTTACGGCCCGTTCGGAGTAGAAGAAACTTCTTTAGATTGAGAGGGAGCATGAGCGAACACGGTGGACCGTCATCGTCTAGACATCTCTGGTCCGGGAATGGCGACTGGTTCTGAGAAACCAAGTAAATGTACAGCGAAGGAAAGAAAAAGGCTCACAACTCTTGAGCTGCATGGTTAGGTTTGGTTCGGTTCATCGGGGGAAAAGACTTTCCGGTTAGGAGCTTCTTTTGATTTTGTTTTCACTTTTCACGTTTCAGCAAAATAGATTTAATTGTTTGTTTTTGCGAGGATGCAAAAGCACAGCACAGGGAGGGTTGTATGTCAAAGGACGTCTGTATCTATTTCTCTATTTTCTTCTTCTTCTTTTTTTGTTATTTTAGTGAAGTTAGTTGTTACCTAATTTTTTAGTTTAAAACTTTCAAGTTTGGTTCTAATGAATTTTGTTGTTTATTTTTCCGGTGCTATAAAATTTTAAAAATCTGAAATATCTTTGGGGGACTCATTCGGTTTTGAACAACGAGATAAATAATTTTGCATTTCAAATTACTTTTTGAATGTTGTGGGGCATTATATCCATTAGTTTTGAAATTGCTTAGTGCGCACTTGAGAGATATGTGGAAATCTCTAAGGCTCAAAATTTAAGGTTTGATTTTGAAATGCACAAAACCTCAAAAATGAAGATTAGAGATTGTGTTTTGAAAATGCCCTTAAATGGGTACTGGTTTCTTCAAAATTATGGGCAAGGAGGATATGTGATTTCCTTAAAAATGGTGAAAAAGGGAGGTTTAAAACAATTTATATGAAAATAGGCAGAGAAGCAAAGCAATTGAAGTTGTTTTCTTTTACATTTGATGCAAAGATGCCTGAGAAGCAAGCTCATGAGAGTTAATTGTGTTTTACTGTGTGTTTGTATTTGGTTTCATATAGAAGAATAATATTTTGTGAAGATGCAAAAGCGCATGGATGATGCAACAGTTTTTTTTATTTTTATACATGAAGTTTTTTTCCAGATTCTAATAAAATAAGAACTGCTACCTCTCTCAAATAGTCTTGAATTCAAAGGGCCAAATTTGAGGAGCCTGACAATGACATACCAAGAGCTTTTTTTTATTTTGTGATTCAATAATTTATGTTTTGAGCCACCCCGCTTTTTGGCAAATAAAAAATTAACGATCCGCACCCGTCCCACGGCGGATCAAAACCCGCGGGACAAACACTCAAATTGACAGCCCTAACCACCACTGCCACCACCGTCGGCGCCGCCGCGATAATCTTTCCCGACTTCACCGCCTTCTTCGTGAATAGTAATTCACGATAGAGAAAGGGGGGAATTTCTCATATGTCCATACAACTACACAATAAACCTCATCTACCCCATTATATTCTGTCATGCCTCATTCCTTTTAATAAAATGTTATATCCCATCTTTCCCTTCTAATTTCGAAAGTGTGATATTTAAAAAAGAAATTTCGACCAATGAGAATTAAGGGAATTTCACCCAATCAAAAGAGATGTTTAAAATTTTTGACCAATTAGGACAAAACAAATTTGGGCCAATCAGAAGATGGTAAAGAAATAAAAAAACAATCAGAGACGCCAAAATTTCTAACCAATCAGAAAAAAACAAAAAAAAACATTTTCTCTCTCGATAGTAGAATTCATCGTCTTGAAACACTTCAGGAATAACTCTAAAAATAACTGCTGCAAGAGCACATCAAATGAAGTAGTATAGAAGGGATCATATACACAAGGACCAAGTGAAACACTACAACAATACAGAAAGTAAGTAAAGTAAATCTAAGTCGAATGACTATTGTTGGTGGTTTGCAACTTCTAAAAACCAAGTAAATCTACAAATGTCTTACAACAAAGGCAAACCGATCAACCAACGTCGTGAGTTATCCTATAGAGACTTAGCACACAATATCCGAAACCAAACCAAAAAGAAGAAAGAATTTGCGTTCAGAAACATGAACATCCCAATCAATATTATTAGAGTTCATGGAATCCATATGGATGTGAGTCATTGTCTTCTTAATTTTTTTCTAATTCACATTCTTTATATTTAAGAAAAAAAAAATTTAACTGTTTGGGCAGGGCCAAGTTGGACTCAGGCCCGGCCCGTAGGGCATGCGAGTTAGGCGATGGCCTAGGACCACCATATTTTTTATGTTTATATGGGTCACATATTTAGTTTTAGGTTAGTAATATATAATGCACAAAATTTGAACACCATATTTTTATTTAAAATATTATTTTGTAACTAAAAAACAATTGGTTTGTGTCACATAATTATTTAGAAAAAAATATAAAGAAAATTATTTTTCAGAAATAATGTTTTATTCTTTTTTTCGATTTGCTGTATTTTTTCAGAAATGCAAATATGAATTTTTTTGTTTAACTGCAAAATTTGTAATTTATCTTGCATCGGACCACCATTTCTGTTGGATCGGGGTTGGTTGGACTAAAAGTAAATGGAACGAGAACTAAGAGAGAATTTGAGCAAAGACAAGATGCCTCAAGACAATTTGTTTATGCCAAGCTGGAAGAAACACCTCTTGGAATTGTTATACATGATATCATTACATTCGAGGAAGTTGGAATGGTAAGTAAAAAATAGACTTTGCTTTCACATCTAAATGAAAGCTTAAATTTGTTATTTGATTATTTTTGTTGGGAATTCATCATGTACCGGCTGTTCCAGGAGGAGAAATTTCTGAATATTCCCTGCTTGTTGTAGCGAGAGTCAGAACGAACCGTGTTAAAGATTTTTTGGTCGCTCGAAACTCATGAGGAGTAGGATTTGGCAACAATGGTTACTGCCGGTTGTTTCCCCCAGTTAATGGTCAATTTAAAATTTACTGGCCGTTGACATTTGAAGAAGATTATGACCTGTCTTTTCTTTAAACTATTTGGATTAGATAGATGATCTTGTGTTGGTTAATATTATATGCTGATACTTGGTTAAACAATTTTCGGTTATATATGTCCTATAACAACTAATACCAATGGACTTATATTTAAGGCCCATAAAACAAATGTGTATGCTCTGAAATTAAAAACGTTTTCATTACATATAAGATGGATTAGTGCACTTTTGAGCTCTAAAAGTATATACTATTTCTAACAAAGACCTCCTTTCATAATTCTCATAGAGATTCTTATCAAGTCGCTCATGAAAAAGCCCTAGACAAACAAACTAAAATACACAATAATTCTGAAACAAAAGATATAAAGAGAATCAAAGAAGATGCCCTTAATTTTAATTAATTAATATTACTAGTGTTGGGAATCACATGATCACCAAACCAAAAACAGACAAAAGTATTACCAAGATAAGTTAAAGAAAGTTACAACCACTACTAGATCATTAGAAACCCTGACTTCACATGATATGCCATTCGAGTCCCTTCAAGACCACAAAAGAAAACAGAAAAAATAACAAGTTAGCAAGTCAAGCGAGAGCGATACAATGGACACAGAGAGGTTTACCAATTCGTTCACAAGGAGATTATACATATTCAAATAGTAAAGACATGCACTTTATTTGTTGATTTGCTCGGCCAATTCATGTTTATGACAGGACATGATCAATGACATAGACACGTTTGAGCCTGGACAGAGCAAATCCAAAACTGACCTTAATTAGTTTTTGGTTTAGAGGCTTAAGGCGTAGGAGCCGGTCTACAGAGAATGGGGTGCCTCTTTCCGTCAAGAGTAACCATAGCTTTGGCTTGATACTCCACAAGAGGTCCATCTGGCTTCTCCCTGGCCATAAATGTAATGTATGACTTGGATCTTGCTCCTCCGCAATAATTACCTCTCACAACTTCAACAAACTCCACATTACACTCCTTGAGTAAACAAATCATAAAATGAATCAGAATTTAGATTAAACAACAAAAAAAGATCAAAAGAAAAACAGAACTAGCCTTGTCTTGGTTGTATTTTTGGAGACATACATGCACCATCTCTTCCCAGTACTCGCGCATGGTCATGCCACGAGTCGCTTCCCGGTCCAACCTCAATGGGGAGATTTGTTTGAAGAAATAAATTCGCCTAAGCCCTGGATCCATGTAAAATCCCTAAACAACACACGTTGTACTAGAAGAAATCAATCATCAATTTCATCAACTGAGAGCTCTCACATTCAAACCAAAAGGATGTATCTTGCTCTCGATCAGCTGGCGTTTAAACCAAAATGGTGGAATTTTGACACCTCGATTAAGGTATGGTCAAGCGTCTTCGCTCATAATCATGGATTATAGCTCAGGACAGCTCGAGGACATGGAGAACCGACCTCACTCTGCCTCTAGCATTTCTATGTGGAAGAAGGCCTATTTCTACCAAACATGTCGGGTCCTTTACGGCCCGTTCGGAGTAGAAGAAACTTCTTTAGATCGAGAGGGAGCATGAGCGAACACGGTGGACCGTCATCGTCTAGACATCTCTGGTCCGGGAATGGCGACCGTGTAACATCCCGATTTTTGGTATATGCGGAGAAACTTATAAGAATTGATTTGGCTACCTATGTCACCAAAGTGCACTTATCTTTTCGGTCACTTCTCCAGAGAGAACTCCAGAGTTAAGCATGCTTGAGGTGGAGCAATTTAAGGATGAGTGACCTATCGAGAAGTGATTCGCGGTACCGTGCGAGTGAGAACAAAACACGGGGAAAAATCATGTGGTGATTGCAGGGTCAGTAAACAAGTTTTACGAGCCTCCCGGACTAGCGCACCGACCGTCGGACGAGGTGGGGCCTGTTGGAGGTGAATTTAGCACTCTCCGATTTAATCTGGTTGGAATTAAAATCAGCCCAACTACAAATCTCAAACCCATCAAGACCGACCTAAGAAATAAAATGAAAATCTCCTTTTATTTGATATAGGCAAATCCCGAGAAAATAGGAAGTTTTGAAATTGCTTAGTGCGCACTTAAGAGATATGTGGAAATCTTTAAAGCTCAAAATTTAAGGTTTGATTTTGAAATGCACAAAACCTCAAAAATGAAGATTTGAGATTGTCTTCAAAATTATGCGCAATGAAGATATGTGAATTCCTTTAAAATGGTGGAAAAGGGAGATTTCAAACAATTTATATGAAGAGAGGCAGAGAAGCAAAGCAATTGAAGTTGTTTTCTTTTACATTTGATGCAAAGATGCCTGAGAAGCAAGCTCATGAGAGTTAATTGTGTTTTACTGTGTGTTTGTATTTATTTGGTTTCATATAGAAGAATAATATTTTGGGAAGATGCAAAAGCGCATGGATGATGCAACAGTTTTTTTATTTTTATACATGAAGTTTTTTTCCAGATTCTAATAAAATAGTCTTGAATTCAAAGGGCCATATTTGAGGAGCCTGACAATGACATACCAAGAGCTTCTTTTTATTTTGTGAAGTTAGTAGTTACCTAATTTTTAGTCTTTATTTTAGTTTATAAAAGTGTTAAGTTAGGTTTTTTGTATTTTGGCTTTTGGTTATCGTTGTTTAGTTTCCAGTTCTCTGGATTTAAATATAAATTATTTGTTTCCAGTCCTTGTTGTCATTTGCACATTTTAGATTATTTTTTAAGAGTCGATTTTCATAAAGTTTCATAAAGATAAATGTTTTCGATTTTCTATACACTTTTTATTAATTATTGATAAAGAATTGTAAATTTCAAAAAAAAAAATTGAAAAAAAAATTATTGAATTACTATTGGTTTAGAGTTATTGGAAATTATTAAGTACAAAAGATAAAACATTTATAACTAAGTATTTATTTGTTTTTTTAATATGTGTGAAAATTTTAGAAAATTTATCATTTTGAATCAGAGGGAGTAGATATGTTTAGGCAAGATGAAATTCCTCGTGTGACCTCCGAAAGTTGCACTTGGCAAATTCTACAACTATTTTTGTATCCATGGTTATTAGTAAATTTACAACTTACAAGCGTATCACAACATTTTTCTGAAGTCCTCGACTATAAGATTTTAATTGCGAATTTCCTCGACATAAATAAATATTATTAGTATTTTTTTAACCCAAAAAAATTATTAGTAGTTGTTGTGACAATTTCATAATTTTCTTCATATATTATAACTTATAAGTATAAAATGTGGAAGGTAATGTAGGCTAGTGGTATTTAGTCAAAAAAAAAAAATGTAGGCTAGTGGTCTAAGTTTAACCACCTTGACCATACACTTTGGCACCTGCTGTTCAATCTTCATATGTTCTATAAGACTATTACGGGATAAAATGTATGTATGGGTTTCTAACTTTCTAAGTAGGTCTTTTACAAAAAAATCTACTATGAAGATAAGACATTTATTTATGAATATTGGAAATGATTAGGCATGTATGTATTTTGCTATGAAATTATAATTCAGTAAACACCAATCTTTCTAACGAAATTATTAATCAATAAATTTAAGTCGCATAAATACAAAATAAATTACAGTGCAATTTTGTTAAAATAAATTTAGCTCAATTTAATGTTACTAAAGTGGAAAATTAATTAATTCAAGATAAAATTAACAACAACCACATATTACCATTAAATGTTTGTTAACTTTATCTTAAATTAATTAATTTTCACTATAATTAACCAATATTTTTAAATACCTTGAGATTTTATGATTTTTTTTTTTGTAAAACAGAAATTTAAATACCTTGAGAGTTTATGCCAAATTAATTAATTTAAATAGAAATTTCCATTATGATAGTATATATATATTTTAACAAATATTGTCTATCATTTTAAGAAAAAAGTAACACTTTTCTCTTATTAGATGGTTTAAAACTTAGAACTAAGTCACATGTAATCACATAATTGGTTCACTAATATTTTTTACTATAAGTTTTATCAAAATTATATATATATATAAGACTAGTTTAAAAATTCACATTTATGATTTTAAAAAACTTTCACATCTAATTAATTAGTATTTAGAAATTTGTTTAATCAAATATTATATAATATAATAATGTGAATATGACGTGAGTTTAGAGAGAATATAATTTGATATAAGTTAGAGTGTAAAAGAGAAAAGTAAGTTACCAACTTTAAGTCAAAGAAGCAATAGAAAATGGGTTTTTTCGGAATTTCAAGTTTGTTAATTAACGCTTAATAAGCCTTACACTGGAGGACAAATGTGTTTCGTTTCACGTAAGTAGAAAAGATAAAAGAGGAAGATTTATAATTTCTTAACGAGCAATTTTTCCGAATTTGCTCAAATGATTTTAAGCTTTCTCACTAAGATTCAATCCCTTCTCTGAGATTTCTTTTCCTTCTGAGGAATCTATTCTTTGCATTTCCTTCTCTGAGAACTCGTTCTCCAGCTTGAGCAAGTGAATGATCCTTTGTTGCTGGAGGAATCTCTTTCGCTTAGGGACAAAAGGGTTTCTGATTTTTTTATAAATCTCCGGTGAAAATGGTACTCTTTTTTTGGGGTTTATCACCGTTTTAATTCCATTTGGGCGTTTCTTTCGTTTGTTTTACACTTTTCAATTTCAAAGTTCTGATTTTTTTTTTTTGTTTCGTTCAAACGGCAAATGTATTATATAACTTTTGTTGGTGGCAAATGTATTAACTTTTGTTGGTGTAAGTTGAATGATCTTCCTTTGATATTTTCTTCCAATTTTGTGTTACCGATTTCAATGAATTTGGGTGTAAGTTGTGGCAACTATGCTCTGTTGTTACCTAGAAAAAGTCATTTGTACATTGATGAACATTGTGACTAAGTTAGTTATTTTACATGGTGTTCATGGTTTAAATCTCGTTTGTTGCTTTCAGGGTTATTACTAAATGTCTTTTTAGTCAAAAACCAAATTTTGTGGACAGTAATAAGCCTCTAAACTAGACTATTGAATGCTGTTTGTGTCTTCCCTTTTCGTATAATCCTTTCAATCTTGTGTTATTGTACATTGTGTTTTCTCACATAGTTTGAAGGTTTTGATGTTCTCAAATTATGCTCTATTTTTTTCAATTGTTGGTACTTCAGGCTTCTTCTACAGTTAAAGTTGGCTCGTTCGTTTGGGTGGAAGATCCGGATGAGGCATGGATAGATGGTGAAGTTATTGAGGTTAATGGAGAAGATATAAAGGTCCAATGTACCTCAGGGAAGGCGGTATGTATAACCGACTTTAAATACACTTGGACTATGCTTAAGGATATATGTTAATGGGATTGTTTCTCATACTTCTGTTGAATTTTTTTTCAGGTCGTTGTCAAAGTTTCAAACACACATCCGAAAGATATGGAAGTTCCACCTTCTGGAGTGAACGATATGACAACGCTAGCATATTTACATGAACCAGGAGTCCTACAAAATTTGAAATCAAGATATTATATAGACGAAATATATGTGAGTCTCCTTCTATTCGCCCTTTTTTTATATGTTGCCCTGTAAGACACTTGACTTAAAATATGTTTTTTTTTTCCTAGACTTACACAGGAGATATTTTGATTGCGGTTAACCCTTTTAAACAACTAGAGAATCTTTACGATGACCATATGATCGCACACTATAAAGGAGTCCCCTTTGGAGCATTGAACCCCCATCCGTTTGCAGTTGCGGATGCAGCTTACAGGTACGTGCCAGTCAGCTTTGAAGCCTTTTTTTTTTCCTCTTGTTCAATTTATCATTGATCGTTTCCTGCTTCACATTTTTTTGTCTTGTTTTCTATTGGATGTAGACAAATGATTAATGAGGGAATTAGTCAATCAATCTTGGTGAGTGGTGAAAGTGGAGCAGGCAAGACTGAGACTGCTAAAATGCTTATGAAATATCTGGCTAAAATGGGAGGCCGAGCTGTTTCTGACAGAAGAACTGTTGAAGATCAAGTTTTGGAGGTAATTAATAACAAAGATTTTATTATAGACCTTGTGGATTGTCAACGACAGGATTTGTAGAATTTGGTAAAAGATCATTCTTTGACATGAATGGTTTATGTTCTTTGTGCAGTCCAATCCTGTTTTAGAAGCATTTGGGAATGCAAAAACCGTCAGAAACAACAATTCAAGGTGAATGTAACACACACTTTATCACTTTTTTAAACTGAATATCCGTTAACCAAATTTTTATCTATATAATCATTATCATGTTGCAGTCGATTTGGTAAATTCGTGGAGATTCAGTTCGATCAAAGGGGAAGAATATCAGGAGCTGCTATCAAGACTTATTTGTTAGAGAGATCAAGGGTCTGTCAAGTGTCAGATTCTGAGAGAAACTATCACTGTTTTTACATGCTTTGTGCTGCACCGCCAGAGGTACATATGGCTTCTCTTTCTTGTCTAACATGCCAGAGTTTTTAGATATTCTTCTAGCTCGAAGCTTCGGTATTTGAAATAGCCATCAATCAGGATACACTATCCACACCCAACTATTTTGATATCTAGTAGTAAAAAAATCCCCTTTTATCTTAAATCCCTTGTTCCCATTTACAGAAAGTTTAAAACTTCATTAAAATTTGCAGTGTTTCCTAAGCCCATATCTCTGAAATTATTGTCCCATTGTTTCTCATTTTACCTTTTATTATTTGACAGGACATTAGAAAACTAAAATTAGAGAATCCAACAACATACCGTTATCTGAATCAATCTCGTTGTATTAAGTTAGAGGGGATGGATGATTCGGAGGAGTATACTAAAACCCGAGAAGCAATGGGCATTGTCGGGATAAGCTTAGAGGAGCAGGTAGTTATTTTCCCTTCTCTTAGTGTATGAGTGATATCGGTGTATGAGTGTATTTGATATCACTTTCTTTTCAGGAAGCAATATTTCGAGTTTTGGCAGCTATTCTTCATCTAGGTAACATAGAATTTGCAAACGGAGAAGAAGCAGACTCGTCAGTTCCAAAAGACAAGAAGTCACTGAAGATTGCGGCTGAGCTTTTTATGTGCGTTACTACTAATTGACTTGATGACTTTGAATGTGAAAAGCACCCGTTCTGAAACGTGTGAAAAGAAACTATTCCTGAGTCTTTGAATTTCGGCAGGTGTGATGAGCAGGCACTGGAAGATTCTCTTTGTAAACGTATAATGGTGACACCTGAAGAAACAATTTCCAGATGTCTGGATCCTGAATCGGCAGCATTCAGCAGAGATGCCTTGGCAAAATTTGTGTACTCAAGATTGTTTGATTGGTATGTATAGTATTTCCGAGCACATGATTCTCTTTCTTGTTTCCCAAAAGTTACTTTCATTACTCTTTGCCAACTTTCCCTATTGCTCTTGTAGGATCGTAAACAAGATCAATAATTCAATTGGGCAAGATCCTGACTCAAACAACATGATCGGAGTGCTGGATATTTATGGATTTGAGAGTTTCAAGACAAACAGGTGCTTAAGCAGTATGCCTTATGTTTGATTAAGGCAATGAAACCGGTTTAGTAAAAATCCTATGGAACAAAAGCTCACATGAAATATCAGACACACATGACATGAATCTAATTTTAGGAAGCTATGAATATATTAAAAGTCGCTATTCTCCTTAAAATATCTGGAGTAAATAGAAAATGGGGGATTTTCGACATTTGGAATATTCTATTCATAAGACATCGCTTAGCCCTTGTTAATAATATAAATATATATATATATATGTTATGGAAGTGAGGTGAAAAGTTTCAAGTGCATGTTGCTTCTGATGCTTATTAATGCATGGTTTTTGCAGTTTTGAGCAATTTTGCATCAATTTGACCAATGAGAAACTTCAGCACCATTTTAATGAGGTTTGTCTGAACTCTGCTCTTTCTTCTGATAGTTTGCCTTTTATTCAGCCTTACTCCTTGATCCATGATACTATTTCTTGGGCAGCACGTCTTAAAAATGGAACAAGATGAGTACAAGAAAGAAGAAATTGAGTGGAACCACATTGAGTTCCCAGATAATCAAAAGGTTTTGGAACTTATTGAGAAGGTAACTAGTTTTACATGCGAACTCTTTGTGAATAGTTTCCATTTTAACTCAAACTCACATGTTCATCACTGTTTTCTCACGTTTCAGAAACCTGGTGGTATTATTGCTCTTCTGGACGAGGCTTGGTAAGCCTAAGAGTGTCAGTTGCTATTTTTCCGCTTGTGTTGTCTCTGCTTTGATATTGACGTTGTATACCTGTATTTTGCAGCATGTTCCCAAGATCAACACATGAAACATTTTCTCAAAAGCTGTACGAAACATTAAAAATGAACAAGTACTTCAGCAAGCCAAAATTAGCTCGTACTGACTTCACAGTTTGCCACTATGCTGGTGATGTGAGTACAAACCTGCTTTAGCATTCTGAATTTTTAATAATGCAATCATGTCCTCAAATACTAGTGGTTTATATCCTAAAAAATTCTAAACGTACTGAGTTTTCTTTTCAGGTCACTTATCAGACCGAACAGTTTCTGGAAAAGAACAAAGATTATGTTGTTGCTGAGCATCAGGCTTTGCTAGGTGCTTCTAGGTGCACTTTTATTGCAGGTCTATTTCCTCTTCTAATGGAAGATGCTGGCAAACAGTCAAAGTTCTCTTCTGTAGCTTCACAATTTAAGGTGCAGTAAAATGAGGTACTTTTTTTTTATGTAGATAATCGTTCGGTGCTGAAGTCATTGTCTTACTTTATGCAGCAACAATTGTCATTATTGATTGAGCGTCTTAGTACTACTGAGCCTCGCTATATTCGTTGCGTGAAGCCCAATAATCTTCTGAAACCTTCTATCTTTGAGAACCAAAATGTTCTGCAACAGCTACGTTGTGGGGTGAGATTCATTTACATTTTTGGTTTGTCTGAACACATTTGCTTGTTATTATTCCGTGCGAGCTGTAAAATTCTGTATAAGCATATATTCAGGGTATGATGGAGGCAATCAGGATTTGTCGTGCTGGATATCCTACACGAAAGCATTTTGATGAATTCCTGGACAGATTTAGCATCCTAGTTTCTGTTACTTTGGATATAAGGTTTGACTCTCTCAATTCAGAGGTTGAAAGCTTACCTAGATATTGAAAACGTTCTCACTTTTGGCTGGTTCCTACTAGTTCTGATGAGAAAGCAGCCTGCAAGAAACTTCTGGAGGCAGTTGGACTCAACGGATACCAGGTACTCATTTTGTACACGTTATGATTTGAATAATTTTCTGGGCAGCAGAGCTTGGGAACTTTGATGAATGTTTGTTTGATTTACCCTGCTTTAACGTTCTTGTTTTTGCAGATTGGAAAGACGAAAGTTCTCCTCATGGCTGGGCAGATGGCTGAATTAGATGCTCGGAGGACTGAGGTCTTAGGAAGGGCAGCCAGAATCATACAGTGGAAATTCCGCTCCTACCGCCTCCTCAACGCTGCAATAAATATGCAGGCTGTGTGCCGAGGTATCTAAAAGTTGTAGAGAATATTAGCTAACTTAACTATTCAGACAGTTAGAGAATAATGGTTACTGTTTCATTTATTATTTGCTTTGTTATCCATCATTTACAGGTCAACTTGCTCGACATAGATTTGAGGACTTGCGCAGAAAAGAAGCTGCTGCTTTGAAGATCCAGAGAGCTTTGCGGATCTACCTTGATAGGAGGTCTTACACAGAAGCTGTTGTTACAGTTCAGTCAGCTTTGCGCGGTATGGCTGCTCGTGATGTACTACGAAGGAAGACCAAGGCCACAATTGTGATTCAGGTGGCAAAATCTTTTTAATAGAAAAATTGATGGAAGAAAACATGTCTTTTTTTTTTCATCTTTGAGCTTTGCAGGCTTTTATCATCCCTCCAAATTTCTTCTACACTCTAATTTTATTTTTTCACTGCATATACCAGATCCATTGCCGTAGATTTCTGGCCGAGTCACACTACAAGAAGCTGAAGAAAGCAGCAATTACAACACAAAGTGCGTGGAGAGCGAGGCTAGCCCGTAAAGAACTGCGAGAGCTTAAGATGGTGAGATTTTCTACCTCTCGCTTCTGTCTGTTTTTCTTACATTTCAGTTCTAAGCATTTTACATGGAAATTGTAATACCTCGGATAACATTTGGTTTGTGATGAGGTTAAACAATGAGATTGGATGAGTTTAGAGAATGGAGCTAGCAGCTGGAAATTGCCCTTTCCATTTGATTGTCTTGAACACAGAGACAGAACATGGTCGCTTTTCCCCAAAATGAAAAACTGCAGCAATGATGCCTTCATATTTCCTGCAGGCTGCAAGGGAAACTGGAGCACTTCAAGCTGCCAAGAGTAAGCTTGAGAAGCAAGTGGAAGAACTTACATGGAGACTGCAGTTAGAGAAACGCAAGAGGGTCTGATATAACACAGCCCTTTATCTTTTTCGGTTTTCTACAGATCCTCAAAAGTTTTTCTTTCTAGAAACCTTTCTCTGGATGCTGATTCAACACATCCTTCACCTGTTATTGTGGCTTTGACGTTGTAGGTGGACGTGGAAGAAAGTAAAACACAAGAAAATGCAAAACTGCAATTAGCATTGGAGGAAATACAACTCCAGTTCAATGAAACCAAAGTGTCGCTCTTAAAGGAAGTGGAAGCTGCAAAAAGGACTGCAGAAATTGCTCCTGTAGTAAAGGAGGTTCCTGTTGTTGACACCGAGCTAATGGAGAAACTTCACAGTGAAAATGAAAAACTCAAGGTAGGGAATTTGCTCTACTCTATTCTTTTTTTTATAACAAGAATTTAAAAGCTGTAGAAAACAAAGCTATATTTGGAATTTCATTTCTCTTTCATATGCAGTCCATGGTAAGTTCGCTGGAGGAAAAGATTGATGAAACAGAGAAAAAATTCAAGGAGACAAGCAAAATTAGTGAGGAGAGGCTGAAACAGGCGTTAGAAGCTGAAAAAAAAATAGTTAATTTGAAGACAGCCATGCACAAGTATTCACTATTGGTCTCTTAGCTATTGAATTTCCACAGAGATTTTAAGATTTTCATAACTCACTGACAGTCAACATATGCGCCTTTTCTTCATTTGCAGTCTCGAAGAGACATTAGAGGATGTGAAATATGAAAATCAACTTTTGAAGCAATCTGTCTTAAGCACACCTGTTAAGACAGCATCAGGACGTTTCCCTTCTACCCCAGTAAAGGTAGATATATCCAGAGAAATATTTGGATGACTACACCTGACTCTCTCAAACATCCTAATTACAATATTGCTCTTGTTCGCGCAGAACTTACAAAATGGCCACCATCCTAGCGAAGAAAATCAACTCAATGTAAATTATGTCTCTGCTTTGTCGTCTACTTGTATCTGAAAGTCTGCTCCATTTGTTTGTATATCCTTTAAATCCGTCTCTGCAGGGAGCTGAGTTTACAACACCGCCAAGAATACAAGAATCAGGATTTGACTCTAAGTCAAGGGGATCCCATATTGATCCTCAACATGTATGTTGTTTAGTTAAAGTACTCGATTTTGTGCTTCCAGTCTTTAATATGTCCCCTCTTTGGTTGAAGAGAGATTTTCTCTTTTTCTTGGTACAGGAGGATGTGGATGCTCTTATCAACTGTGTCACAAAAAATGTTGGATTTAGCCAGGGGAAGCCTGTATCGGCATTTACCATCTACAAATGTCTTCTTCATTGGAAATCCTTTGAAGCAGAAAGAACCAATTTGTTTGATCGTCTTGTTCAAATGATTGGTTCTGCTATTAAAGTACTAAAAACGGAGGCTGTCTTGTCTACTTCCGTAAAACTCTGTTTTTTTTTTATCAAAGTTTAATGATCAATTATTCTTACTATCAGAATGAAGATGACAACCTTAATTTGGCATATTGGTTATCCAATACTTCGACCTTATTGTTCATGCTCCAACAAAGTCTGAAATCTGGTGGAACCGGGGCCACTCCATTTCGAAAGTCACCTTCCTTGGTCCGATGGATGACCAAGGTATATATACTCCTCGTTTTTTTTTTTTTTAAATCTTGTGTTGATGAGTTTCTGCTCCAAAAACTAAACAATCCTTCCTAAATCCTTACCTTTTATTTACCAGGGCTTCCGTTCTCCAGCGGCTGAAGCAATTCGACCAGTTGATGCCAAGGATCCAGCTTTGCATTTCAAGCAGCAGCTTGCAGCATATGTTGAAAAGATTATTGGAATTATTTGGGATAACCTGAAAAAGGAGTTGAACACTTTCCTTACGCTCTGCATCCAGGTGCTATGATCCACAATGCTTCTCTACTTTCATCTTGACTTTGTATCTATGCGTCGTGAAATAACATGAGAGAATCTCTCTAGGCACCAAAAACATTTAAGGGGACTACACTATTATCTACAAGCACTGCTAAATACTGGCAAGGAATTATTGAAGGCCTAGATGCACTGCTAAGCACACTTAAAGAGAACTTTGTATGTGAAATTCGTTTCCACTCACAGCTCTCATCTCTCTAAATGTCAAGAGATTCTTATAGCTTATTCTTGTAACAGGTTCCTCCGGTCTTTATCCAGAAGATATTCTCTCAGGCTTTCTCACTCATCAATGCCCAACTATGTAATAGGTGAGATATGTTTATTGTCTGTTATGGAATATGCATCTCTATGATAAGCAAGACTTTGATCGATTTCTTCTTTCTGATCTGCAGCCTTGTCACGCGGCCAGATAACTGTTCATTTATCAATGGAGAATATGTAAAATCTGGTTTAGAAAAATTAGAGAAATGGTGCTCCGAAACAAAAGAAGAGGTATTCCCAAGTACAGTTTTCTTTTTCTTCTGTTATCGTCAATTGGTTTACACATAACACAATATCTCACCTATGTTACCCGTCTTTGATAGTATGTTGGCTCATCCTGGGATGAACTCAAACATACCAGACAGGCTGTTGGATTCTTGGTATGTTTTAAACTTGTTTTGAATTTGAGAAATAGCGTCTAAGCAAATCAACTTTAACTTTACTTGAATCTATGTAAGAGTTTGCATTTCTCACATGCTTTCCCCTTGAATTCTCCTCTACCACAGCTCATCCATAAAAAGTACCAAATCTCGTACGATGAGATTGCAAATGATCTGTGTCCAGTAAGTCTCTCTATGAACCAACTCTTTTTTAGCAGATGAAGTTTGACTTTGTGGTTATGCTGACACCATTTTTCCTTCACTCAGATCCTTAAAATACAGCAGCATTTCAAACTATGTACTCTGTACAAGGATGAAATCTACAACACAAAAAGTGTTTCGCAAGACGTAAGCTTTCTGGGGAAATAGTTGTCTAGTTTTTATCCTTTGCTCTAGTAGTTTTGATGCTCGCTCATTAATCAAACAGGTCATCTCAAGCATGACAGGAGTTATGACAGACAGCAGCGACTTCTTGTTAAAAGATGATTCTAGGTAAGTGTTGCTTTGGATATATCTTCTTAGTGTAAAAGCTAATATATGGAGAAGAAACCTTGAATCTCTTTTGCTGCTATGAATCAAATATCATCACCTTTTTTCTTTCTGGAAACTGAACCAAACCGTCCTTCTTGGCCTCGCGCAGCAACAGCATTTCCTTGTTGATTGATGACTTATCTAGTTCAATGCAAGATAAGGACTTTGCCCAAGTAAAACCTGCTGAGGAACTTCTGGAAAATCCAGCTTTCATTTTCTTGCAATAGTAAGTCAGGGAAACCAAAATTGCCCCTCTTCAAGAACAGGAGGAAGAACTGGAGGAAGAATTTTTTTTTTAGATTCGCCGATTCGTTTATTATGTTTCTCATTGTATATCTCTAATCATCCCAGAGATTTTGCTGGGAGAAAACAAAAAGAGACATGGTCTGTTCTTGTTGGTTCATTTTTTCTAATTCAAGAAATTTAGCTTTATTTCTTTTAGTAGTTTCAAATTCCTTTTTTTAATTGCGATTAAATATTACTGAAATGTATCAATATGTTGGGTCTGAGAAGAAGTTACTGGAAAAAAAAAACCGATGATAATTTTATAAATTGACATGCTTTTATTTATCTATGTTTATTTAATTTTTCTCTTTTCCTCTGTTAATTTAATAATTTGAATATGAATACAAAAGAATGTTGTTGACGATGAAATGAATGAATACAAGTTAAAAGTTAAAATATTTAGAGGTTAAAAAAAACAAATTAAAAGCATAATAGGCCTAAAATTGAGCCATTAAGGGAGCATAATATGGGCCTTAAGGTAGGCCCAATAATATTTAGCAGAGCAGGCCCAAACATCGTAAAAAAGCCAGACGGACATATGGCTTAATATCAGGCAAATGTTGTTCCTTTGTCTCATCTCTTTTTGCTTCTTTCTCGATCGGTAAAATTAGTCATTAGGGGTCTGTTGTTTCTGGAGAAATTTCTGAATCTCCGCCGTTTTGGTTTCGATATAGATTCTGGGGTTTTCTTCTTTTTTTTTACCGATTGGATTTGGGGTTTTTCCGTTTTCCCCCTCAGAGCTTAAAAACCCTAATTTTGATATACATTAGCTTTTTAGAACCTTCCATCGATCCGTGTACATTTACCAAAAAAAAAAAGTTGGTGTTTTTCGATTGATTTGACGCGTTTAAGAAGATGCCTCCAAAGCAACAACAACCGAAGGCCGATTTGGCGAAAAAGCAGAAACAAGTTGAAGACAAAACATTCGGGCTGAAAAACAAGAACAAGAGCAAGAATGTTCAAAAGTATGTTCAGAGTCTCAAGCAATCTGTTCAGCCTAAACCCGATGCGACTAAAGCTGCAGCCAAGGTACAAGTGAATCTGTTTGATATCCTGAGATGGGTTTTGAGTTTCTTGGTGATTGGGAGTTAGTTCGCTTCTAGTGGAGTAGATGTTTTGTGTATTTTATCTAATGAGTGAGAGATTATTTGTTGTTCAAACAATTAATTTAAATCAACTGTTTCTTCGGTTAGATTCTTACAAAAGAAAATGGGGTTTTTGTGTTTTGAGGACAGAAAAAGAAAGACGAAGAGAAAGCGAGAGAACAGGAATTGAATGAGTTGTTCAAGGTAGCCATTAGTCAGCCGAAAGTTCCTGTAGGTATGTATGAAAAATGCTCTGATGAAAATTTGTTTGTTCACTCTTGTTTCCATGTATTTATAGAATATACTATTGTGTGGTGATGTTTCTTGGCAGGTGTGGATCCGAAGTCCATTCTGTGTGAGTTTTTCAAGGCCGGGCAGTGTCAGAAGGGATTCAAGTGCAAATTCTCTCATGATTTGAACATTCAAAGGAAGGGTGAGAAGATCGACATTTACAGCGATAAGCGTGATGAAGGTAAATGGGCTTAACTGTTGCACAAAGTACCTTATATTCGCTCCCTTTAACAATGGTCTTATTGTTGCTTTTTTACTTTGTACTGTTTTAGATGGAAACATGGAGGAGTGGGATCAAGAGACCCTTGAAAAGGTTGTGGAATCAAAGAAAAATGAATATAACCAGAATAAGCCAACAGATATTGTAAGTTGTTTCGTTATTTCTGTCTATCTCAAAATTTGTTATTTGGGACATGTTGATTGAGGGCTTCTGGTTTCGTAATATATGCCTATCAGTAGAGTTTCTCTTGTTAATGCACTATGCGAAAGTCTGAAGTAATATACGCAAAGTGATGCATCAGTTTCGGTTGCGTTTTCTCTTTTTACTGTGATCAATGTTAAGATAATAGGGGGGTTTATATTTACCATATAATATGTTGCCTTTCGCTAATAGAATGGTTCATCTTAGGAGCTATTTCAACGTCCTTTTTTCCTCCCGTTGTTCCTTGTTGCTTTCTCCTCATTTGGATCATGCCTGACAAGAACTCATTCTTCTGGTGATGGTAGTGCTTTAAACGACATATTTTCATGGTGACTGTTTCTATACTAAGAGAAGTAATAACCTGGCACTCACTGAAACATCTTCATAAAATTATCCTAAACACATGATGAATTCTTTGTGAGTTAATTGAGCTTGTCATGAGAGATTTAAGTTACCATAAATCTGCTAACTGTTTTTGTGTGTGTTTACGGATGTATAATAGGTTTGCAAGTATTTTCTGGATGCGGTGGAAAAGAAACAGTATGGGTGGTTCTGGGCTTGCCCCAATGGTGCCAAAGAGTGTCATTACAGACACGCTCTTCCTCCTGGATATATCCTTAAATCTCAAATGAAGGCCCTCTTGGAAGAGGAGTCACAAAAGATGCCAGTTGAAGAAGAAATTGAAAATGAGGTTTAATACTCTTCCAGTATTCCCAATCTGCTCATAGCTGCTAGGACCCTCAACTTGATTCGTGAGACCCACTTGGAAAAATTGTTTTCTTGTTCTATGTTTCAGCGTGCAAAACTGAAAACCGCAACACAAATGACCCCTGCACTATTTATGGAATGGAAGAGGAAGAAATTAGCTGAGAGAGATGCGGGTTTGGCTGCGTCTCAAGCGGAGAGAGCTAAGAATGACCGTATGAGGTAAACTCCTCTCATCATTTTTGTTGCCTATCCACCTCCAATGTGACTCTGTTTTCGTAAGCTGATTCATTGTGTGGATATGTAATCTCAGTGGTCGGGAGCTGTTTCTGTCCAATGCAAGCTTGTTTGTGGATGATGCTGAGGCTTTTGAAGAATACCAGAGGGAAAAAGAAGAGGAAGAGATCGAAGAGAAGGTGAACTCTCGCTCTCTCTCTTTCTCACTCATCATATAAACCGACCGAGTCATGCTAATGGAATCTTGAGTTTTTGTTTCTCAGGCAAAGAACAAAGAAACAGAGGCAGGGACAAGCAAGAGTAGTGGTGATGCTGAACAGAGTTCGAAAGAAGTAGCTGAAGATGAAGATGAAGATGAAGATGATGATGATGATGATGATTTAGACATGGATGAGCTTGAAGAATTGGAAGCGAGCTTGTCGAAAACATCGATTCAGATTCGTGAGCCGAACAATGAAAGATCATCATCTTGAGATGGAAATATTTGTGAGAGGTGAGGAGAGAAAGCACATGTTTTGCTTTGTGTACTTTCGATAGATTGGATTTTGCGGACACAACAAACCTATTTCAGGTGTTGGAATAATCTGTTACTGTCTTAAGATCTTAATGTCTCATCAATGACTAGTAGTGTCTATGTTTTTTTTCTGTGTTCTTATTGTTATCTAATATCTTCGTTATACATTAGCCATGTTCGGCAGCAGAGCGACACGTGATCAAATTAAACGTAAACGGCGGCAAACGAGTTAACGGAGCCAAATGAAACAGTAGGTGCGACTTACTCTTCGAGACACCTTGCCGAACATGGTTTTCTTAATTTTCTCTTTCTTTTTAGCACCGGATCGCAGCGATCCTGTTATTGACTTTTACTTGTACTGAAACTTGGAGAATGCTGAGGTTGGGGACAAACAAAAAAAAGTCCGATGATCGAAACGAGAAGAAAAGCAAAAGCGAGGGTTTATGGGGTCTTTTTTTCGCATGTAAAATTAATTAAAATATTTACGGGGTCTTTTTTTATTCCTTCTTTATAATAATTATTGATAGTTTTTTTTTACATCTAATTATTGCCTTAAATAAAATCGAAATTTACATTGTCAATGGAAACCATAAATATAACTAATATATTGATTAATAAGAATTTTATAACGAAATAAGAACAATTACACGTTGCTTTCTTTCTCAGACTTTGACGCGAACAAATTTGTTATATGTTTTCAAGGTTCGAAAAGGCGCTAGGCGGGCGGTCGCCGATTTACGCATAAGCCGAAAACGGTGATTAATCACCGATTAATCAGCGATTAATTTTGAACATTTTTTAAAAAAAATTAAAGTTTATATGTATATAAGCTATATGTTATGAATATATGAATCAAAACAAGTATGAAATAAGTTTTTTTGATTATCAAAATAAGAAAACATTAAGAAATTAAGTTTAATTTCACACTAAATTCCAAAAACAAAAAAAGAAGTACAAATATATGATGCAAAAAATAGATTTGTCTTGATATTGAGAGACAAAAAAATACAAGGAGAGAAAAATTTTCATCATCTTCTTCAATTATCAAATTATCATGTGTGTTGTATTTCTAGATGTATTTTCAAAACTTTGTAACTGTAACAGACCATATGTCCCTCACTTAACAAAACAAAAGTTGACTTTTGAAGAAAAGTCAACGATTTTTCGAAAAGAAAACGTTAAAAATCGCTGATTTATTGAAAAAAAACGTTGACTTTTTGAAAAAATCGGTTGACCGCCTAATTAACCGCCTATGTACTAACCACGGCGGTCTATCACCGACTAGCGCCTAAGCGGCCGGTTTTTAGAACACAGTGTGTTTTTATCTATCATCATTCTCGATCTGATATAATATTATTTTTTGGCTATCTTTGTTGTGATTAAATGCCAATAGTTTCTTAAAAAAAAATTGATTGCGATTCATCGTAATTTAACCCAAACTAATAATAATTATTGATTGGTTATTATCTCTTTTTGGTTTTCCCTTATTCTCTTTAATAATTTAACTATTTAAGAAGAAAACAAAAACTATATATAAAGATTAAAAACAAAAACAAAAAAAAGAGAAGAGAAATCGGAATTATTTTCTGAGATAAAAAAAAAAAAATCGCCATGGTCGCCGCAACAGCCAACCTCACGAACCTGAGATCGACGTCGCTATTTTCAAATCGGCCAGTCTCTATCTCCATGTTAAGCGGAATCAGAAACACTTTCATATTACCCTTCAGGGCATGTCTAAAGCCCACACCTCTCCGACTCGCGTCGTGGCCACCACACGGTTCTTCTGTTAGGGCTATGTCTTCTTCTTCTTCTTCCTTCGGATCGACTCTGGAGGAGAACGTTAAAACGACGGTGGCAGAAAACCCCGTCGTCGTTTACTCCAAATCCTGGTGCTCGTAGGTTCACTCTCTCATACTATTCTTCTCTAAATCACAATGCGTTTGTTCAATTGAACTGGATTTTTTGTTTTGTTTTTTGTGTGTGTGGTGAAGATACTCGTCTGAAGTGAAGACGTTGTTCAAGAGTCTTCAAGTTAAGCCACTGGTTATTGAATTGGATGAACTTGGTATGCATTCTTTACATCCGATTTGATTTTTTTTGTTTGGTTGGTTAATTGAATTGGTTTGTTGTATGTTTATGGAATACTCTTTAGTATCAAACTTAGTTCAGTAGGATTAATGCTTGGAGGGGTTTGTTATGGCCCGAGATTGGCTTCTACACTTTGGAGATGACTGTGATCTGTTTCTTTAGTTTTTACTTTGGCTTCTTGATGAGGAGGAATCACAGTTAATGTATGCTTCTGTTTCCTACAAACTATTATCCCGTTCTTAGTAATCTTATGCCTTGTCAAGATTTTGACTTTCCTAGTTTGTTTTATGGCCAGACCATTTTCTGCCTCATGGTATCGGTCTGAAACATTTGAGTTACGAATGTTTTGGTGTTTTTTTCCGACATTTTCCAGGTCCGGAGGGGTCGCAGCTGCAGAATGTGTTGGAGAGACTTACTGGACAATACACTGTTCCCAATGTTTTCATCGGTTAGTTGTTACATCAGTTACTCACTACACTCTGATAATTTTTCTTGATTCTTTGCCTGAAAACAGAACCTTCTCAAACACGAAAAATGCAATGAAATCTTAGTCGCTGCATATACGATGACCATCACTTGACGAATCTAATTTTATATCGTGTTTTTTGTTCATGACCAGGAGGAAAACACATTGGTGGCTGCTCAGGTACACTCTCTCTTCCTCTCTTACCTCAAGATCCTGAGGGTTTTGTTATCTCAGAATGTAAATAAGATGTTGTGTGTATTGGCACCAAGATCTTGATTAATGTTTTCTGATACATTAGTCTTGATCTCCATATCTCTATTGTTGAACAGATACAGTGCATCTGTACAATAAAGGGGAGCTGGAGCCAATGTTAGCTGAAGCCATTGGAAAAACCGGTCAGACCTAGCAAGATTTAGAGATGAAACATTGCAGTTCGAGATTTGTTCATGTTTCCTTCTGGTTGAATAAAAAGTACTGAAGTCGAGATGATATGGCGTTTGAAATTTTTAATATAGAGATTTCATAAGAATCGATTGTGTTTCTTTCCATGTAGGCCAACTCAATTAATAAACAGTCATGCCGGTTTATTTTCTGTTAATAAACCGGAGTTGCTGAGTTTAATCGACTCACAACTTGGAATTTGCTATCAACTTTGGGTCGATAATCGAATTGGAGATTCGAAAAGAGAATGATGAATTGTTGATAAACTTTTTGGTACATACGGTTTGGTTCAAGATTACAAACAGACGAACCGGTTAATAGATAAACCAAATCTCTCATTTTACTTCTTCGATCTCGTCCAATGCGTAGTTGTTGGTCGATATATTCGCGTAATTCACCTTTGAGAACCGGACCACAACCGGATATCGAGTCTTCGGGTCCTGTCGATTTAAACCGGGATATAAGATGAAATGAAATCTAATAACCGTTGCAAAGTTAGAGGCATTACCTGATCAACGGCCACAACTGATCCAACGTTCTTGTACCAGTAGGATTCTTTCCTTAGAATCTTGACCTGTCAGTCCCCAAACTTTCATACAATTTTCAATTAGCCCCATAACTCTTACAATGTTCTAAATCGACGAAGAACTTATTGCAGATATTGATCCGCGAGTCCCAAAGTTTCATAAAAGTCTCACATTAACCACATAGCTCTTAAAACTTTCAAAATAGACCAGAGATCTTATAACAGCTACATGATAAGTAGAAAACCTATAGGATGCATAAACATGTATCTTAGATTATAAAGGTTCTATATATATTATATGTGCACCGATTGATATGTATATGGGTCAAGGAATAGCTGACCTTAGATCCTCTCTTTGGCCCAATCGGGGGAGGTTTAGCCTTTGCGGCCGGAGCTTCCGCCGGAACAGCAGCGGCGGTGGTCGAAGAACCCTCCGACGAGGCAGTTGTCGGTGATGCATCCTCCGCCGCTCTGACTACTAGCCTCGAACCGAAGCTTCTCATCGGCAAGAAAGATACGGCGGCGATCTTTGAAGACGTCGAAGAACCACCGCCTACAGCCGCAGTGACATTGGCCGTAAGGATAAATCCGGTAGCTGCTGACGTCATCGCCATCTGTGTGATTTTTGGGGATTTTGTTGGTTGTGTGATCCAAAAGGCTAAAGAAAATAGGAAATGAGGACAAAGCTTGAGATTGTGTTTGGGTTTAAAACGAATCGTTTTCACCCACTTGTGATATGACACGTGTGATCACATCTGGGTTCTTCAAGATAATGTAATGACGTGGCAACCTTATTTTATCCGAGCGAACTTCTGTAGATTTATTAGGGTTGCCTTGCCGCCAAATTGCATTTGAAAATCTTATGAAACCGCCATGGAAGCGTGAAATTTCTCCCCCATCCATTGTCGCCTTCGTGAATTAAGCTCAAGTGATCCACGATTCAGCAGAATGATTTCAGTTGATCCGTGATGAGAAGAAGGAATCACCGAACGAAACCGGCCGAAACCCTAAAGAAGACCGATCCGCAATTTGGGTTCACGAATCCTGATCCTTCGAGCTCTCGAGCACATTCAGGTATTTTATACCTCTATTTCGTTTTCGTGGGTTTGTATTTTATTGAATTCTCGTTCCTTTTGGATTAGATTCGAAGCGCAGGAGAAGGGTGACTTTCGTCGATGTTGATCATCGGAGTCCCTTGAACGATTCCCCAGAAGCTCAAACCGGTCGATGTTAGTTCGTAAATCGCCTAGATCCATACGTAATCCCGAATAAAGCTCAGATTTAGAATGTTGAATTTGATTATCATTTGCAGCGCTTGATGCCAAGACCTCGGAGTTTGCGTTCTTTAAGAAGTTAAAGTCTGATTTTGGTATCTGCTCTGAATCTAAATCATTGAATAAAGTCAAGCAAAATCCGAAAACCTTCGAATCCAGAAGCAATCCAGGAGGTAAAATCCACAATGGTTTGAGGTTTATCATCTCTTCTTGTGATGATGATAGCGTCTGCTTGGCGGTTTTCATGCTTACCGTTTTAAAAAAAAACAGAATATGCAGGAACGGACCGCGAAGCTAAAGATAGATGCAATAGTTATAGCTTCTCAACACCCATTCACAATGCAAGACGTGGTTCATGTGGCTTGTCTATGTCACCTGTCAACTTGACTCGAAAGGATAAAGGTCGTTACTTTGATTTCTTGGTGCCAGATGATATGCTCTCTTGTCTGTCAGGATAGTTGCTAATAGTTCTCTAGAATCTATTGTCTCTGTTGTTCTTAGAGAAAGATCCTGGGAAATCTTCTTCAGGATTCAGTAGAGATAAGGACACAGTTCGAGGTGGTAACAACCTGAGATGCGGAGGTAGATTTTGGATATCCTATTTCTTAGATTGATCTACGTTACAAAGAAACAATGATTATGTAGTTCGAATTATCAGGAAGCAGTGATGAGAAAGGAGACTTATTCTCTGTGAAGAGGAAGAGACTGAATCAGTGGGTCAAAGATACATGGTTTCCTGAAATCCCTGAGCTTACCTCAAACGGGTACACAATTAGTCTAATTTATTTCAATCTCAGTATTTTGTTTCTATAATGCACTCAGAAGAAAAACATTTTTCAGGCACGATTTAGTTTCTGTTCTCCTAACTCGGCTGTTCCCTGGTACGGAGGAGACTCATGTAAGCTTGATAGAATCCCCGAGTACTTGTCATTTGTTTTTTCTCGATCAATCCTAACCACTTTTTATCTCCTTCCAGCCTTCTAGGTTCTCCAAGGAGAGGACGGATAGAGTCAAAAGAAGAACGTTTGTTGATTCTCCTGGACCAAAGTTTTTCAAGAGGTCCCATGAAAGCTGTACAGAATTTGACCACAGTCTGAAAATGGAAAGGGATAGATCGATCTCTTGGCAGGGATGGCTGGAAAATAGCACTGCACCAAGTCTGCAGTTTGCAACAGATCATGTTCACAGCAGTTTCATCCCAAGAGATCCGGAAGACATTAGCTTTTCCATCTCATATCCGAAGGCATCGGTTTATAGACCTCCATTGTTGACACAGAAGGGGTCTCTGTCGTTTCCTGTTGAAGAAGGTCTGGACTGTTCTCTCATGTCTAGCCTCCATTTCAGAAGCTACAAGCCTCTTTCACTGGGTTATCACAGAGAAGAAAGTGGATACAGCTCAGAGGACTTATTACTTGATCATAGAGAGCCTTCCTCTGCATTACTTCTCGAGTGGAATACTGAAACGGCAAGCACCAGAAAGACAGATGATTTGCCACTGAGTTATCACACAAAACTCATCACATATCCAAATGCACCATCCTCATCTTTGACTGATAATCCATGGAGCTCTGGCTATTCTTCATCCCGTGATTTGGTTACAAAGGATCTGTACCCTTTACCTCTGCTCTCTCATTACACTTCAGGCAGTTTCCTCTTACCAACAACGACCCATTTTGAGCATGAATTCGAGAGGCATATTATTGATGACGGAGATGAGGTTGCTGCAAACCAGAATCTCCAGACATTTCATCAGACAAATAGCTCAGATTGTTTCACCAGAGACTACACATACAATCATAATCTTTCCAACTCTCCAGTGGATCATTGCCCTTTTACAGTCCCTGGATGTGAAATAGTATCCTTTCCATTTTCCAGTTCAAATTTGCTGGAAGCGTCTAGTCCTACACAAAGCGATCTTTTTAAGTCCCATGATTGGATACCCTTTAAGTTTCAGTCACCTCAACCTTGGATTGATTCATAGAAGTAAAACCCCTTGTGGTTATCTATGAGCTTAAGACATCAGCTGACGAACTACTCAAACCGAGTTTTGCCACAGGTCCGTCCGTAACTCTCTTACTTACACTGCTCTGAATACTTTTGTCATGTCGTTGTTTCTGCAGTCGTTTAGATAACAACACACTTAAGTTCAGAAGACATAAGAATCGATGATTTTAGATCTTGTCCTAACCAACCACATAACTGATGAATTGATTGAAGGAGATGTCGATATAATTCGATCCTGACATAGACTGATATATGGTTGAGATTGTAAATGATCTTTATTAATCCAGAGTCATTCATGGGGACATTAGTAATTGGTCACCATTCTTCTTTTTTAGGCCCTTCTCAACTACCAAAGTAGTTGAAAACTCGTTCTCTAAATAAAAATCACCAACTAGATTTAGAAAGCTTGGAATTAAAGAAACAATGACGAGTCGAAAGAATGTAATATATGTAATTGCAGATATGTATATAGTTGGTTTAAAGCTTAAATTAAAACGTTTCTCGAGTTTCATACTATGTTTCTTGCTTTTGCAAAACTGTTCCAAGACATTTAAACCATCTTTAATGTTTATATTTTTGTCACAACAATCTTTAATGTTTTTCACCCAGAAAACACAACAATATTTAATGTTTCAGATTAAAAGAAGAATAGCAATGCATTAAAAGAAATGTATTTAGAAATTGTAAGCACAACAAAAACAGCTAGTTTCTTAATCCAACTTCTTCCTGATCCTAATCAGTTTATTTATAAGCTTATTATTTCCATAAATAGAAACACCTATAACCAAACTAACGGTTAGTTTGACCAGACCAGCGGACATAAAACTGGTTCAAAAAGTTAGTTCGTAGTTAATGCAATGTAACCGAAATTCTACGAACCGGTTGAAAAGGTTGAAAGTTTGATGGTTTGGTTATGAGAGCCGGTTCATGATATGAAGTCTTAACCAGAGAAACGAGGATTAAACCGTGGAAGTGTGTCCATGTGGTCTACAAGGCTATTGGAGGTTTTAGTTTGCTTATAGAAATGCTCAAAGACGGTCAATCAAATTAAAACCCAACTATCAAAAATATTGCATCTCAATGTGATTTTTGTTTTTGTTGGTTACATTTGGATAAGAAAAAAAGACATTAAGAGAATAAGTTGGTTGGTCCATTTAAGATATTCCTGGTCCCAATTATATTAGAGTAGATTATCATTATTCTTTTATACTTGCTTGCATACATATGATAAAACAGATAACATGCTATTGTTTTATCGATTCTTGGATCATTTATTAGCAACTCCAATATTTCATATAATGCCAATTTTTTCTTCTAAATTTATTCTTCGTTTACGAGAGAATAATACTACATAGAATTGAACAATAAGAAAAACTATGAAGAATTTTTTTAAATTACCATTTTCCATGTCGTGTTTTACAAAACTACCACTAAAAGTTTAAAACTTCAATATAGTATAAGTTTAATTATAGCTCCTAAAGTTTTGGTTACCCTTTTCTAGGACACAAACCCAAAGTATTTTTGGACTATCTTAAGAAGTTGTAAAATCTTTAGAAAAGAAAACTAAAAAATCTTGTTAAAAAAAAATTAAAAATCGTATTCTTGACAAAAAATAAAAGGGTTTTCTGCAAATCAACCCCTCAAGTGGAAATTTTTTGCAAATCTACCCTCGACTTACAAAAAATGCAGGTCAAACCTACCAAGTCCGAGTCAACCCGCAATATAACCCTCGTCTGTATATACATTTTACAACATGTATATAGCTGTGTATCAGTTATCAAAACGACGTCGTTTTGGCTGTTTTTTTAAACTAGAAAATCGCAAAATCAGGATTTGAACTCGCGACCTCTATACACTTACCACATCAGCATTGCCATTATGCCAAGATCGTTTATATTGTCCTAACCTATATAACTATATTTATATATATATCACAACGATATGCTTTTTTTTAAATATATGTTTCCCGTCAAAACCGTGAAATAGTATTTTCCCGTCAAAATCGCAAAATAACGTTTTCCCGCCAAAACCACAAAATCACGTTTTCCCGCCAAAACCGTAAAATAGCGTTTTTCCGCCAAAACCGAAAAATCATGTTTTCCCGTTAAAACCGTAAAATAGCGTTTTCCCGTCAAAACCGAAAATCACGTTTTCCCGCCAAAACCACAAAATCTCGTTTTCCCGTCAAAACCGAAAAATCATGTTTTCCCGTAAAAACCGCAAAATCATGTTTTCTCGCCAAAAACGCAAAATCATGTTTTCCCGCCAAAAACGCAAAATAATGTTTTCCCGCCAAAAACACAAAATAATGGTTTCGCGTCAAACCCGCAAAATTGTGGTTTTCCGCCAAAACCGCAAAATCGTTGTTTCCCGCCAAAACCGCAAAATCACGTTTTACCGTCAAAACCGAAAAATCACGTTTTCCCGTAAAAACCGTAAAATTGCGTTTTCCCGTAAAAACCGCAAAATCATTTTTCATGCAAAAACCAGATTTGCCGTTTTGTCGGGAAAACACGATTTTACGGTTTTGGTGGGAAAACGCGATTTTGCCGTTTCAGCATGAAAAATGATTTTACGGTTTTGACGGGAAAACGCTATTTTGTGGTTTTTACGGGAAAATGTGATTTTCGGTTTTGATGGGAAAACGCCATTTTGCGATTTTGGCGGGAAAACTTCATTTTCGGTTGTGACGGGAAAACACTATTTTACGCTATTTTACGGTTTTGACAGGAAAACGTGATTTTTCGGTTTTAGCGGGAAAACGCTATTTTCGGTTTTGGCGGGAAAACGCTATTTTGCGGTTTTGGCGGGAAAACGTGATTTTGTGGTTTTGGCGGGAAAACGTTATTTTGCGGTTTTGACGGGAAAACGCGATTTCACGGTGTTGGCGGGAAAACGCGATTTTCGGTTTTGAAGGGAAAACGTGATTTTTCGATTTTGACGGAAAAACGCTAATTTGCGGTTTTGGCGGGAAAACGTGATTTTTCGGTTTCGACAAGAAAACGCTAATTTGCGGTTTTGGCGGGAAAACGTGATTTTGTGGTTTTTGCGGAAAAACGTTATTTTGCGGTTTTGACGGGAAACATATATTTTAAAAAAAAACATATTGTTGTGGTATATATATAAATATAGTTATATTGGTTATGACAGTATAAACGATCTTGGCATAATAGTAATGTTGATGTGGTAAGTTTATAGAGGTCGCGAGTTCGAATCTTGATTTTGCGATTTTCTGGTTTAAAAAAACAGCCAAAACGACGTCGTTTTAATAACTGATACACATCTATATACGGGTTGTAAAATATATACACAGAAGAGGGTTATATTGCGGGTTGACTCGGACTTGGTAGGTTTGACCTGCATTTTTTGAAAGTCGAGGGTAGATTTGCAAAAAATTTCCACTTGAGGGGTTGATTTGCAGGAAAACCCTTTATAGAATGGTTGAGAGAAAGAAATAACAGAAGATAAGAAGAATGATCAACTGTGGTAATGAGAAGTAAAATATTAGGTTATGTGATCACATCAAAAATATAGTAATGCATCCAATTCCTAATTCCATATTTAATTTGAGAGTTGAGACAAAACCATGATAACAACCATGCCAACAAACATAACAATTATACAAATCATATACAGTATTATCTAAAATTTTGTAGATCATACGTATGTTATTAATTATTTAAAACACTAGGATTCAACCCACACTAGCTATATAGCGCAAGATAATTTTTTTTTCAAACTTTTTTTTAATTTTTTTTATAAAAAAAAGAAATTTATCTGAATTTTATAATATGTATAACTAATGATTATATATAGAATTGTCAACCCGAACTAACTTGTCTATTTAATCCGTTTTGCAATAAACTAAAATATTATTCAGACTAACCTGAAAAACTCTATAATTTTGAAAACATAACTCTAATATGCACCGCTTAATCACTATGAGTTTTGTGGTCAGTACACAAAATCTTAAAAAATTAATTTTCTCATGTCAAACTTTTTATAAAATTAGTAAAATATTGTTCAAACTTTTGTTTTGATATATATTCAAATAAAATATAATAATCATAGTGAAAAATATTGCAAGATATTGAATATATATTTTTTGAATATGTATGGATTGATTATTATTTAATGAGAAATAAATACTTTTCATATTCTCATCAATAATTTATAAAAAAACGATTATACAATTTCCTATTTCAATTATCTTTTCTTATTTGTAATGACATAATATGTAATAACTTACATGTTCATTTTCAAAAATATTTTTTAAAATAATATTATAGAGATTACAAACTTCAATTAAATTATATTTTAAAAAAATGAATATGTATTTATCAAACCAAACTTTATTTATTTAAAAAGTACAAAAGCGAAGCCAATGGAAAAGTCATTTGCAGCTTTTCCCTCTAATAAAAAAGCCCTTTTTGTATCAGGCGTCACCCCCAAATAGCTGCGACTGTTAGATTCAGAGAAAAACTTCCCCGGCGAAGGTAACTCAACGGCGGCGTAAAATCCGGCGGATCGTGGAGATGTTTCTAATTCAAGCTAGGTCTTTTCTCTTACTCGGAACAGAATCTGCTCTCTGCTCTCTTTATGTGCAAATTAGATTTACTTCTTTGTTTGTCAATTTGCTTCGTTACATCGAGATTTTGTGATTTCGAGATCATACTGAAGCTGAATTGCTAAACTTTCGCTGTCTCTTGTGCACAGGCTATGTCTGATTTAAGGAGAGCCAAGGAGACCACTGTATCTATGAGTTCTTCTAGTAATGTGGTTGCTAAATTAATGGGTCTAGAGACAGCTGCACCACGGAGCAGATCCAGAAGCTCTTCACGCTGTTCGTTGAGTTCTGTGGATAATCATGAAGCTGTAAAGTTTCTTAATCACCATAGAGAATTCGAAGATGGATATGAAAGCTTGGAGGCGAGCATGAGTGATAAACAGCTGGATCTTGTTCGTCGAAAGTTCATGGAAGCGAAACGCTTGGTAACAGATGACAAGCTTCACAGGTCCAAGGAGTTCCAAGAAGCGCTTGAAGTTTTGAGTTCCAACAAAGATTTATTTGTTAAGTTTCTCCAGGAATCAAATTCTTTGTTTTCTCAGCATCTTTCTGACTTCCACCATGTTCCTCCTCATCCAGAGGCTACGCGCATTACAGTCTTGAGACCTGCAAAGACTGTTGATGCTCAGAAATGTGTGGTTCAAGATAGCAGGAGCAAGAATTCAGCTTCTTCGAATCAGGAAACTGGATGGATCGATGCTGCGCAGCCAACTCGAATAGTTGTCTTGAAGCCTAGTCCAGGGAAGGCTCTAGATATAAAGGCTATTGCTTCTTCATCACCTCCTTCCTATTTTGATGAGGCTGGAGACGCTGAGACTAGACAAGTGGCAAAGGAAATTACACGTCAAATACGTGAAACTTTTAGGGGGCACTGCAGGAACGAGGCTCTTTCTCCTTCTTCTTCTTCTTCTGTCCTGTCCAATTGCTATATTGGTGATGATGGTTCGTTAAACAGGTCGAATTATGAATATCCAGTGGGAAACATTAGCAACTCTGAGATCATGTCACCATCCTCTAGGCATTCATGGGACTGTGCGAATAGGATTGAGAGTCCTTTCGCTTCCTCTTCGTTCAGCCGAGTCTCGTTTTCTCCAGAGTCATCTGTCTACAGAGAGGCAAAGAAACGGCTTTCTGAAAGATGGGCAATGATGTCACTAAACGGAGACACACAGCAACAAAAGAACTTCCCAAAGGCCTCAACCGCCTTAGGTGATATGCTTGCACTCTCAGAAACGAAAGCGAAACAAGAATCGAGAAGATCAATTTCATGTATAGGCAGGGGTCTAGATCAAGTAGAAAGCGGAAGCGGTTCTTTAAATACCCTTGAAAGGTCAAAATCAGTCCCTGAGACTAGACTCAATGGTGGAACTTCTGTTTCAGGGACTTCAAAAGCACAAGCTCACGGAGAGCTTACCGAGTCAAGAAGCTTGAAATCATCATGGAAAGTTTCAAGCTTGTTCTTTTTCAGAAATAAGAAAGCAAACAAGGAGAAGACAGATGTTCTGTCTCAATTGGCTATGTCCACTGATGCATTACAACGACAAAGTATTTTTACAAGCAAGGTATCTGAAACTTGTTGTGAGTTTAAGAATACTCGGAAACCATTCTTATTTTAACCATAACCATCCGCCATTGATTTGTTTACAGGGAGAAGTGACTGCACCGAATGAAAACCAGGACCAGCCGAGTCCAGTTTCGGTTTTACAGCAGCCTTTTGAAGAGGAATATGTGGGAAAACCAGAATGTTCTGGGTCAACAAAGCCATGGACCAGTCAAGGTTAGTTTAGCTCTCTCTGCTGTTAAACTCTGTATAAGAGTTTTATCAATTGTAATACTTTGCTGCTGTCACTTCTCACAGGAGAAGAAATGTCTCTGAAATCTAATCTAATAGACAAATCACCTCCAATCGAATCAATTGCTCGGGTTTTCTCATGGGAAGATGAGTCATACACAGACATAACTAAGCCTGCAATCGGAATCAAGGAAGAGGAAGACTGGTATTACTTCATCAAAACACTCTTAAAAGCGTCCGGTTTCAGGGGCAGTGATCCGCTTATGACCCGGTGGCACTCACCAGATAGCCCTTTGGACCCATCATTAAGAGATACATTTGCCAACAAAGAACTCGTCAAACGCAGGAAACAGCGATCAAACCGCAAGCTTGTGTTTGACTGCGTCAATGCCATCATAACAGAGACAACATCAACAGCAGCACGCATGGAGACCTCGGGATTTGACATGGTGGAACATGTTTGGACAGAGTTAAAGGACTTGGCGGTTCAGGACTCTAGCAGCTTGGAAGGAGAAAGCGTGGTGAGGGACGAGGTTGTCGGAAAAATGTGGAGTCATAATTTGCAAGCCGAAGTGAACAACTTGGGGATTGAAATTGAAGTGATATTGTTGCAAGAGCTTGTTCAGGAGGCAGTCTTCGATCTTACTCGATGAAACAATGTATATATGTATTCATATAATTTATTATTAAGGTGTTTTGTTTTCATTAAACATATATATATATATATATTATCATAGATGAAATAGTTTAACCAATACTATATACATTTACATCCTTTTCGGATGCCCAATTCAAATAGTAATGGTAAAAACTTTATAGTGGAAATGCCAATTTCAAACTGTTGTTTGGAGAAGAAGGGATTCTACAAGCAAACACACAAATACAGATGCTTATGCGGTTCGTGTGACACAATACGGCACTGTTTTCGAGTTAAATATTTATGCACACTCAGAGATGTTACAGAGAGCAAAACATAGAGAAAGAGCTTCACAGAGACCATATATGGACGCATGCAGTTTCAGAATCATGTGTATTTGGCTTCATCAGCCTTTCGGGTTCACCGCCTGACTTTGATTCAATCCATACTGCGAAAACAAAATTCCGTTTTTATAAACACCAGATTCACAAGCCTGATCTGATATGTATAGTATCAATAAACTGAAGAAATTATCAGTGTTACCTTTTCCCTGATTCGGGAGCTCCAGTTTTCAATCTTGCTTGGCCCAGCAGACGCTTGGTTTCCTTGCGAGCCAAGAAGTGGGTCCCAAGCTCTACTCCTCGGGTTCTCATAGTCTTCCTCATCGTCAAGCTCGGGTCTCCCGGGTGAAACCATAGCTCTGAGAACCATGGCTAGTAGCAGTGACAGTAGCTGAAAAACAGGAGTCGCGTGTTTACAATTAGAAACGCAAGAAAAGATTCCTGTTTTGTCTTTAAACTCTCTAAAGAGAATAAATATATCATGAAATGCTCAAAGTTAAAAAAAAACGGATTTGAGTTTACCTGGACCGCTACCACAGCAATCCCGACCCATTTGCATATATCAATGTTTTCCTCAATGAATACTCGAAGACTATTGAGTTCTCCAGTTGGATCATACGGAAGATCCTACACAACACAGACTCTAAACAGTTACAAACAAGCCAAAACACACAAGAAACAAGATTTGAATATAAGGAAGATCTCACCTTTTCCCAGTGACGGTCAATAGCAATGAATGCAACAAGGGCAGCTTCAAGTAGAATGAGTAGAGTTTTGAGAATAGAGTACTTTAAAACCGTCAAGGGAAAAACGAAATAAACCGATTCCAATAAACCGTCATGACGGTTTGATAAACTCGATCAACTAACGTAGATAGGAGAAGTGCAGTAAGGTTTCTGTATAAGGATACGAAACACAAGCAACAGCCATTGATAGCTTCAGCTGCTATGAAACCAATAATGGTAACAATGCAGACCAAAATACCAACCGCCATAAAAGAGTAGATGAACCTGCATAAACAAGAAACAGACAGGAGTTTTGATTAAGCTGAAAGAAGAGGTACCAAACATAATAACACTAATGCTAAAGTTTATATTCAAAAGTTCCTTCAGCATCAAACTGTAGCTGAGAACAAGTCATCTTCACGCATTGAAAGCTTGCCCTTTTGTTTATCTACTTCATTACTCATTAGTACAAGACCAAGTTTGAGCTGAAACTATCAAATTGAAGAATAAATAAGCAATCCCCCAGAGATTAAAACCCAACACTTTCTCTTTCAAAACAAAATAAGATTAAAACCCAACACTTGGATCCACTCCACACCAAGATCCCCACCTGAGTTAACATGAATCTAGCTGAAGCCCTAAAAATTTGGAAACTTTTTGAAGCAAAAACCCTAAAATTTGGAAACGAAGTGAATTAACATGAATCTAAGCGAAACCCTGAAACTGAAAAGAAATAGTGAATACAATAGTAGTACCATGGAGCAGGAAGGTCCAACGAACGGAGGTTAAACCCACTAGACCCAAGAACGATGCTCGCCGTGAGATTATTCAACGACGGTGGAGGGTCGACGGGTACGTGACGGTGGTATTGATCGAGTATCCATATGGAGTAGATAATGATCGAAACACCGAAGAAAGCTTGAACAAAATTGAGGATCTTGAGAGTGGAAGCGAACGAAACATGGCAGCAATTACGCCGCATTTCTCGATTCCAATAGGTTATTGAGGGATAAGGAGAGATTAACCCGCAAGCTCTTTCAATCAATGGTCTTCTTGCCTGTAAAGGTGTCTCCTTTTTTTCTTCTTAATAGTATTTTGTTTTTCATTACTCGTCGCCATAGCAAATCGGTCTGATGATGTGTTGCGATCTGATTTGTAATTTGTTTAGCTCTTATCTGCTGACTTGTTTTATGGAAGTGTTTTTTGTTTAGTCTATATTTTATTTTTTTGGCTGCATGTGTGCGTAGCCATATGCATTCGGATATTCGGATCGGTTTTGGATAAGAACCGATCGGTTCCGAGTTTTTCGGGTAAAAGAATTTTAGATCTATTTAGGAACCGATAGGGTTTCGAGTCGATTTTGGTTCAGTTCCAATCGGTTCCGAGTCATTTCGGTTTCAAGATTTAAGAACCGGTAAAAATCCGAAAAAATCAGATCTTAATCGATTCATGTATTTATTACCCAATATGTCTAAAATATACCTGAAAACCCAAAAATATACCCAAAAATCCGAAAATATAGCCGAAAATCCAAAAATATACTCGAAAACCCGAAAATATACCCAAAAAGCTGGAAAAAAAAATACTTGTAATACCGAAAATATACCCGAACACCCGTAATATATTTAATATTTTTAGACATATAATTATAATTCGGATACCCGATCGGGTATCGGTTCGATTCCAGATATTACCTGATACTCACATGTATCAATGAGGAAGAACCATCGGTATTTTGGGCATAATCAAAACCAATCGGTTCCGGTTATTTTGAGTTGGTTCTGGTTCGGATTTTCAGTTTCAGTTTTTATACCCAGGCCTATGTGTGTATTGATTTACATGATCATGATATGTACATAAAAATTAGTTTCGAATAATACCTAACAAATTACAATTTTAGTATTGGTTGAAAATGTTTTTGAATACAGTCCACTGTTTTTTTAAAATGTTTTTTTGAAAACACTTTTGGTGGTTATGTTTAAAGAAATTAGACGTATGAGCAGAGCTGTCAAGGGGGTCCAACCCGTCCCGCTAGATCCGCCCCGCGCGGATTACTTGTTTTTTCTGATCCGCATCGATCCGCCCTGCTTGACTCATTAACAAAAATTACTCGACCCGCACCCGCCCCGCTTGAACCCGCGGGTAACCCGCAAATATTTTTTTTAAAAAAATTAGTAAAATAAATATATTTAATAAAATAAATTTCACATGAAAAAAAACATAAATACACAATTTTCTGAAAAAATAAACAAAATAATTAATTAATTTATATATATTACAAAACAAATCAGTTAACAAAAAATATTTAAATATATATTATAAAATATTTCAACATTTTAATAGTATTTAGTAAATAAATTTTTTTTTTTTAATTGCGGGTAACCCGCGAGATCGGCGAAAAAAAAATACCGACACGCACCCGCCCCGCATTTAAAAACACTCGACCCACACCCACCCCACTTTTTAGTATTTTGAAAATTCTCGATCCGTACACATCCCATGGCGGTCAAAACCCGCATGACCGCACGTAAACACTCAAATTGACAACCCAACGTATGAGGTGGTCTTTTAAAATTGATAACGTTAATTATTACTATATATTTCTAGCCCAACAATTAAGTTAATTGGGCCATAGTAATCGATTGTTTTGAACGGCCCATCATTAAGAGAATAATGGTGTTTTGAAGAAACAGTGTACGAGAGGAGCAGCTGCAGCGGGAGATTTGGTTGCGTAGCGATTGGCAGTCGAGGTCGAGGTCGAGGATGACGAAAGCTCCATCTCTTGCGTTTCTCTGCATCAAATCCCTCAAACATGAGCTCCTTCAAAGTAATTTTAGATACTGTATTCATCCAATTTGGTTCTGCTCTGATTTGAGTTGGGCTTTGGTGTCTTCTCAGGCGACAATCCAATTCCCGATGTATACGAGCTTCCATCGGAGCTGCTTGATGGTGTTGTCGCTCACTTGCCTGCACTAGCGTTACAGAATTTCCAGACCCACATGTGAGTATTACCGAATCGGACTTTTGTTTAGTTTAATTTAGGATAGCTTCGAGTTTTTGGTCACTTTCTGATGAACTTTGATTAAGAGGTTTAAGATTTAGGGTTATGAATTGGATGGATGAAAGATGAATAGATACATTATTTGATTTTTCACATTTCCCTGGAGAATTGGTATAGGCCGTTCAAGTGCTGGGATAATTACGAATCTGGTGATGATTGCTTGACTAGTGGGAGAAAACGCTCAAGGTTCGTTTATTTTCCCTTTTTTACAATTTTGTTGTTGTTATGAATTCCAACTGAGAAAGATTGAAACTGCAGACACGATATACTCGGTCACTCCTGGAAGGTTCTGTTTAAGCTGCGGTGGCCTGAGCTCATGAACCTCGTGGAACCACCAGCTGACTGGCAACAGCTTTACTGGGAAAAGCATCTGCAAAAGTATTCGTGACAATGACCCATCATGTTTTGTTTTGCTCTTTTCTTTTCTTTTCTTTTCCTCCCTTTTGAGTTTTAAGTTAATCCGAGTTACAGTTGTGTTGATGAAGCAGCTGAGGTAGCTATGCGTCCGACATTTAGTGGCCGGATAAGTTCCATTAATGTATCAGGTACGTGTTCTTGTCTCGAGATTGTTTCGTCAGTTGCGTAAGAATCACTATTCAGCTAGTTGTTTTTCCTGTTGCAGATAAGATATTGAGATACATTTGCCATGAAGAGCACATGGATTTTCAAAAATGTGTCTGCGCGGAACTTTCTTTTCATCTTCTGACATTTGGACCGTATCTTAGGTTAAATTACATTTTATGTTGGTCTGATGGTTAATCATTTCATAGCCTTACGCGTTCCTCGTGTTTACGGTTACTCTATATTACTTTCAGCTTGCCGAAGTTTTATATCGCTCATGACTGGTTAACCGTCCGATATCTGGTTTCCACTGACTTAACACTATCATACTTACGCTTCTTTATGTTTGTTCTTACCTTTTGCAGGTGCTTGAGGCTTCTGAATGTGCTCTGCGTTACAGAAACTTGTGTAAGTAACTAAAATATGCTCTGAGGTTTTGATTGTAAAATAGAGTCATCTTTGCTTTATTTTTGTTTTAGTATCACTGGTTGAGGCGCTATTTTATATTGTTTTAGATGCTTACCTTTCTCTTGGAACTTCAAATTTGTATTTTTTTAGATGAATCATTCATTCATTCAACCTTTACAGGAAGGGCAGAAATAATGTTTAGGCCTTGTTACTGTAGGAGTTACTGAGGACAAGCAAATTGCAAACTTTGGTTCTACGTTGGATCAGGTCTGAGAAACATGTAAGGCAATTTCACTACTTAGTCTCATATATTTATTAGCTGGAATCATATTGCTGATTATCCATTATACGACAGGTTGAGCCCTTGTGCAAGCTCTTGATCCAGAGCCGCGAGACATTAACTTCGCTTGAATTTATTCACTGTAAGCTTTCTTCGAGTTTCATCAGTGCAATCTGCGCTTCTCTTCATGAAAAGGACATTCACACAAATGGGATTCAACGTTTCTGTATAAAGACATCTAGCATTGACATAGATCCACTTGCCGCGCCTCCCGCTTTTATTTCATTCCTGAATTCGGTGAGGTATACATATGAACTGATGCCAAAACGTGTCTTTGTGAAGAATTTGCTCATTTGGTTGTCAAAGTCTCTTTTCTTGATAAACTTTGTCGTTTCTTTATGTACCCTTTTTTCTTCTGGTTTTCTTAATGAGCATCTTTTTTCTCTTTCAGGTCCTTACATTCTTTACACTTTTGCGATAGTCACCTCGATAAGCATATCGCGAGGATGGTTTTCTCCACACTTCTTGATTCGTCTTCAGACCTTTCGTCCCTTGACCTCTCTGAAAACAATGTGGGTACCATCATGGTTCTTCTTGTACAAACTGATATATGGTTTGCTTTTCATGGCTGAACAACATACAATATATAGATTTCAGGATGGCTTTCCACTTTCAGCTGGAGAGCTGTTGTTGGTTCTCTGTCAGCTGGAAAGTCTTTACAGTCGCTGTGCAAGCTCAACTTAAGGTACTTTTTAGGAAAGAGACAACTGTTACGGTTTAAAGCCTCGAAACCTTGTGAAACTGTTGGAAGTGTTTCTAGGGGGAATGAGCTCGACAAATACGATGCAGAGAATCTTGCGCATGCTCTTCTTCATATGCCCAGGTTGGAATCTCTTGACCTGAGCGGGAACCCCATTGAAGACAGTGGGATCAGGTTTGTATTCTAAGTTCCTGCATTTGCAATCCTAGAGAAATTCAACAGAATTACATTTCTCTTACATGCATTTATTGAGTGGTACAGAAGCTTAATATCTTACTTGACAAAGAATCCGGATTCTCCTTTGGCCGATTTGACCTTGGAGAACTGTGAGCTATCATGTTGTGGAGTTGTCGAGTTTCTTGATACCCTCTCAACGCGGGAGAGACCGTTAAAGTTCCTATCTGTTGCAGATAATGCCCTTGGAAGGTATTCATAAAATTACAAACTCTATATATCACTTTATACCGATATAAAGTGTGTCTTTTTTTTGTTAATTTTATTGTTCTTGTTCTTCAGCGAGGTTGCAGAGGCTATAGTAAACTCCTTGACAATCTCCATCGAGTCTGTCAATATATCGGGTATAGGACTAGGTCCTGTTGGGTTTCTTGAGCTAGGCAGAAAACTTGTAAAAGGTTTGAAGATGCTGCGGAGTATCAATATAAGGTTCAAAGCAAACCCATCTCCTCTGTTTTCTGTACACATTTCACTGCTTCACCTTCAGTTCCTCATGCTCCTTTTGCGGTTTCCCGCTATAGCAAAAACCGTGGAGGACTAGAGACCGCTAGATTTCTGTCAAAGCTCATACCCCTGGCACCAAAACTCGTCTCAGTCGACGCATCCTACAATCTTATGCCACCCGAATCCTTGCTCATGTTATGTGATTCCCTGAGAAGTGCAAAAGGTAAGAATTTTCTGGAATGGGTTTCATCTGGATTTCCTCAGCTTGATTCTTGGGCCATTTTGATTGTTTTCAGGTGATCTCAAACGTCTTGACATGACCGGGAATAGCTGCATCAGCCACGAAGCTGATCATTCTTCTCTACTTGGTGAATTTCAACACAACAGAGAGCCCATCTTCGTTTTACCTTCATCGTCGGCTTCACACGTTCCTTACGACGATGAGCCATAGATAATTCCTCTATACCCGTCTAAATCATCCGGTCTGGTAGGGTTTACTAGTGAATTCATTAGGTTGACTGTAATTTTTTGGTTGATAACTTACTACGCATGACATGTTGAATTGAATTTGTTTGATGTTATATTGTTGGTCGGTTTTGTTAATATTATTATGTATACTCATGTTTCGTCTTTATATCTTTAGTTGCAAACTCCAATGATTGTAAATAGTTTTGTATTTATAACCTTGTTAGATATCCAAGACACTACCAGTAATATTTGCTTTAAAAATATTGCAACAAACATAACACTTAGGGCATGTTCAATGCAGATCCGGAGGGGTCTAAAAATTGGGTGTCTAAAGTATTATTTAATTGAGTTTTGTGTTTTAAGACACTTTCAGTTAGACCATGTACATTGCAGACACCCAAATTTGGGTGTCTAAAAAAAAATTATCAAACTTCTAATCGAGTCTAATTAAGATCAGTTCAAGTATCAGACTTCGTATCGAGTCTAATTAAATGAAAGTATAATTTTAGACTTCTAACAGAGTCTAATTAAATGAAATTATAATTTCAGACTTCTAATCGAGTCTAACTAAACAACTGTGGCACTTGGGCTGGCCCAGATTTATTTTTCTGTTGAACATTTTAAAATAGTTGTATAGTTGTCTTTGTGCCTCCCCTTCTTTTTTTTTCCTTCCACCAATCAGAAACAAGCACATCACCGGGTCTTAAGTCAAAAATGGGATCCAATTTTAGACCCCAAAAACACATTTTAGACACCCAAAACATTATTTTTAATATTATTTAATCTTTAGACACTCTTGCAAGATCCCTCCGGATCTGCATTGAACATGCTCTGAGTTGACATTTTTCAACTTTTTTAAATTTCAACTTATATATATATTTTGAAGAAATACAAAAAAGTAGAAATCACTGCATATGGGCTTCGAGAGGAGGTGTACAAGGGTAGATGCAAACACATACTCCAGGTCGACCACTGCTACGGTCACAGTAGCCACTGGCAAAATCTCCAAATCTATGCCAGCACTTGGGACTACAGTTTTTACCCACTTCGCATGGTCCAATTGTTGTCGAGCATCCCATATTCTGCTTAACTACAATATCGAAAAAACCATTTTAATACTCACATAACCCTTGACCAAAAAAAAAACAAAAAAATGTATTCTAATGAATAAAGCCCAATTTAAATTTTAAGTAAATAAATATGTGAAAGCTTTAAAAATTGGAGTAAACCTAACGTATACCCTAAGGAAAATATTACAACGAACTACAGTATTTGGGGGATATGACAATGAATATAATTTCACTAATAAGCATGAAGATAAAATGTATACCTAAGGCAAACATAACAAGGAAGATGATGGGGAGAACAAGTGTAAAAGCTGTCTTGGCCATATTATTTGTTTGCTTTCTTTTCTTAAATTTATTACTAATAGTGAGTTTAGTTGATCAACCTGGAAAATGGCTACTAGAATGATATTTATAGAATTGCGAGGTGACCAAGATTCATATATATAATTATTTACCATTATTTGTTTGAACACAAATTATTTGACTGTAATTTTATGTGTACGACTTATAAATATGGAAGTTCATTAATGTCATGTTGAATACATTAGTTCTGACATGTTATTAAAGTGTATGCTTTATAAGTTTGGAATAAATTTTTGTTTTTATATAAAGTTGAATCGTTCAACGTAACCGTGACACGTAAGATAATTATAACTCACGAGATCGTGATATATGTGTCATCGTTAATTTATATCGTGACATGTGTCAATGCAATAATATAAACTTTCTAATTTTTAGTTATTTATTTTTAAATAAACAAAATAACATAAAAGCGAAAAGAAATTTGTGTTTTAACAAAAACGGAAATTAATAAATAAATAAAAAAGAGTACGAGAAAAAGTATAAACTACAAAAGAATATGTAACTTGTTAAATCTATATAAGATTCATAATATATCAAATAATATTATATTGATTTTATTAATTAGATTCAATTTTAAGTTATATATATGATTTGAAATTTGGTTCTCGAATTCTCTCATTCGTTTAGAGAGATTGTTTATAGGTAATATGAATCAATTTTGAATTTTCGTAATTGTGAATTACAATATGTAACATCTGAATAACTAAATGAAAGTTTTATTTTAGAATCTAATTACATGTGTCATAATTATGCAGATTATCAATTTATTTTTTAAAAATATACTTTATTTGCATATCACGCGAGACCTAATTTAGTATTTTTATGAATTTTCACAGTTTTCAGATTATGTCAACTCATTGAAGAAGAACCAATCGTAATACCCTCCCGGTAAAGCATTACAATATTGTTGGACAATAAAAAGAAAAAATTATTCCAAAATTATAAATCATACACTTTAATAACATGCCAAAACTAATGTATTCAACTGTGAAATTTTTTATAAGTTTTCCAAAAATGTAACAAGCTTTCAAAAGTCCATATCCTCTGCTTTTTAGAAAATTTGTAAAAAGGTTGAAGACGCTGTTGAATAACAATACAAGGTTTAAAACAAATCCATATCTTCTGGTTTTAATTTACTTGTTTCTTTTGCGGGTTGCCTTGCCTTCAGTGTCCTCATCTTCCTTTTTCGGTTTCCTGCTTTAGCAAAAACCGTGGAGGACTAGACAGAACCGGTTTTGAACACATATTTATGAAATAGTTATATGGGAATCACTTAAAACCCGAAAACTGAAAACCGAATGCCCATCCCTAATAATATATAATATTTATAGAATTACAAGGTGAGCCAGTTACAGAAATATAATTATATACCATTATATTATATGTTTGACCACATATTATTTGACTATAATTTTATGTGTAAAACTTATAAAGATGGAAGTTTTTTTTTTTTTTTTGGATAAAACGTGAATTTGATATCAAAAAAGGAACAAGAGTTCGATTACAATGTTTTAATAAAACAGAGAGCTTCATGAGGCTAAAAAAAATTAAAAAGCCAGGAAAAACTAAAGAGTTACAAGAGGTGCAAATTAGGAGGTGCAAACTAGGATACTAGGCGTTAGTGAACCATTGGGAAAGCAAACCTTGGCAACCTTGCTTTGAGAGTCTTGCGAGGAGAGTGTCCCTAACGGATCGATCGATAAGTTTGAACAGGGCTTCCACCGAGGTGGAAGTAACTAAATGAGACATGCTGTTGCGCTCCTTCCATAAAAGGTAGATCGTAGCTTGAGAAGCAAATTTTTCAGATTTTTTGAGATTACTCGAGAGGGAGACATCATCCAAGAGACCAGAGATTCCCAGTTCACAAAAGAGACAGTTTCAGAGCAAAGCCTATGAAGGATAAGTTTCCAAACCTGCTTGGAGAAGGAACAAGTAATGAACAGGTGATCTCGAGTTTCAGGCATTGAGATAAATATGGAAGTTCACTCATGTCATGTTGAATGCAATAGTTTTTGTATGTTACTGAAAAATGTTATTTTCTTTCTTAAACTCTTAATCACTAAAAAAACTATAAACACCCATAATGTAGTTTTTTTTTAACGATGAAACTTTTATTTTATTATTAGAATCTTGAAATATACAAAGCCAACGGAAAACAAGATTTTCCCAGAGACAAAAACCGACGGATGACAAAACATCCCCAAAAACAAAACCGACGGATGACAAAACATCCCCAAAAACAAAATGACGGAATACAAGATTCCCCGAAGACAATTACTTTGTAGAAACTAAACTAGACATTCATTAAAAAGAGCAAATATAGTGGAACTTGTAGGAGAGGGAAGATACACCAAGGCACTAAATATGAAAAACTGAACCAAAACCGACCACACCCTTACGCATCGAAACCATGTAAAGCTGCAGCAAGCCGAGAAATTTGAGAACTGAGAAGGAGCATAGAACACATACGCCTCCAAAGACCAAAAAATCTTGAGGCAAGGTCCACCTCGAACCCAACCAGCATCCACAACAACAGCAAGGAAAACAGAACATCAACGGAACAGAGCAAAACAGCTATACCAAAACAGAGACACAAAAGAATTGAAGCACCCGAGAAGAGTCCAAACTCAAAGAAACACCCATAATGTAGTTATAAATATGTACTAAATCGGAAATATATAATTTGAAAGTTAAGTTGACTTTATTATAAAAATTAGAGTGTAATTTTTTTGCCAACTTATTTTTAAAATTATGACTTATTTTTATTTTTAGACTTCTAACTAACATTCTAGACTAAAGCAAAACTCTTTACGCATCATTCTTAAAAGTTAAACCAAAATTGCATTTGTTAGTTAAAATAGAAAATTCCCAAACAAAAATCGTGCATTTGGTAACATAAATATTTTATAGTAATAGAATAAAACACAAATTACGAAATTTTGGAAATTTTTGTATGTATTATGAAATTTTCGCAAGTTTTTGGGTAATTTTATAAGTTTATATTATAATATTGTTCATCACTGGATTTTTCATTTTCCTTTTACATTTAACCACAAAATTAGAAATACCCTAATCTCAACATTCTAAACCTTAACATCCACAAACACTGAGTCGCTTCATCAAGATGAAAGTTTTATGATTGTATCAAGCATTGCCGTCGTCATCCTCCTTAGACGGTGGGTCATTAATAAGTCAATTTTGTGGTAGAAACCTTCGGTCTGATTCGGTTTATTGGTGATAGGTTTGGTATGTTCTATTGGGTCAGTTCAATGTACTACCTTAGACAAAAATGTCTCGATGCCGGTCTATAATTTGTGTTAGATCCTCTGGTTTAGTTCGATTTGCTAGTGAATTCATGGGTTTAGTATGAGATTCTTCTGATGGATTCGGTTAAAGATTAAAGAAGCCATGTTACTTACTTGCGACCAAAGTCACTTAAACTTTGCCCTCATTTATCGAATATAAGCTGTTAGAGCAGAGACTTATTATTTTATTTGCCTAACCTATTTGTAATTTGTGGAAGCTCATTCAGTCAAGACCAAAGTTTCATTAATGTTTATACACCATTATGTATGAAGTTCAATTTCCAAAAAATACAAATTAAAAAAAGAAAATTTACAGGAGATTTCTAGTGTGGTACAAGTAGATAATCATTCGTCGTGGTCCAGCGTGTCAAGGATAAGGTTGTCCATCATGATTATGGTACAAGTAGAACCGTAGATCATGAATTATTGAAGACATGTAAAATTATTTATTGTAGAATCGTCCATATAATTGTTCTGATGATTTGTAATAAATAACATTTCAGACGGCAAGAAAAAAAACTTAATTGTGATTTATACTATTTTTTTTTTAATGAGCAATCCAAGTAAATGATTATTTTGAGAGTGATAAACAAATAGATTACATTGGAACTCCAAAGGATAAGATAATAAATATAAAAAAAGGTGGGAAAGTCTTTAGCATTATTACTTGTCAATTACGTTCCGCCTCCTTGGCCCGCAACAGCTGTTTAGGATCCGCCCGGCGTATCAACAATTGGCTAATCATGTGATTAGCTTATAATCAAAATCCAAAAAGCCTTTGGCTCTATCTAATAAAATCACCATTTCATGTTTACAGTTTATCCACTTTTTATTATGAACCGACGTCTTGTACTATATGTTATCAGTTGGGTGGTCAATATAATTTGATTGATCAGATTATATTTATTATCATTTATAACATATCTTATTTTATTATAGAGTTTTAAAATTCCAATGACTATAAATTGATTATATATCATTTGGATTTATTCCGGTTTGGTTAGGTTGGTGATGAACATGAAAACTGATTTCTAATCTAATGTTATTATTTAATGAAATAAACATAAACTGAATGCGCAATTTTAATTTTTTTTTGTTTTAAGAATTTACCCATCATTGAGTAAAGGCATTTTATCTGATTTCTGACCGGTTTTTTTTTGTTGTTATATAAAAATAATCTATCCATTTCATATTAGTTGTCGTTCTAGATTGTTTTACGTAAATTAAAAAAACAATTCAATTTTCTGTTTTACCCCTCACTGATGTATTATATATTATGTTCACACTAATTAATAAACTAAAGTAGTAAGAATAAACGTGAAAATATTATCAAACATTTGCATTGAAGTTCTAAAATGACAACTAATATGATACAAAATTTAAGGTCTAAAACGACAACTAATATGAAACGGAGGGAGTATTTGTTCTGGATTGATTCAACTTTTAATCAAACATACATTTGATTTTTAGTTTATATTTGGTGTCAATGTATTTGTTCTAAAATAATTAAAACCACTATCGTCAGTTTTGTTATCATGTGTCTTTGGTTCGATCTGGATCAAACCGAGTTAACCCCAATTTGAACACGGATACTTTTCAAACATATCTTGTTTGACAAATCATAATTACATTTGCTTTATTCGACAATTAATATAGTATTTCTAACACATATTTAACAATTACAGGAAATTGTTTTTCTGTCTCTTATAATAATTATGATCTTATTTCTTGCGAGATTGGCTCAATTGTTTTGTGACTAACATAACCGGACTGAATCGCGACCGGCGGTTAAGTAGTGGCATGTCACCGTAATAATTAAAAAGAAGAAGGGTAAATTCCCAGTTGGCTAGCCAACCACATGCTTTCGTTTATCTTTTACTTACTAGTCGCCTTTACTCTTTCTCTCTTTCTACTAAACACAAATTAAGCGGCACTCTAAATCCCTTGTTTTCTCTCTCTAAGCACATCACATCACACACTCTCTCTCTCTACGATCCTCTCTCACTCTCTCTTCCTCCTTGGATCGATTCGGTTTGGTGTAGTTGTATAAATCTGATTGGAGATTAGGCAGATCTGAACGGAGGAGAGCCAGATCGGAATCGAAACGGTGGTTGGTGATGGAGGAGGCGCTGGAAATGGCGCGAGCCAAGGACACGAAGGAGCGCATGGCGGCGGTTGAGCGGCTGCACCAACTTCTGGAAGCTTCTAGAAAGAGCTTGAGTCCGGCGGAAGTGACGTCACTGGTTGATTGTTGCTTGGATCTCCTCAAGGACAGCAATTTCAGAGTCTCTCAGGGTGCGCTTCAGGCGCTTGCTTCCGCCGCCGTGCTCGCCGGTGAACATCTGAAGCTCCATTTGAACGCGCTTGTGCCTGCCGTCGTGGAGCGGCTTGGAGACAGCAAACAACCGGTTAGGGATGCGGCGAGACGTTTGTTGACAACTCTCATGGAGGTGGGTGAGACCACTAAATGTTGAAGGCTTTTTTTCGCATCGGCTTCTGTTTGCCCACAAGTGACACTTTCTTTTTGTTCTAGGTTTCATCTCCGACGATTATAGTTGAAAGAGCGGGTTCGTATGCTTGGATGCATAAGAGTTGGAGAGTGCGGGAAGAGTTTGCGCGTACTGTCACATCGGCAATTGGTCTTTTTGCATCCACGGAACTTCCTCTCCAGCGTGTTATACTTGCTCCGGTATCTCTCCCTTTCACGCCATTTGGCTATGAGTGAACACTGTTTTTTGTATTGACTGGTTTTTAAGGCATGTTTGATTGATCTTGCGCTATTTCTTCTTCTTCTTATTTATCAGATACTTCAGATGTTAAATGACCCGAATCAAGCAGTTAGGGAAGCTGCAATTCTGTGCATTGAGGTAACTTTAACTCGTTCTCAAGTGATTTCTTGTTTACAGCTCAAACTTTCTATTAGCTTCTAATAGTGGAGGCTGACTCTCAAACCTGGTTATGCACCTCAATTCCACTTTCTAATTTGAGTTGGGAATTTCACTTTCGACCTCGGAGCTCTATTTTGTGTTTGCTTTTAATATCACAATTCTCTTTTCTTTCAGGAGATGTACATGCAGGGTGGGTCTCAATTTCGGGAAGAGCTTCAGCGCCACCATCTTCCATCATATATGGTAAATCTCAGATTTTAATATTAATCAATGTGCTGTGCGAGAATGCATAATGCATATCACTAATTTCAAACTGCATCATAACTTCAGGGTACTTTTGATAAAGAATAGTAGAATCGCAGTATTGGGGCGCCCTTTGCTTGAACTCGTTTTCTGGTTTTGTATCAGGTCAAGGATATTAATGCTAGACTGGAACGTATTGAGCCACAACCGCGTTCTACAGACGGTCGTAGTGGTCACCATGTTGCTAATGAGGTTAAGGCATCAAGTGTCAATCCCAAGAAAAGCAGTCCCAGGGCAAAGACTTCCACCAGAGAGAACTCTTTATTTGGAGGTTATGATCCATCTCCCAAGGATTAAAGTCTAAAAATAGGTTTTGTAATATTTCCTTCTCAGCTGATTGGTTTTGTATCTGTGCATTTCAGGAGATGCTGACATCACCGAAAAACCCATCGAGCCAATCAATGTGTACTCAGAGAAGGAGCTGATACGAGAATTTGAGAAAGTTGCTTCAACACTTGTCCCAGAGAAAGACTGGTCAATGCGTATTTCAGCTATGCGGAGGGTTGAAGGACTTGTTGCAGGAGGTACTTAATCAATTTTTTTTTTGTCTCTCTCTTTTTCAACAAAGTGTCATTTGCTTTGATTGCTAATTTGCTATCCATGATATTTTCTGCTAGTCAGTGGAGGATTTTTCTTGTATCCCATCTCATGAAATCTTTCTCTGTTGAAGGTGCGACTGATTACTCCTGTTTTCGAGGTCTTCTGAAGCAACTTGTTGGTCCCTTAAGTACACAATTATCTGATCGGAGGTCTACCATTGTTAAGCAGGTTAGCTAAATTGTCGATTTATACTTTTATTATTAGGATTTAGACTGCATTATGATTCTTCTATGCCCAGCTATGGAGACAAATTGATGAGTTGGCATGTCGTGAGGAATGCCATTTTCATTGAGTTCTTAGTTTATGGGAATTCATCTTTTTTCCTGTGCCAACACCCTCCCCTCCATCTTAGTAAAAGTTATATTAATTTTAGCAGAATAACACATTTTGTTAATGGGTACAGTTCCAGTAGGGGGTGAACGGTATATTAGATGAATGCAACCTTATCTTATGTAGTTTTGTATTCTACCATTGCCTTTCCTTCATATGCTGTTTCTCGTGTACATAGGCTTGCCATCTCTTGTGTCTCTTATCAAAAGAACTACTGGGAGATTTTGAAGCATGCGCTGAGATCTTTATTCCAGTAAGCTTAAACCCCTGTCATTTACGGTTATGACATTCAATGCATATACATTCTTGTTAAAAGTATTATATGGTAATCAGGTGCTTTTCAAGCTGGTTGTCATCACTGTGCTTGTAATTGCAGAATCTGCTGATAACTGCATAAAAACGGTAAAATATTAGCTTTTCTGATTTTGGCTTCTAGAAGGTTGCCTGCTCGTCTAAGTTTTGCGCTTACACAGATGCTTTCTTGCTATTCCAGATGCTGCGTAACTGCAAAGCTGCCCGTGTACTTCCTCGCATAGCTGAATCAGCAAAACATGACCGTAATGCAATATTGCGAGCAAGGTATACTGGAGCCTTCGTATCAACCATAAGATTTTTGATTTTATGGAGGTTAATCCCAATTTTCTATACAGGTGTTGTGAATATGCACTGTTAACACTCGAACATTGGCCTGATGCTCCCGAAATTCAGCGGTCAGTTGATTTATACGAAGATCTGATTAGATGCTGTGTTGCAGATGCTATGAGTGAGGTAGGTTTGTGATACCATTTTCCATATTACTAGATGTTATGTTGCAGATGCTATGAGTAAAGTAGGTTTTTGGTTCCTTGTTTCATCTCTGTGGGAAGGCAGTGATTAGGGTTCAATGCAACTTCTAATGGGATCTATGTTTGCATTAGTAGTATCAAATGATTTGTATTTCTTGTATTGCCCATCTATTTATTCTCGCATGTATCATTGGAAGCTGTTAATATATTGAATAACAGGTACGGGCAACTGCTAGAATGTGCTACAGAATGTTTGCAAAAACCTGGCCGGATCGTTCTCGTCGTTTGTTTTCCTCCTTTGACCCTGTAATTCAAAGGGTAAGGCTTCTCAACTCTCTATATTCTGCTTATCAGCATTGATGAGGCTTAATAACACATTCCATCTGTTCTCAGCTAATAAATGAAGAAGAAGGTGGAATTCATAGGAGACACGCCTCACCATCTGTCCGTGAGAGACACTCCCAGCCTTCATTTTCTCAGACGTCTGCTCCATCTAATTTACCTGGCTATGGAACATCAGCCATAGTCGCTATGGATAGAAGTTCAAATTTATCCTCGGGAGGATCTCTTTCTTCTGGGCTACTCCTATCCCAATCAAAGGATCTCAATAAAGGTTCTGAACGTAGTCTGGAAAGTGTGTTACAATCAAGCAAGCAAAAGGTCAGTGCAATTGAAAGCATGCTCCGAGGACTGCATGTATCTGATAGACAGAATCCTGCAGCCCTTCGTTCGAGTAGTTTGGATCTAGGTATTGAGCTTTTTTCCTTGTGAGAGTATATTTTCTTTTCGTAACGTTCCCTGACATGAGCTAAAACACCCTTGCGCAGCTAAATTGTCTTTTGTCTCCCCTAGTGCAGGAGTTGACCCTCCATCGTCTCGTGATCCTCCTTTCCATGCTTCTGTTCCAGCATCCAATAGTCTCGCAAGTAGCACAACTGCTGAATCAATGCCTAGTATCAACAGAGGCAGTAATCGCAGTGGTGGCCTTGGTTTGTCAGATATCATCACCCAAATTCAAGCTTCAAAAGACTCGGGAAGACAATCATACCGTGGCAATCTGTTGTCCGAGTCTCATCCTAGCTTTTCATCCTTGACAGCTAAACGGGTCTCAGAGAAAATTGAGAGAAGTTCTTTTGAGGACAACAACGATGCCAGGGAGGCGAGGCGGTTTATGGCGGGTCATTTTGACAGACAGCAGATGGATACCGCTTATAGAGATTTGACATTCAGGGATTCAAACGCTAGCCATGTTCCCAATTTCCAGAGGCCACTTTTGAGGAAAAATGTTGGAGGAAGAATGTCGGCAGGCAGGAGGAGGAGTTTTGATGATAGCCAACTGCAAGTTGGTGACATGTCAAACTATGTTGATGGTCCAGCTTCTTTGAACGAGGCCCTTAACGATGGACTGAATTCAAGTTCTGATTGGTGTGCCAGAGTTGCAGCTTTTAATTTTCTCCAAACTTTGCTGCAACAAGGCCCAAAAGGTGCTCAAGAAGTAATTCAAAATTTTGAGAAAGTAATGAAACTCTTTCTCCGGCACTTGGATGATCCTCACCACAAGGTTGCACAAGCAGCACTGTCGACACTCGCAGATCTTATACCATCTTGCCGAAAGCCTTTTGAGAGCTACATGGAAAGAGTCTTACCCCATGTGTTTTCAAGGCTAATCGATCCTAAAGAGGTAGTTAGACAACCTTGCTCGTCAACCTTGGAAATTGTCAGCAAAACCTACAGTGTAGATTCCCTTTTACCTGCATTGCTGCGTTCACTGGATGAGCAGAGATCACCAAAGGCTAAATTAGCTGTGATTGAATTTGCCATCAACTCCTTCAACAGGTATGCTGGTAACCCTGAAATTTCGGGTAATAGTGGCATCCTGAAGTTGTGGCTGGCAAAGTTGACACCATTAACCCGCGACAAAAATACCAAGTTAAAAGAAGCTTCCATTACTTGTATCATATCTGTTTACAATCATTATGATTCTGCGGGACTTCTAAATTACATTCTTAGTTTGTCGGTGGAGGAACAAAACTCCTTGAGAAGAGCCCTCAAACAGTATACTCCCCGCATCGAGGTGGACCTATTAAATTATATGCAGAGTAAGAAGGAGAAACAGAGAATAAAGTCATATGACCCGTCTGATGCCATTGGGACATCATCTGAAGAAGGATATGCCGGTGCTTCCAAGAAGAATATATTCCTTGGCAGATATTCTGGGGGTTCTGTTGACAGTGATAGTGGTAGGAAGTGGAGTTCTTCCCAAGAGCCGACAACGATCACTGGTGGTGTTGGTCAAAGTGTTGCCAGTGGAACTCAGGAAAAGCTGTATCACAACTTCAGAAGTGGTATAAGTTCTGCTAGTGATGTGTTGAACCAAAAGGATTCCGATTACACATTTACTTCAGCTGGTCAGAATTTGATATCAAGAACTAGCCCTAATGGAAGCTCAGACAACGCTGAAAACTTGGATGGATTATCTCCACCACATTTGGAGAAAAATGGTCTGAATATGACAAACGCTGATTCCTTGGAAGAAAGACATGAAAATGAGGTCTCCCGCGAATTAGATTTGAGTCACTACATGCTCTCATCTATAAAGGTTAACCCAACACCGGAATCTGGACCTAGCATTCCTCAGATTCTACATATGGTAAGTAACGATTGTCACATTTGCTAAAGTCGCTTTCTTTTTCTCTCTGGTATTTAAAAACACGTCTGATGATTCCTTTCACAGATCAACGGGAGTGATGGAAGCCCTTCTTCGAGCAAGAAATCTGGACTACAGCAATTAATTGAAGCCTCTGTAGCTAACGAGGAATCAGTTTGGACCAAGGTATACCTATTGAACCCTAGTTCCACTAGCCGGAGTAATTGGTCCTGACATTTATAACTTATAGATTACAATTCTACTGAAAAAAATGTAGTTACTGGATATGTCTTAATTTACTCCATGAAATTTACAAGGCTAAACTAGATTAAGTAAGACAAGAAAAATGTGTGTTGGTAAACTTAGTTGGTGGGTTGCATGTTTTATATGGGTTTTAACTTAGGACTAGAAACGTAACAAGCCAAACCATGAAATTTTTTGGCATGTGGTAGCAGCTGTATTCACTGTTTTTGGTTTCTGTGCTTTGTTCTTCTGAGTCAGAAGTCGTCTACTGTTCATACTGACTTTACTATATCCATTTGCTTATCAATCCTAACGGATATTCTCCTTTTTTTTTCTTTTTTTTTAATTCCCAGTACTTCAATCAAATATTGACGGTTGTTCTTGAAGTCTTCGATGACGAAGATTTTTCAGTCAGAGAAGTTGCTCTTTTGCTGATTTCTGAAATGCTAAAGAGCCAGGTTTGTTACTTACTCAGCCTCATTAATTAATGGTCCCTAACACGTTAATGGTGTTATATTTCCAGCTCTGTGAAATTACGAATACCTTTTCTGACTTGTATATATATATTTCACTGATAATTTCAGAAAGATGCCATGGAAGATTCGGTTGAGATAGTGATTGAGAAGCTGCTTCATGTCTTGAAGGACTCTGTTCCAAAAGTAACAGATTGCATGCTCAAACCTTATTCTAGTGCATCTACCCCGCCAATTCTTATAAGCATGACTCCTGATCTCGTATATGATAATATCCTTTCAGGTTTCCAGTGAAGCTGAGCAATGCTTGACAACGGTTTTGTACCAATACGATCCTTTCAGATGCTTAAGTGTATGTAGTTAGAGTTCCCCCTCTTCTCATGGCCTCATTATTGTTTTTATGCTTCATTTGATTGCTAGTTGATTTAATATAATAAGTGATGTCTTTGTTTCAGGTTATTGTCCCATTATTGGTAACAGAGGATGAGAAAACTCTAGTCGCTTGCATCAATTGCTTAACCAAGGTAAAATTTATTTGTTTTACAGTTGCGTATAGATACATCAGATCTCACTGAAACAGACACATTGCTTCCTGTGTACAGCTTGTGGGTAGGCTCTCGCAAGAGGAATTAATGGATCAATTGTCTTCTTTTTTGCCTGCGGTTTTCGAAGCATTTGGGAACCAAAGCGCAGATGTCCGTAAGGTAAAAAAAAAAATCAGAGAGACTTGGTGTTTTTTTGAAGCCCTGAGATTTTATGAAATCAGAAGAGGTTAATATGTAACTCTGAGCTCTTATGGGATTTTGTGTGTTGCTGCAGACAGTGGTGTTCTGTCTGGTAGACATATATATAATGCTTGGGAAAGCATTCTTGCCGTATTTGGAAGGTCTAAACAGCACACAGGTTCGCCTAGTGACCATCTACGCAAACAGGATCTCACAGGCTAGAACAGGTGCCCCTATCGACACAAACACGTAACGAGCCACTGGTGCTCATTGGTTCTCTCTTCTGTCTTGGGGTTAATTATTCATTTTTGTATATGAGGGTGTCTTGTCTTGTCTTGTTGTTGATATTTTTGGTGTAATTTTGCAAGTTGGGGTTTTTCTTTTATTCATTTTGTTACAGTGTGTGGTGATCTATATTTTGTTTTGTTTTTCGGGAAATGTGTTATTTCTCTCCTCTCGTAGGACCAACAAAAAATTGTATCTTCTAAAAATTTAATAACTTAACTTGTGATGATTAATTTATCTTTATTACTATCAGTGAATATGACATGTTGGAAGACCGGATTATGAATTTGTGCTAATGATTGACACGTGTTAAAATAATCTTAAATTAGTTACTTATGCTATTAAAAAAGGAAATAAAAATTGCGATATATGTAAGTCATGTAATCAAATAAAAAAAAAAGTAAAGGAAAGAGTTGACAACAAAAATAAAACAAATGAAATAGAAATTGTAATCATGAGCTTAAGTTAGCATTTCTTTTGTTAATAAAATGAGTGATTATCACAAATGAATCTCACGAAAACCCTCTATTTTATGTTTGTGTTCAACTTAATTTAGGTTTAATTCTTAAATGAACCCCATAACCTTATTTTTTGTAAAGCCATTTGATAACTACCAAAAAAATTATTAACGTCTGGAATTTTCTTTGCAAACTCAAATAATAAAAATAGGAGATTTTTTTTTAAAATGTGAATTTTATTTTATTTTCACTTGTAAACACAAACATTGACGTATGAAAAAACGTTTAAACCCATATGATTTATTTATGATTGGAAAAAAAAGAAGAAAAACTTATCTTATAACATCGAATTAAAACTAAAATATGCATCATAATCAATAGGTGATTTCTTACTCATTGGTTATTAACTCCATGTAATGTCAGGACAAGCTATGGATATGAAATGGTGGTGTCATTACAATTGTGGGAAACATCTAGTGTGCGCCATGTAATCAATTGGTAATGGTGGCGAATAATGTCAAGCTGCTTGTTTCAAAGAAAAAAAAAACCAATGTGGAAAATGTGAAATTATGATTCTTGGCATTTAATGATCAGAAGCTAGCATTTGAGAGAAATAAAGGAAACATAGTTTGCTTCTGTCAATATTCCCATGATTGCGAAAAGGTGTGCGGGTCCTAAGCCATCTAAACGGTCGATTAGAACACATATATTATGTGTGTTATAAAATGGATGAGGATGATTATCCATTTGTATTAAAAATATAACTGTATTTTATTTTACCTGACTATATATGTTTTTTATTATTCTGTTTTATGAATTCTCTTTCACTATAAACTAGAATTTATTTTTTTTTAGAGATTTTTTTTTGAAATTTAATAAAATTGTTTTTATCTAAATTTTAAAATATAGCTAACTAACAATTATAGATAAATGTATCAATTTGTAATAATTTTTCTATATAACCCGTTTTGCATTGAATTAAAATATTATTTGGGCTAACCCGTAAAAAACTTATAATTTTAAAAACATAACTCTAATATGCATAGTTAATGACTCTAGTTTTTGTGATTAGTCTACAAACTCTTTAAAAATATAGTTTTATTGTGTATAACTTTTTATAAAATTAGTAAAATATTTTTCAATTTTTGTTTTGATATATATTCAAATAAATTATAGTGAAAAATTTAGCAAGATTTTGAATAGATTTTTTTCTTTGAATTCATTTGTAATAACAAGATTTTGAATAAGAATTGATTATTATTTTAAAATATATAGTATTAAAAATTAAATAATAAATAACCTTTTTAATGCAAAATATATACTTTCCATATTCTAATCAATAATTTTAAAATACTATTATATCCTTTCCTATTTTAATTATTATTTGTTATTTGTAATGGCATTTTATGTAATAACTTACAAAACAAAGTTCATTTTTAAAAATATCTTCTTAAATAATATTATAGAGATATGTAAGCTTTCCTTTATTCCGATGATGCGATGGTGGAATCGTCAATAATTCTGTGCAAAAGTATAGACTTACGAAACATGTTTCAGTGTCATCTATAGATTCAAATTCAGATTTGGAAGGGGGTTGATATTTAGTACAAATGAGACTAATAATGCCATCAATGAAAACACAACGTCATGGAATGTTGATTTCGATGAGAGTATTTCACAAGACGATTTCAGATAGAATAGAATTGGTATCAGAATCTATAAAAAAAAGTTTGTAGAGTTATGCGGAATGCAATCATGAAAGTGTTAGCCAAGTACAGTTATCGCATCCGGTTGAAATCGATTACAAAGAAGAAAAATAACATATTTTATCTGTTAGCGTACGGAGGCCTCTCTCGCTTTTAAAAAATCCCATTAATTCTCCATTAATTTGGACCGAGAATGATGCCGTCGAGACACACATATTTATCCAGTGAATAAAAGTACTTGGGAGTCTTAGAGCTTCTAGTGTGTTCAACAAGAAGCTCCATTGCACCGAATCAAAAGCTTTTGAGATGTCTGTTTTCATTGCACAGCGTAGTAATACCGAGTCCTTGTGGTAATCTCTTACCAACTCCGTAGCTAGAAGAACGTTCTCCATTAGAAGTCTTTCCTTTACAAATGCAGATTGATTTAATCCAATCATGGTCGATAGAAGTAATTTTAACCTGTTGGCTATGATTTTTGAGATGACCTTGTACAGTACGTTGCAACACGAGATCGGTCGGTAATCTCTCATTTCAGTAGATGACTCTTTCTTTGGTATTAGGGCTAATATTGTTGTGTTCACTCCTTTTGGAAGAAAGCATTTGACGAAAAAAGCCTTGATAGCAGCGGTGAAGTCGGAGCCCAATATAGACCAAGTTGCCTTGAAGAATTCGGCCGTATACCCGTCAGGCCCCGGGGATTTGCTTCCAAGCATAACAAATAAAGTTTTCCAAATTTCTTCATCGGTGACCTCCATAACTAGCTTTTCTTTATCTTCATATGAGCATCGATAATCCAGAATTTCCTCAAGACTTTCCACTGATATCCCCACAAAGTCCGAAGGAGATTGAGTTAAAAAATCTTTGAAGTACGTCTCTGCCACTATTTTAATTTCCACTGCATCCAATCACTACTCCATTTGAGTCTGTCACTTCTCGAATTGTATTCATCATTTTCCTTACTTGGCAGGATTTGTGGAAAAATACGTTGTTTTGATCGCCAATACTTAACCAATGAACCTTAGATTGTTGCTTGAGCAGCTCTTCCTCCAACTTGGCCAGCTTTTGCCATTTTTCGCATGCGTCACCTTTTATCAATACCTTTTCGGACGACGGGTCTGCTAACGTTTCTGCTTGCCTTAGACAAAGATTTTTATTTGCTTCCTTCGCTCTCATTGGTAGATTTCCTAGCTTCTACTTCCCAAGAGCTCTTAAAATCGGTTTTAGTGCTTTTAGCTTTTTTGAGAATCTGAACATCGCTGAGGTTGAGATGAATAATCTCTCCGTAGTATCCCAGAAATCCTTCACGACATCAAAGAATTGTGGTAGAGAGGTTAGTACATTTACAAATTTAAATGGCCTTCTACCTCTCGTAGCATCCACCTCTATCATGATTCTGCTTCTTAAATGGTCGGAGCACCCACCAACCTCAAAAACGCAGTAAGATTGGGGCTGTAAATTTAACCATGTATCATTCAGCAGAACTCTATCCAACTTCTTACAAACCAGCCCCTCATCTCGCTTGTTGCACCAGGTGAACATAGGTCCATGTGAACACATGTCCGTGAGGGAACAATATCTAACGAGATTTTGGAAATCCCTCATTCCTGATGGTGTTGAAGGAGAGATGTTGTAATCAGAATGCTCTTCCCCCTCTAAGATTTTGTTAAAGTCTCCACATATTAGCCACGGTTTGTTCTTGAAGATAGGAGAATCTTGATGACTTCTCAGGTCTTTCCAAAGAGACTTTCTCCCTTCAACTGAGTTATCTGCGTAAATAAATGAGACTAGAATCTCCTTTGATTTATTTTCCAGCAATACCGAACAGGTAATCAATTGTTCACTCTTGAACACCTGTGAGAGTCGAACATTTTCTCTCCACAAAACCCATATGCGGCCCAAACGATGGTGCTCGTAATTTGACATAAAGGACCAGCCTTGAAATACCGAAGCGACAATCCTTGACGCTTTAGTCTCCTTTACTCTTGTCTCAAGTAAACAACCAAACTGAAGAAATTTGTTATTTACCCAATTTCGAACCACGAAATGTTCATTGGTTTTGTTGAATCCGCGCATATTTTATGAGAACGCTGACATAATTAATGTTTGTTGGTGGTAGCTCTTCTGTTTGAAGTAGAAGGGGTTTTTTCCTTCGATGTTGAAACATATGAGTTGTCTTGATTCCGGTGTAAGCCCTTTGTAGCCCTCGGTAATTGAGGTCTAGTTTTCATTTCCACTTGCTTTCCTGCCATTTCGTTAGTTAAGAGATCGACCACGAGTGAAATCTCTCATTCTTCTTCTTCTTCGTCATCATTTTTCGATTATGTAATCTCCAAGACAAAGAAACGAGAAGGAGATACTGAGATATCTTCTTTCATCTCTTCCAAGTGACCATGATGTCTCCCAAGTTTTGTTGGTGAAACCTCACACCAATTTTCTTCTTCAACTTGTTGGGGGTGATTCCCTCGTTTCAGATTCCAACTCAGAATTTTTTATTTGTTTAGTCTCCATGGAATTTTGGTTTTTTGATGAACCAAAGTTGTCGCTCAATATCTCTGAATCGTTTTTTGTTTCCGAGATTTGTATATCTGGTAAGACCAGAGCTTGATTACCTTCATTCACCACAGATCTGACCGCGGAACTTGCCTCCTTTGCATTTCCATATGTTGAGTATTTTATAACCAACTCACTAGAACTTCCCTTTGCGATCCATAGGTAGAAGAATTCAACCTCCCTCTCTTCCTCTTCCTCTTCCTCCTGCAGCTGAAACTTGAAAGATTTTAGAAGATCCTTTGACAAATCAGCTTCAACGAAAACTTTCGCGACTTCAAAGCTTGTGCATAGCTCTGTTTCAGGGTAGAGTCTCTTAGGAATACCCACTTGACTAGTAAGGTAATCTAGTCCCTTCCAAGAGAACATAGAGTGTGGAACATTCTTAACCATCACCCACATAGGAATATATTTCACCTCTGGTTGGGCTTCTTCGATGATTGGTGACCATTTCGAAACGATCAATGGTATGTCTGCTATGTTCCACATACCCCGCCTTAGGACCCTTGCTCGAACTCCTGCATCACGGATCCTGAACTTCATAGTAGTTGAGTTGATGACATATACATCGATTTTTATGGACTTGTCTCCCAACGGCCAGATTTTGTTCACAATAACGTGAACCTTTGCCACATGAGGGGATGTTGCTAAGAATCTCCCAATCAATAGATCTTCCCACAATGGAACATCATCAAGAACATCGGATGGGACCATTGCTATTTCTGCTCCGTTTCGCTCCGTATGCTTGAGCTCATACTTCGGAAGAACGGCTTTGTTTTTGACCATGGATGCGTAGGAGGTTTTCCTATCAGCCTCTTGTGATGAGGGTGACGAAGGTTGGTTTGCTTTCCGAGCAGCTTCCCTCGATTCTTTCTCTAGCGAAACAGAGATGAGCTCTGCTTTTTCTCCTTACACAGAGCCAATTAGAGATTCTTCCACACCGCCGACGACGCCAGGGTGACATGATGTCTTCTTCGGTTGATCTTGTGCGTGACCGGTCGGAGGAGTCGCCGGCGGATCCATCGAAAAGAACGAATTCGATCTGAAAAAAAGATCCAAAGTAATTGCCTTTTTCTCCCTTTTTACTGTTCGAGACAAAGTCAGTCACCAACTCCATAGAAAATATTTTTCGTGAAACAATGTTCACTTGAATGTTCTTGGCTAAACCATCGAAATGTTGAATTTTTTTTATCAAACATGTTACTTTACCATCTACTTGTTCGATGAAGATTCATATCCATATCAATTTTAGTAGCCCTGTTTCTGGCTCATGTTTTATCTTCTTTAGTCCAATTTTAGTAGCATCGACTAACTATATTTGCAGTTTCCAACTTCTCCCGCTGAGAACTCTTTCCTCAGAAAACTTCACAGGTTCAACAACGTGATCTTTGTCCTTGGATCAAGCTGTAACCAACAGATTCACTAATACTTAGGATATTGACCATTTCCAAACTCGGATTATGGTTTTGACAAAGACAGAACATCAAGCTCAGGAGGGAAATATATAATGTCTACCTCCATGTAACACCCGACACGCCACACAGGCTAAGTCAGCGTGTTGAATTTTCGGCCTGGTCCAAAACGATATGTAACTAAATTATTTGAAATTCAACTTTTGTCTTAACACACCTGCAAGAAAAAAGAAAAAAAGGAAAACACGGGGAAGGAGGGGATGGGTAATTTAGATTACTCAGTAGAACGAACACAACATAAACTTGCCACGCCTAAACAGAGCTGGGCCTGACAATTTCAGGCCCATAAGCAAACATTTTTTTTTGGCCCATTAAATATTAATTTTAAAAATAAAAAGTGAAAATATAAAATTTCAACCACAAAATTCGAACCTACCACCTTGGACAACACAATTTTGGCACTTACCAACTAAACTAGTAATTTTTTCCTTGAAAAATTGTCCCCTAAAATTAATAATCCTTCTCAGGCCCGAAGCCTATGCTTCCTTAGCTTCTACCCAGGCCCGGCTCTGCGCCTAAATTACGGCAATACTCAGACTAAAGCTAAAACAACCAAGCAAGTAATAGTCCTAAAACTTACGACACACACAAGCATAGTAACAAAACACATGTGGGACTACTTCCCACAACATCTCTGCCTTAGCGCAGACCAGGATACCATGTGTCAACACACGCGCATCCTTAGTGCTTTAAAGGATCCCTCGCGCCTAATCACTTCTTCCTAGCACGTTCTTTCTGTCAGACTCGTCAGCCACCATCTTGGCCTATCAAGCATCCCGCTCTCATAGGCCATCACACAACTACAACAAAGTGCTTTGCCATGCTCAGTCGGACGGGTCTCAACGCACTGACGCCATGGGAGCCACCTTCCATGCATGTCCTAACATATCACGCAACTATAAAGAAGTGCTTTGTCATGCTCAGCCAAACATGTCTCAATGTCTGACGCCATGGGAGCGACCTATCGTGGTTTCCCGCTACTAGTGCCTCCGGTTCTAAGCCGCACTTATAACATACCATAAAACATCATCTCAAGCAACAACCATGTTCCAGTTTAGTTAACAACTCTTAACGTGCATACTAGGTTCTCAATCAGTAATCACGAGGCAATCAACAATCACGAATCAATTCATTAATTAATATTTCGCTTTAATTATCAATATTCTACACTTAGAACAAATAATGATTCAACTTACATTTTGGAATTCTACCTACTTGCAGAGGAAGCAAGCAACAATCAATGATCGGTTTAAACTCGGCTAAGCATCATTCATAATTTAAACGTGGGGAGTAAAGGTTGGGTCCGCTCTCACCTTTGCCTTTGTAGTGGAGAAACACGGCTAGGAGGCTGAGGACTCACACTCGGGCCGGAAAATACGGTTTTTGTCAGACTTCATTCTGATCTGTATCGGTTACACAACAACGCTAGTTTAGAAATTAAATTGGTTTAGCTCAATCGGTCTTACAATCCCAATTAATTAATTAACCAAACTCATCCCAATACCCTCTTGATGCATCGTCTGTCATAGACTCTGCAAACTGATAGAGCGTCTTCGCACATGCCCGTCTCAACTTATATATGAACCTTAGACAAAACAAAAAATTTGGGCTATTTCTCAAATAAATTTTTTTTTTTAGTTTTTTGGGCCCTTTTTCTTGAAGAATTTTCAAAAAAAAATTTTGGAGCCATGGCAAATGCCCATGTTACCATGGGCCTGAGCCGGGCATGTTCGCACCCTGAAGAAGCCTTTACGCATATCCATTGTTTTCCTTGAAAACAATGGATGATGCAGCAAGGGCAGCTGCCATCTCCCACTAAATCTTTGTGTAATATCCCTGGTAAATTCCCATCTTGCAGACAAGAATCACCTCTCCATGAAACGTATTGTTCTCTGGCAGTTTTCCAGCTGCAATATCAACCAATTTTCTGTTAATAATCTAAGATAAATCATACAACGTTCATCATTAATTTAACACTTACACTGCTGAGCACTGAAAAGTTCATAGCCTTGTGGAGAGCGAGGGTGTAGTTGTCGGGCGGTGGTTGCTTGTGGTCGTGAGCCTTGTGGTGTGGTACAGTTTTTAGCGTTGTGATTCCAACGACAAATGCAGTTACTAAAACTGCTCTAATAATGCAGAAGAAGCTCTTCCGGCTGGCTATATCCATGTACTTCTTCTTCTCCTTGCACTCTGTTGGCCTTAGTAACCAACTCCTTTGCATCTCGTCTAGATGAGGTCGTGCAAGCGATACACCGTCTAAATCCTGCAATTCAAGCGTTGCCCATTATTGAAGAAGAGACATAATGAAAGTGAAGAAGAGATAGACAGAATGACATTGACATTGATCACATTTTTGAAGATTGAAATAAAAGCAAGATAAAAACTGGCTGCAACAATTGAATATGCTGTCATTAGAGAAGATATCGAAGTAAATCATGAAAATTATGAGATCTTGGGGCAGCATTTGTATCTCTTAGGCAGAGAGATGTCTCTCAGTACAAATAAAAGGTCCACTAATTTCCAAAATGAAGTTTATCCAATAGTAAGCACAAAGGGAGATTTAAGCATTTAAAGAGAGATTTGATTGTTGTAGATCAAGAAACATATACGCTACAAATTCAGAGAGAAAACGTTTTAAAAATCTCGGATGTTCAAGTTTAAAAGAAAATGAAGGAGAATTCAGTTGATAAAGTTCAAAAATAAAAAGTATATAAGCAAAACATGAGCAAAACATAAACAAAAAATCAATAAAATATAAGAAAAAACAAAAAAGAAAAAAAGTAAATTTTTTTATGGTAAGATATTTTGGATAGTTAAATTATAATATATATATATCTATTTTTTTATTTTTTTTACCCCGATAAAATATTTTCTAGATCCGCTATTGAGCATGACGATTCTAAAGGAAAAGAATAAGGTTAAACTAAAAACAAGCAACAAACAAGGATTCATCACCTAAATGCAAAACCAGGCACGACAACAAAAGAGCACGGCTGGGAAATTATATCAGAAACAAAAAAAAAAAAACTCAAAATTCAGAATTTTTTTTCAATACAAAACTCAAATTACAAAATTTAATTAGTTGAATCGACATTGAAAGGTAGTCGTAAATCCAATCCAGCGAAAGCGGCATAAAACCATATAAATTAGATGGACGGAAACCAAATCCTAGAAAAGAACACCCAAAAAATCTTTAAACAATACGCAAATCACCAGAGCCGGTCCTGATATTTTGGGGCCCCATGCCAATTTTAATTTTTTGGGCTAAAAATGAAAAAAAAAAAATGGGGGACCCTTAAAAAAAAACTTTGGGCGTCATTCGATTGCATCATCTCAATGGCCTCAGGGCCGGCTCTGAAATCACGATAAAAGCTTGTTCCTTGTGTACCATATCAAACCCTAAAAACATGAAACTTACATAAAGATGAAGCTATTTCCTTGAAATCATTCGAACGCACAGACGGATACAAAAGAAAATGTCAAGTAGCAGTAGCAGAAATTAAATTTTCATGGAATTTAATTATGATGTTTAGAGACGACTCTTATTTATAACAAAACACTACAGAGACAAAGCATAATACTTGTATTAGTGGGAATGTCCCAAAATAGAAACATGCGAACCAAAATCAGGTTTGTATTCAACTTCTTCTTTTCCCTCCCGTTATAATTTTTTTGTAAAGAAATAAAATATAATTAATTATATTAAACTTAGATAATTATTAAACAAATATACTTTTCACCCTTAAAAAGTTTCGAAAATACTATTTTAGTGGTTCCTAAATATAATTAACTAAGATTTAACCCGCGTTAATTATAGCGCGGAGTAATTTTTTTTAAAGAAATTGTTTTGAAATTTAAGAAAATTGATTTATCTGAATTTTACAATATAGCTAACTAATGATTATAGATAAAACTATCAATTTGTAATAATTTGTCTATTTAACCCGTTTTGCATTGAAATAAAATATTATTCGGGTTAATCCGCAAAAACTTATAATCTTAAAAACATAACTCTAATATGCACTGTTAAATAACTCTAATTTTTGTGGTTAGTCTACAAACTCTTAAAAAAATAATTTTCTTGTTTAACTTTTTATAAAATTAGTAAAATATTTTTCAATTTTTGTTTTGATATATATTCAAATAAAATATAATAAATTATAGTGAAAAATATAGCAAGATTTTGAATAGATTTTTTTTCTTTGAATATATATGAATTGATTAAAAAATTTAAAATATATAGTATTAAAAATAATTAAGAAATGAAATAATAAATAATATTTTTAGTGCAAAATATATATTTTCCATATTCTAATCAATAATTTTTAAAAACTATTATATCATTTCCTATTTCAATTATTCTTTGTTATTTGTAATGATATTTTATGTAATCTCTATAACATTATTTAAGAAGACGTTTTTAAAAATGAAATTTGATTTGTAAGTTATTACATGAAATGTCATTACAAATACCAAAAAATAATTAAAATAGGAAAGGATATAAGTGAATGATGATTTGTCATTGAAATATGAAATGATATACCAAAACCCGAGGTTTTATATGGATTTGGAATGATGAGGACTTTTTTTTTTAACTTCGCTTATAGGCTCCGTATGTCTAGACATGGTTTTGCCCGTAAACACATGTTTTAAATTATCTATATATTACATTTTTATTTTACTACATGGTTATATACAATTATGTATAAACCTCGGGTTTTGGTATAACAAGAGGAAAGCAATGATTCACAATTTGAAGAGTTCTCATCTACGTTTCACATTTACGAAAACCGGGCCTTCGTTTTTACACTCAGAAATCAGAAATACTATATAGTATATATTCATATATATAAACAAAGTAGAATATATATATTGTTTTTTTTCTGATGCCACCTCATCCCATGCATATCTAAATTTGTGACAAATCATCATTCACTTATTCACCTGAATTCTCTATTACATCCACTAATCTCACTAATTATTATCACTTATTTGATCAACTTATGGCCCAATTTCAAATTTGATACACAAGAATAATTATGGGAGAAGACAAGATAAGGAAAGCAAATGGGAAAAAAAGAAGCAAAAGTTGAAAAATATATGATATGAATGAATTGAAAAGAAGTGGTTAAGATCTCAAGCACGTGAGAGTCAAGGAAAGACAAAGAGATTAGGATTGTTTCCGTAATTCATTCATATTATTTTTGAAGAGGATATAATCATCTACCCGGATCCACACTACTTATCTTCCTGGCTAAAACGTTCCGCGATCTCTATCTTTACCTATAAATCAAAGAGGCATAAATAACTCGATAATTACTTAATGAATGCGATTATCAGTTTATACGTATGAAATATGCATAAGTCATGCAATTATCCCACCCAACATATCGAGTCTCGATGCGCCGAGGTGGGGTTTAGTCAAGCAGGATGGTCTGAATCGTGATAGGCCGACGTGGTCTGATCCATGTCGGATTCTTCCGGGTCAACGCATGAAATTAACCAGTTTAGAATTAGTTTATGACGGGTTTAAGGGGTGTGCTAAACACACCTCCAACACTCCCTTCTAACTTAGGTCACAATCCCTTCAATGGTTTTATTAAACTTTTTTATTCTTTTTTTTTTGCCTCTACTTCTATTTTGCGAGCATCTTGTAAGACAAATTGTTCCAGTTTTTGGTAATTAAAATTCACATTTTATCTAATATATAAGTAATCGATAAACGTTATCCTAAATTTGATAAGAATGACAGAAAAATCAACAGTGTTAATGCTCACATAACTTCATATATATACAGAAGCAAATTTTATTTTTTATGATTTATGGTTTAGTTATGATTTAAGAAAATTGTCAAAGGTATACATTCTTTAAAGTAACGCAAAAAAAAATTAAAAGTATACATTCTTTACTAGTATTCTAAAAATGTTAAACCTAAAGAACCCCGTGAGGGATTTTAGGAGGCTATTTTTACTTAGTACTTTTTGTGTGAAACATGTTTTTGATTTAAAAAAAAATCGACCATATTTTCTACATTTTTTTGGAATATTTTAAAACCGGCTTAATTGTGAAGGTATTTACCCTAGTTTTGTTTTCTTGCTTAACCTACTTGTCTGAAAGTATTTTCTTTCTATCTTATTATTCCACAAGTATTTCCAAAATCATGTTTGAGGAATACTGCATTCGAATAGCAAATATTCAATATCCTAGGAGAATGCTACTAAGCCTCAATAGCTATCAATTTAGAGTTGATATGTTAATTTTATTTACACGTTTATATAAAAACTTGAATTTCAAAAAGTTGATGAAAGGATTTCGTTTAGGAAAAAAAAGTCATTTAAACATCTATAATCTATTTTTTTCGCTAATTTTGTTTTATCTGATTTTATGAAAATATATCAAAAGATTTATGTTGGATAGTTTTTAGTTTAAAACCATCCCAATTTTTGCATGAAACAATAATGGTTTTACCACTTATTTAAGATCACTAAATATTGACAATGTTTTGGGTTTGTTTTGCTAGCTCTCCACCATTGTTTTGTAACTTTTAAATTTTGTTCACTACACTAATAAAATTGCTGGTCGATGTTTTGATGTATCCCATTTGTCATTAGTCATTTGTTCACTACACGAATACATGATGTATATCTTTCTCCGCCTTTTGGCTAAGGATAAGTCTAATGGTAGTGACGAGGTCAGATGCTGTGTGCTTATTTGGTGGGAAGGATAAGTCTAATGGTAGTGACGAGGTCAGATGCTTTTCCTCATTTTAAGTTCTTCTGATAATAAGTTGATTTTTTTTCTTTTGAATTTCGTTCCCAATGATTCTTGTAATGACTTTTGTCATCAGATATCACCATGGAAAGCGATAAAGAAAGCTATGGGGAAGAAATCGGTTGAAGATATGTTGCGTGAGCAGATACAAAAGAAAGACTTTTATGATACAGACAGTGGCGGCAACATTCCTCCACGTGGAGGAGGAGGTGGAGGCAGTGGTGGAAACGGTGAAGAGCGTTCTGAAGGCTCAGGAGGAGAAGATGGTGGGATTGCAGATGAAACCCTGCAAGTGGTTTTAGCAACCTTAGGCTTCATTATGTTGGTAAAGACACAACTTTCAAAAGATTTGAAACTTTATCGTATCTTGCTCTGATTGAATGTTCTTTTTTGTTTTCCGCAGTACACCTACATCATTACTGGGGAGGAATTGGTCAAGCTTGCAAGGGATTACATTAGGTTTCTGATGGGAAGACCTAAGACTGTTCGATTGACCCGGGCCTTGGACGGCTGGAATGGATTCATGCAGAAGATGTCGAGGCAAAGAGTTTACGATGAGTACTGGTTAGAAAAGGCGATCATCAACATGCCAACCTCAGGGCTTATGTGGACTCAAACTCTGATGAATAGTTGGATTAAATCTCGTGGCAGCTTCACCTTTGTTAGGAACTGGACAATAACAATTGATGTTTTTCTTAGGCTTTGAAATCAAGAATCAAATCTTGAATTTAGACAAGTTTAATACATGATCATTATTCTCGAGATGGAAAGTTAAAGCCAAAATCTATCATGACATAAATAAAAATCTCTGAGATCTCTCTTCAATATCTTTCAAAATTCAATTTCTACGCAAGAATTGCAAATCAATGAGCAGACAAAAGGAGAAATCAAAGTTTCTTGGGTTTAGTGGTTGAAGTGCCTTGTTTCTTCTCTGCCTCTGTGGATTTCTTCCGGTCTCTCCTCTCCCTCTTCTTCAAAGCAGTCATAAGAATGGTAGCATATGATCTCTGGTGATCCTTGGCTCCAACCTTAAACAAGAAAGCATTGCAACAAGTGAGCTTCAGTGTAAACTTAAAGATGATAGACCAGGATTCACATTCTTATCCCCAGTATCGACTCATAAGGGCTTGAGGGACAGAGATTGGAAGAGTAGAGAGCTAAGAAGGAACGCTATCTCTGTTATTATCATCCATTCTTCATGAGACAATCTTTTGAGTAATGGATATACTGATGCATAGTTAAACGTTTGGAAACAAGAATGCAATCTTGAGATCATGTGTTAAACATACCGATGTAGAAATCGTTTTCTTTGCATCAGTTACTTTTGTAAAGTTTGTAAAAATGAGTATTATAAGTTTACAAAAGGTAATTTTAACTTTCAACTTTATATAATAAGATTTAAATCTCTTTCTTTTTGAAACCATCTCTCTTCATATATATAAGAGATAGGTTAAATCTATCAAAGCTATAGAAGAGTTTTCAGACGTCAACCAAACATGCATAAAGCACAAATATATTGCTGTTATTTTCTTATATCTTTCGTCGGGTAATCTAATCACAACTAATCATCAGACTTAATATAATTGACCGATCAAAATTACCTATATATATATATATATATATATCGATTGCACTGATCATTTTTGACAGTTGTATTGTATGGTTTAAATTTCAGATTTCATAACAATTTCAGAATTATTTTTATGTTACAGAAGAAAATGTATGGTTCAAGTTTCATAACCATTTCAGATTTATTTTTATGTTACAGAAGAAAATTTCATGAGAGTCAACGCACAGGTACATGTTTAAGATTACTCATAAGTGAAAACAAATTTTGAAATGTAAAGAAAAACCAAACTCATATATTTTTATGCTATTTGAATTTACTCTTTGATTGCATGCAGAGTCACGGAGATTACGGATAACGAAAAACTTTTAAAAAACATAGATTTCGCATGTTCTAAAATCGATTGTCGAATTATAATGGAAGGATTAGGTCCATGTTTTTGTCCTAATAATCCCCTTAATCACGCTTCTGTCGCCATGAATCTTTATTACCAAGCTCAAGGAAGACACTTTTGGAATTGCAATTTCCAAGGCTCTGGTCTCATTACCGTAATTGATCCTAGTGAGTTTCAAATTTTTCCTTTTTGTCTCTTTAAACAATTATTATGTAATTTTTCTTCTGTCTCTCTCGGATCTATAGTTTATTATTTTTCTCCTATTTTCAGGCTACGGGAATTGCAAATATCAATTTCGTAAATAAAGTATACAAAGCTTCGTCTCCGCGAAAATAAAAGACAGAGAACTCTAATTCTGGAACTTCATGTTTAAAGTTTGAATGTTTGATTTATCATCTGATCTAAATTTGAGTTTTATATCATTGTCAGAACAATAAATAAAAAATTTCATTTACCAAAATTATTNTGTTAGTAAGCTCCGCAAAATTTGAAAAAAAATAGCAGCAAATAAATGGTCACGGATTGTAAAATATTACTAAATTGTATTATTCTACATATGAAGCGTATTAAAAAGATTGATTTTCCCTCAACATCTCCTAGAGGATCAGTGGTTGGTCGTAGGGGTGGGCATTTTAACCGAACCGAATCGAATCAACCGAACCAAACTGAACTCAAACCGACCCAAACCAAACCATAGTTAATATCCAACCATTTGGTTGAAGTTTTTCCCAACCCGAACGGTTTGGTTTGGTTCGATTGAAAACCGAACCGAACCGATAAACCAATGTGTTTTTGTTAATTAGTTAATTAATAATATTAAAAATAATAACACATATGGTGATAGTTTTATATTAATGCTATAAGCCTATAATGACTCATATAAGAGATGAATAAACATTGATTTGTATAATTAACTTATATTTAAGTTATTGGCTTGTTGTAGATACATTTTAGTGGCATGAGAGACGAAACCATGAATTTTTTTATTTTTTTAATTTTGATTAAGTGGAATAATTTCAGTTTGGTTTTAAAATTTTAGGGAATGATTTTTTTTATGACTTCATTTTGTTTACGTTTCGTTAGGATTCTTGTTTTTATAAGTTGATTTTCTTAAAACCGAACTAAAACCAAACCAAAGTACAACCGAACCGAACTAAACCAAACCGAACTAAACCCAAACCGAACACAAACCGAACCAAACTTATTTCGGTTGAGTTCGGCTAGAGTTTTATTCAACCCGAATCAACCGAACCGAACCGAACCCGAAATTAAACCGAAATGCCCACCCCTTGGTCGATGTCACGTGAACCTAGCGCATGTAAATACCGAACTGCACTAGTGAATATGATATGATATTAGGAACTTTTATGATTGATTAAGGATGCAATTATGACGTCTTTATTTTTTTTAAGTTTCAGAAAATATATCCATGTCGTTATATTTAGCTCAGTTGTAAATACAAATGGTGTTTTATTTTTATACATAATTTTTGACAGTTTTTCTATGATTGATATTGATAAGGCATGTATTACATTATAGAAGATAAAACGATAGATGAACTACGAAGAATGATCTTTCCAGTTACAAANCACTTATAATGCCCCACTTGGCCAAATGCTTGTCCTGGTAATTTTGCTCCCGCGGGGAATCGATCCCTGGCCTAGACCAACATGGCCGACACTCACCGCAGGAAGGGAACCATCCGACCACCAACAACTTGGTTTTCTATGATTGATATTGATAAGGCATGTATTACATTATAGAAGATAAAACGATAGATGAACTACGAAGAATGATCTTTCCAGTTACAACTTGATGTAGACGAAATTTTTCGATGACACATATGGTTTATGCCATCACGACTTTGACTCAAGTTTTAAGTCTTGCAAATGACCACCAAAAAGAATTCTCTTGCTAATATTTTTGACGATAATTCGAAAACAAAATTTGGCATTCTCCGGAAATGATGATTCGCCTTCTTTATAATGTTTTTGTTAAGATAATACCGGTTGAGTTAACTTGGAAGAAACCCACTCAATTTACATATCAATTTACGGGTATTGGGATATATATCAATCCCGTAATTACATATTGTGTCGTCATTTCTCATAACTCTGTATTTCCATATTTGTTTCATAGAGATCTCTGTAATTAGACAAGTAGGGTATTGGTCTCTGCATATATAATCGATGTACAACTCTAAGAATAACACACATAAACCATTTCATCTCATCTTGCGGCTCTTGAACGTATCAATTTACCGTCGAACAACCTATTGGAGATATTATTTCATCAATCGATATCTTTTTTAGGAAATATTAATTCTCCTTATAAAACACTATCAAATTATTATACAGTAGAATCTCCGACAATCCACCAGTTATGTTACCGTTTGGTATCTAGGGATGAGTTTTTGAGTTTGTGGGTACAATGAGGTTAATAAAAAAATTAGGGCAAGGTTGAGTGACAAAGTGGCCAACTCGTTCTCTCTCTTCATGATGATAATCGAGCTGATAAATAAATCCAAAAGGTAGTAAGAGAAAATAGGAAACAAAAAAGTTTCGAATTTCATCCCCATACCAACTAGACCCAAATCCAAAGTTGCAGACTTTTCAACAATTTCAAAGTACACACAAAAAAGGATTAGAAAGACTAATAGTTTTCTTAAATACCCCATTATGAAAAACAAAATTTTACAGCGGTGATTTATCTACTCTTTTATTAAAAGATCAAATTACAATTTACTTATCAAAGAAATTAGTGAAGATTAGTGTTACGTTCCACAAAAAGATTTAGTGTTACACTGAAATGATTAATTGTTAGAGTTACACTATTGTTGATCTCTTTCTTTGTTTTTCCAAGTTCTTTACAATGTTTTTCTCTTTCATATTTCTCAGTAGTTCTGCATTCTCATTTATTTGAGTTTGGAGCAAGAGGAGTTATATATCATTGAACTAATGAGATTAGTTGCGTTACATTGAAGTCATCAAATACTTTAGTTACAACTAACATGGATGTTAATTGTTATCAAGACGTGGACTCGAGAGTTATCAAGAGCTATAAAAGATGACTTCCGATTAATTATATTTACCACTGGTTAACTAATTAATGGATTTCACATGACCATTTTTTTTAAGGACGCAACGCAAGTCGATCTTTAAACAAAACCTATTTTTCTAATTGTTCATTAATATCATGGATAACTTACCAATATGAAAAACATTTTTTAATAATACTTGTTAAGCCATAAATCATCCCTTCTGAACATGAATTACTCAATTCAATGCAAACTTCTACACTGCTTCCATATATATCTAAATAAATATGAGTTCATCAATTTGCTATTATTAATGTCCTTTCTAAATACAAATTCAAGAGATACATATTCACCTCCGAGTTCATCAATTTGCTATTATTAATGCCATAAATCATCCCATTTTTTTGTAGTATTTCATTAAATCTGCTGATAATTTACTACTATGAAAAAAGATCTTTTAATAATACTTGTAAATCATCCCTTCTAAACATGACATCAAAATGAATTATGCAGTTGACTTCACCGACTATGCAGTTTAAATTTTTAATTTTGTTCCACAGTTCCATGGATTCATTCCTTATTTTGTGGTATGGTATAATCTATGCAGTTTGTGTCACCAATATTGAACAGTAGCTATCTGAATAGGATATCCAGCTTCAAACCATAATAGTGAAAAAAACTTCAAAATTCTTAGTTTTTCTTAATTCGAACTCTTATTCCATGAGTTTGAATTGTTTAATCCAATTCAAACTTATAAATTCTCAATTTATTTCAGAAAAAAAAATAAATAGGTAGAAAATACACGATTATATATAGAAAATTCGTAAATTTGAAAACAAAGATGCATCATAAAATGTGGACAACAAAAAAAGATGAATCATAAAACGAAGTAGTATATATCTTTTAGTTTTATCTCAGTTGATAATCAATGTTAAAGATTTCTATGAAAATGGGGATTTAGTTTTGAATCAAAGTTAAACATAGAGTACATATATATCGTTCAAGGAGAGAAGGGAGCTGATGTAGTTAATTATGGGCGGCAGAATAAATGCAGAACATTATTTCAGCAAAGTTGTGAACATTACTCCAACAAAGTTGTGTTCGGCAGAGTTGTGAATTCAGCAGACTTGAGCGGCAAACTTCAACGGCTATATTTCAACATTCCCTCTCAAGTTTGGCTGGTGAATATCAACTAAGCCAAGCTTGCCTTGAATGTGGTTGCAGACCTTTGAGTTTGCTGTTTTGGTGAAGATGTCCGCAAGTTGATCAGAACTTTTTGTGTAAGTCGGATATATGATTCCAAGTTCCACCTTCTCACGGATGTGATGGCAATCGACTTCAATGTGATTGGTGCGTTCATGAAAAACAGAGTTGGAGGAAATATGAATAGCACCATGGTTGTCACAATGCATAATGATAAGATGAGGAGTTTTGATTCCAAGATCCAAGAGTAACGCTTTAAGCCAAATGAGCTCATCCGAAGTGTTCGCCATAAATCGGTATTCGGCTTTAGCGCTTGACCTTGACACCACTTTCCGCTTCTTGCTTTTCCAAGTGACAAGATTTCTACCCACAAAAATACAATATATAGCTTCTGGTTGATTTTCTATCCGTCTTGTCTCCAGTTAAATCAGCATTACAGTAACCCACCGTAGAGTTTAACTTCATCCACAATCCATTATTCAATGATTGATTTTAAATATCTTATAAAAATCTAATGTTATTGGTTCTTGTATTTAAAATAGAGAAGACATGATTTTGTTCTTAAAAGCATTTGGTCGTCCGGTTTCCAAGTCCGGTTTCCAAATCCTAATAAGAGATGACATTGAATCGTGGAGTATATATTATCATTATCCGAAATCCGAAATCCGAAATCCTGATCTGAATAGTAAAATGTCGTATGCACCGGATCAGATCTGGAACAATACTAAAATATATATATGTATTTTCGATTTTAGTTTGGTCAAATTGAACACAAAGAAATAAATATTTTGTCTGATTCAAATTCAATCATGTTTTTCTGTATGTACACAACGTTTGCTTTCATTTTAAAATTCTGCAAAGAAATTTTAAAAAATCATTACTTGTTGACAAACAAGATATTTAAATGAAACCACTAAAACATCATTTAAGCTGAAACGGAAGAAATGACATATTATTACTGGAAACAAATAAAAAAGAGTTCTAAAGGAAACATGAAATCTCTACATAAATTCCTATATTGAGATAAGTAGTTATGGACAACATAGAGATTAACTCATGATACATACTCATGTGGTAAGCTCTTGTGGCTGTGTTACGGTTTGGTACCAAAGCTACAAAATCCTTGTAAGATTTTTAAAACCCAACTAGTTCCCTAAAAGAGGTAAGGCTTTGCACAAATCCATACATTTGCTTCTTTCTCCATGGTTCTGGGATCAGCTAAAGGTTTTATGGGCTCTCGTCGATCTCATCTGGAACATGCAATTTCTCCATTGCAGCCTGTTTCAGACAATAATAACCAGTTTACGCTATGAATCGCTTCACCAGACTCTGAAAACACTTCATATTTAAGAGCACTAGATAAAACCATCAGAGTATGACTCTGTTTCTTGTGTTTTCTATAAGACTCAAACCTTTATCGCAGCAACATCAGTTGCAGGCGGCTTCATATCCAAAGCTAGACCGAAATGAAGCATGGCTTTATCGTGCATGTTTCGTCGCTTATAGATCCTGCCCATTAAAGCGTATACACTGCTCTCTGAAGGCGCATACTCTTTGAGCTCCTCTAGAACTTCTAGAGCTTCATCTAATCTTTCTAAGCACACAAGTATGTTAGCTTTCTGGTACATTGGAAGAGGATTCTTCCTGTCTGCTAATATAGCCTGCTCCATTATCTCTATCGCTTCCTCGCTTCTCTGTTAACAAAGAAGAAAAGAAGCATTTAGTCATTCTTTAAAAGACTGTTTTTCTTGTACGCTTACAAAATTCAATCAAATGAGAGTAATAATATAACCTTTAAGGCATGCAAAGCCGTCCCTAAATAAGACATTATAACAGAGGAACTCGGATTTATCAGGAAAGCCATTCTGAAGTGATGCTCTGAGAACTCTAACTTCTCTTGGCGCAGATAGATCATTCCAAGCCCATACCATGCGTTATAGTGTCTTGTATCTACACGAAGTGCGTTTTGGTAACTTTTCATTCCATTTTCAAAATCTTCTAGAGTTGCGTATCTACAGAGACAGTAAAGAAAGAATGTCGCTTAGATCAATAACCAGAGCATATTATTGTCAAAATGGATAGAAGATTTCTTACTCGTGGCCACATAAAGTATGTGCATATGCAAATCTTGGATTCAGTTGAACAGCTCGTAAGAAGTTCTTTAGTGCAGTCTCATGATCTTTTTGCAAACTATAACAATTTCCCATAGCACACCTACACAATTGCTTATTTCGCTTATTTGCCAACAACAAATGAAATCGTTAATCAGAAAGAGACATTTGACAAAATTTACCAAGATTGAGGAGCTAGGCGATCTGTTGATATTAGTTCTTGAGCCAAGTAACTCAGCTTCATATCTTCCTTCAAATGCTACAAAAATTTCATTTTTTTTTGATGAAAAAAATACAATACAATACATGAGATTTCTTTTGCGGAAATTTACCAACCTTCCCTGAGCCTAAAAGGAAAATGTCTAAGTTTCATCACACTCAGAAGAGATTCTATGTTAGAAACTAGGAAAACACACTTACGTAGAGGACCGTAGAGTATATATCCATTCCTTCTAAGCTATAAGGAGAAGCCTGGCGGGCAAGACGGAATGCTTTTTCAGCTTCTAAATAGTCTATTAATTCAAAGTATGCTTTCCCGACCTGCATTAATAGCCATTGCACATACATAAACCATCAAAATGCCTTTAATGAATATCACAGGCAACCAGACTAAAACTTCATGCGGGGATTCTCTTTGGAAACTTTCTTTCAAGTTCGTCGTTTTAAAAAGTATATACACAACCACCAAACTGAACAAGACAGCGTAAAAGAGAAAAGAGTCACTTATAACCTGGGAAAGAACCCATCCTGTATTATAATGCTTATGTGGAAGTTTCATATACGTATCCAGTGCCTCCTGAAACACCCAGAAGCACAAGGAAGACGATGAAATAATCCTATATAAGTGAACACGACCTTTGTATTATTTAAGAAAGCAACAATATGCTTACCTGACACCTGTACATGTAGGAAAGTCTACACCCTTCCCCGAGTGTCCTTAGGAGGCTTAATATTTCTGAAACACCAATTGTGATTTTTTGTGCACTTAACGTTGTGCCACCAATCGACATTGTTTCGTCTTCTTGATCACAGGATTTAGCATCACTGGAAGCCATATAACCAGTCGTTGAGGCAGTATTAGGCCTTGAATCATCAAAAGGTTCCCCACGAACTCCTAAACCAATCAGAATGACAACGCCTTTGGTATTACATATACGCAAACAATAAAAAAAAGGAATGATTAACAAAAATCACAGCAGACCAGATTTCAAGCAATCATATAATGATATAGTGCATGCAATGTCACAACCTTCATCTATGTTTTCATTTGCCCAAGAATGTCCCTTCCGAAGTGTTACAGAACGAAGTGCCAAAGAACTCAATTTAGAACCTCCCAAATACTTGGAAGCGTTGTTCCCATTCCCGCTTACTGTTGCAACACTTGCATTAGTGTTTGCCCCTGAATCAGCAGACAGTCTCGAACTCCGTCGTGGACCAGAATCAGAAAACAGCCTGCCAGAAATCTGCAGAGGAAAGAAACATAGAAACATACACTCACAGTAAGACAAAATTCAACCCAAGTAAGAATCAGAATATTACAGAGAAAAGTAAAGACAAACTAATTCAGAATTGTGTCTTTATGACAACAAGTAGACCAGTACAGATATGTGAATACTACCTTACGTAGCTTTCCTTCATCTACAAATTTTCTTCTGGGTGCTTGTATAGTAGAGTTTACTGTGGACTTTGGCGAACTGTCAGTAATAAGGGAGTTTTGGTTTGGAACAGCAGGCTGAAAATTCCGGAAAAGTGGTGGTGGAGCCATACCGGATAGCTACAATTTGACAAATATAAAAATCATTTAAAATCTCATTCACAGCTGCTCTTTAAAGCACATACACATTACACAACTGGAAACATAAAATTCTTCAGATAAGTAAAAGCTAGCGTGACAAATCAAAGACATTAAAAACAGACTCAGAACTGATAGTCAATACAAGATTAGTCAAACCATCTTTGGCACTGAAGATATAAAATAAGCGATGCAAGCTGATAGCGATTAAGGAAAACGAGAAAGAAATCGGTGGTAATCACAAAGGGAGATAATTTAAGGATTTGATATTGAGTGATTGTTGAAGTTTCCATTTATTTGATATTTTCTTCTTCTTAAATAAGTCTCGTAAAAGAAAGAAGGCAAGCAAGGTTTAGCTTCTTAGTTTTGATTTGTCCGAGGGGTAAGAGATAATTCTATTGTGGGGAATCTGTAATGCCTTAGTTCTTGATAAAACTACTGTTTTTCTATCTTTCGGTTTTTTACTCTATCACAAGCACTGTAAAACCCATGATGCATTGATCTCCCAAGTTGTTCATATTAATAGAATTGTGACATTACCTGTGCAGCCACTGGCGAAGGAGTATTATAGAATGTCATGTTCGAAACAGCTCCATTAAGACCATGAGAATGGAAATTTCCAGATATATCTTTAAGGCCATGGCCTTGTGTGTGTTTGGGCTGCCTTGGACTATAATCTTCAGTACTCGTGTTTTTAGTAGAAATCAAATTACGTTCTTCATTGTACATGTTTAAGCCGAGGGAAGTTGACAGTTGCTGCATGTACTGTTTTTGGATGGAGAGAGCAGCTGTTTCACCAAAAACTCCAGTTGCTTCCTCAGCAGCACCTGAAAAAGTAGGACGGCCAGAAAAATGTAAGAGAAAGAGAACCATAACAAACGTACTAAGTATGCAGAAAAAGGTATTCTGTTCACCTAGTATACATAATTCCTCATATGCGGCCCAAAGTAGAGGATCTATTGTCAAAGACTGCTTAAATTGCTGAGCAGCATTCTTCCTTCTATCAGTATACCTGAAAGGTCACTATCATAAATGAGAAATCATCTTGTCGAAAACATTCAGAATCAAGACAAAAAGGCATAGAGAGAACAAGAAACGAACTTGTAAATAAGTCCAAGAAGGTAATGACCTGATGCACCATTTGGGATCTGCAGAATAAGCAGAAGCTATGTTATTATCTTGTTAAGTGAGCTAAGTCAACATAAAAGGTCCAGATACTGACACACTGAGTTTGTAAGAAGACATTCAGCGAGTGAGCGAATAAAGGAAATCTACCAAAGATCACTAAATACCTCCGCACCAGGTTCATTAACAGGGCAGAGTGCAGATTCAGCTTCATTGAGAAGGTCCATCTGGAAGCATGATAACGCGAACAAGTATCGGGACTGAGCCATATGTGTACCTTTACATAATATCAAAACAAGAAACAAATATAATGATGAGCATAACAACCTAACAAAAGAAGGCGCAAGATTCTGACTTTAGAAAAATTTGGTAAAAGGGTAATAAGCAACAAGTGGAGAAACCAAGCCACGCACCCTTTAACAGATGATATGCACTGTAAGCTTGATTATTCTGCAGGTAGCTGGTGGCTAATAGCTGCAAATTAACCTATGTATAAGGAAAAACAGAAAGTGATTAAACAAGAAGGCCTCAAAGACTTGTATTTTATTGACATGCTTTCTCTTAACTGAAGCTAACAATTGGACAACTGTTGGGATTGAGCCAGACCAAATGCTATTTTCTAACTGTTATGGAAGCTTTACCGACCCAAATTTCTACAAATGTTGAGGTATGCACAGAGATTTCCTCTAACAGTTGGACTCATAGCTAAAGGTCCAAGGATAACAAAAACTTATAATTGGAACACCAAAAAACATAATAGATGGAAAGAAAAATGGGGAAATCTAAAGAAAGAAGCAACCCTCGTTTTGCAATTTGTCAAAGATAGAACATGACCGGATCAGTACTGAGCAAGTCTTAAGAGAGAATAAACAACGAAATCGTCCCCTGGTTGACCCAAGAAGCAAAAGGCTAAAAAGGTAAGAAACCAAAATCGATCTCGAAGAACTCAAGGAGGCGATTAAATTCCACATCCAAAAGTAGAAAAGGAGATGCACATACAAAAGATTCAGAGATACCCAGACGCAATAAAACCAAAATCTCTATATTTCACAATCCCAGCAGCTTCGATTTACAGAATTCATACACGGAGATATGAAAAAAAAAAAAAAAAAAAAGGAGAAAAGAGAGTGAAACAAGAGGTACCTCAGAAGGAAACTCGGCGCAGAGACGCTCGCACATGAAAATGGCATTCTTGTACACAAAATGACGAAGACTGTTCTGTACACAGTCCACAAGCATAGCTTCCATGGTTGTCTTCCTCGAGAGAGAGAGAGAGAGGGAGAGAGAGAGGGAGAGAGAGAGGGTTTTCTGTTTTTTTCTCGATTTTTTTTTGATTTACCCTTTGGGATTTTTTGAAGTCGTAATTTCAAATTTTGAGGCGGCACGTGCGATGCTCTGTTTTCAAACTATTCGGCACGTGACAGACCAGTAGCCTTGTTTTCCAATTTTTATGGCCTCAGACTCAGGCCCTGTGTTTTGAGTTTTGGATTTAGTCGGCTATTGGGCTTTGTACTTAGCCCAAATTTTTAAATTGTTTGTTAATTATGGGCAAAATATCCAGGATCCGATCCGAAATAGGATATCTAGAGTATTCAGTTCTATATCCGGATAGTTAAATTTTATTATCAGGATACCCAAATCCAATCCGGTTCAGTTTTCATATATAATTTTCTTAATATATATACATTTATAATCTATTTTCTATTTGATTTTGTTTATTTTTTAAATAATTAAATACTATTATTTTAATGATTTTTAGTTATTTTGAACTGATATGATCCGGATCCGGGTATACTAAACTTAAAGGGTATCTGATCCGTGTTCACCCCTAAATATCACAAACTAATTAGATTCCCTAATCCAAACATGTATTTATAGGAAGTAACTAGTTCGGGTGAAAATTTTACCACTTATGACTTTTTGACCACTTATGAATTAGTTAACTAGTATTTTCTGGGGTATTTTCTTATGTAGTTTAGTGGTAAAATACCCTCGAAAGAGGAATAAAAAAAACATGTATTGATTTTACCACTTATGACTTTTTGAAATTTTTTTTTTTATAATTTTACCACTAAACTAAAGAGATTTTTTAAAATTTAAGAACCCAATTTTTTTAATGAAAATGAGAGCCGCAAGTGTGGGTTTGCTATGCTTGTGCTGATGGCCGGCTCTATATGTACGTTACGTTGGAAGAAGGTGATCAACAATCTCCTTTATCATCGTGCCGCAAGTAATAATACTGTTTTACATTAAATTTGTGAGACTGATGCGATATTCATCAACGGAGTTTTGTATTACAAAGCTTGGAAAAAACCATGAAGAGATTTTGTTTATTTTGTTAACATAATTAAATACTACTTATGAATTAGTTAACTAGTATTTTATGGGGTATTTTCATCCTCTGGGGTATTTTCTTATGTAGTTTAGTGGTAAAATATCCCTGGAGGAGGAATAAAAAAACATGTATTGATTTTACCACTTATGACTTTTTGAAAAAAAAACTTTAATAATTTTACCATTAAACTAAAAAGAGTCCCAACTTTTTAATTGAAAATGAGGGCTGCAAGCGTGGGTTTGCTATGCTTGTGCTCATGGCCGGCTCTATATGTACGTTACGTTGGAAGAAGGTGATCAACAATCTCCTTTATCATCGTGCCGCAAGTAATAATACTGTTTTCTATTAAATTTGTGAGACTGATGCGATATGCATCAACGGAGTTTTGTATTACAAAGCTAGGAAAAAGCCATGGAGAGATTTTGTGATAGTGAGTTTTGTTGTTGGATCTGAACATATACTTCTCATTGAAGCACCAAAAGGAGAAAATGAGTTAGATCCTCTGATAAACAACCAAGGGAATTAGCCTGCTTTTGTGTCACACCAATCCCAGTAGTTACATTTTGTGGGTTCTTGATGATGTTGAATGTTCTTTCACAACCCTTGTAGCAATTTTGAAATTGTCAATTGAAAGAAGAGAGAAAAAAACAAAGACATTATTAATTAACCGAATATAATGGTTGACAACAACATGTATCAAAACCTATACGCTTTGCTTAGTACAAATGAAGAACGTTTCACTAAACATTTTCTACTTTCTTGTACAAGTAATTTATCAATACAAAGAAAACCCATATACCAAATCGAATCGCTTTATCAAAGTATTATACCACATTTCAAACTGAACCGGCGTATCCCACTAAAATCACCACCTGGTTCAACTTCCCAACTCTCAATAATCATACCACTTAAACCGGGTTTTGTACCAATATAGTTTTAGGTCATTCTCAAGTTAGCTTCCTCGGCAAGTTATACGTCTTCTTCAGAAACTTAGTGGCAGATTCTTCGTAACGGTAACACAAAACTCTCAATAGTGTGTTTGGTTCTGTCGGACTCCACGGACCAGAAGTCGGAGGTAACGGAAGCTTCCCTCTGTCGGAACCATGATTCTCGAGACACACCGCTTTAAACAGCTCCATCAGAGACTCTGTATCCGTACCCAGCAGCGGAAGTATACTCTTGACCGTCGTAGAAACCTTCTCGATCAAATCCAAAGGCAATCCATCTCCGTTTGACCAGAAAAGATCGCACAGAAACTTGAAATCCTCATCTACCACAGCGGAATCTTGAACCGTGAAGCACCGTGATGGTCCACCTGCGAGGAGGACCAATAAGAACCCATCGAAAGAAGCTCTCATGATGTCTGAAATGACTCTGGTTCGGACTCTATCGTGCACGGATGATGAAATTATCTCAAGACACCGTTCAAGCTCTTGAAGAAACGGTTCAATCCTTGAGGAAGAAACCTCTCCCACGTAAAGACCGTCCCAGAGAACGTTGCTCAGATCGTGGAATACGATCTTGTAAGCAGTTGCTTCAGACAATTGCTGTATTCCTTTCGAGCAATAACCGATTGACTGTTCAAAGATTTTAGCTTTACCATCCAAAACCGCTATTTCGGATTCCGGGAGACGGTTTAATGTTTTTCTTCCTGATGATTCGATTTCCGTCCTGATATAATGCAGAGTGTTGATTCTGCAACAGAACTGAAGTATTTCCGCTGAGTCATTACTCGTCCCTAGCTGTGATTTTCTCCTGTGAGAAGCTACCATTGGCTTATCCTTTTTCTTGAAGACACCATGTAGTCTCGACCCGACTGTGCATCTTGTTAAGGCGGGCAAAGCGGGTAGAAACGTGTTCCGCGAGCCTAATGGAGACCATAAAAGAAAAAATCAGAAACTCTATAAGTGAAATCAACAAAGCACGACCTTCATCATTCCAAAAACCAGAGAATCGACAAGAAACTGCATACCGCAGGAAGATTTCGCCTTTGATACATAATGCTGCATACACTTGTCGAGACCCGACGTTAGCTCGGGGAGTAAAACTGGATGCATAAGTATCGGCAACAAGAAAAACGCTTCCAATGTCTCATCTACCATCCTCAGTACATCCACAGAAGAAGGAGCAATACCAAGTTTATTCGATCTCGGATTCCATACCTGCAGATAGAAACCAATCAACATAACTCTTAAAGAACCAAAAAAGGGAAAGATTTTAAAGTCGTTAGATACCTCTTGCTGAAGATTCCGATCAATCCACTCCTTCAGTCTATCGACTCGGGTCTTGATCCATGATTTCACGAGGTTGCCAATAGCGACTTCCGCTTCAAAAGGAGGCATCTCCCTTATAACGGATTTTCCGCCATCTTCACTATCTACTGCGTCTTGAACCGCAATCTGCACCAGATCCTTCTCAAGCTTATCTGCAGCGGTGAGTACTCTTATAGCATCCGGCGTCAACTCGGTAATACTCGAAACGAATTTCTTCAACTCGGTTCCATAGCACGAATGAAGCGTAGCTGCAGCCACACCAGCTGCAAGAGGATGCCAATTCTTTAAGATTGGACTAAATATTGCCTTTTCGTTGAAAGCCAAATGACCAGTATCCTCTGCAAGAATCGCAAGAACCGGAAGATTGATCGTGCTCTGAGGGGATTTTGACCGCTTGCTATGTTCCACCATCCTCTTTGTCTGTGACAAACATTAAAAAAAAAACTTACATGAATCACTGAAGATACGTAATTAGATCGAGCCAAAGAACATAAATAAGCAAACCTGCAAACAAAACCTACATAAATCACTGCAGACATGTAATTAGATCAATCCAAAGAACATAAGTAAGCAAACCTGCGAAAAGGCCATACGCAACGAAGATCTGATATAGGTATCAACTCGATCGCGCCCTGTATCGACATTCTTCTTTTTCCTTCTATAGTCGCTAGAAATATCTTCGACTAGTACTTTAGCAACCGAAATCCCCAAAGAAACCGTTGTTTCAAGCGTCTCGACGTTATCAATGTTGAAAGTATCATGGTAAGCAAGAAGTCTCTTCTCAGCCCAATCCGTAATTAAACTCAAAACAGAGCTGGAGATCTTGGAATACTCAGGATCATTTGTCTCCTTTGCGTCGTTCTCAACTTCGAGTATCAAGTTATGAGCAGCTACAAGCAAGTCATTCTCCACTTGACCAGTTGTAACATACCGATTAAACAACACCCAGAGAAAGCAAACGTTGTGAATCATCTGATTCATACCCAAGACAGGCCATGTTTTCTTTATAAGCTCTAAAACTTCATCTACTTCTTCAACAACCGACAACTCGTCGTTAACATCAAAACAAGACTCTAAAAGCATTTGATAGATTCTGAGATTCAGCGGAAACCCGTCAGCCCAATGACAAGTCTCGGAAGCAATCCCATTGTTGTTCGACCGACTAGCAAGAGACATTACTAGACTCCTAAGGTTCTGCGTCTCTCCCGTGATCTTCCCGGTATCTAACGGCTTCTCGAGACCCGACCAGATAATTTGCTTAAGCTGTTGCACAGATTTATCGGATTTACTTAAAGGAAGATAAGGATGTAAGATCAAACCGGCTTCGAGAAGCTTCAAGTTTCTTCTCTGCCATGATTCATACTCTTGCTGATCTGGAAAATCTGTGGCTTTGAGCTGCTGCAAAAGCTCAAGAGGTAGAACCATAGTCTCCACACGTCTCCCAAGCTAATCAAAATGACAAATTTCAAAGCTCAATTTACCAAAAATAAGTGAAGCAAAGATTAAAACAGATCTTCTTCATAAAACCCAAATTGCTGCTCGAGAAACGTACCTGACCAGAAGCGATCCTGAGAAGTGCTCTTCGAATCCTTGAATCGACCTGCTCCGAAATCCGCATCTGTACACGAACTAACTCACCCACCGTGACGGATTTCTTGATCCGATCCGGTTCACCCGAGGATTCTCCTCCTCCTCCTCCGCCGCTTCGTCTCTTCATCCCTAACGCCTTCTTCACCTTACTCGCCGCCGTCGACGTCAAGGATCTATGAAGCGACGGAGATGGCGATAGCGCCGCCGCCGTCACGGCGTTGCTCCGGTCGGACTTGGGTGGTTGCGGGATGTAAGTCAACGGACGACTTGCGGTGCTCCGGCAAGCTGCAAGTAAGATCTCGTAAGCTGATTCTCGGAGCTCCGAATCCGATAAATTTGGGGTTGGGTCGCCGAATGGAGAAGGTAGAGATTCCATTTCACTTGGAATTAAGCAAAAGGAATCGAATTAACGAAACCAACAAAAGAAAGATAAACTTTTGGATCAAAGTAAAGGAAGAAGCTCAAAAATCAAAACCCTTCTCCTTCGGATTTAGCACAAAGAACCAAACAAAACTGCAGAAATAAAGTAAAAAAAAATTGAAGAATTTTATTAAAAAGATAAAGAATTTGGGTTGCGCAGATTATGATTCTTGCTTGAGGTTAAAGAATGAATGATTTTGAAAGAAAAAAAAAAAATGTTGAAGAGGAGACTCGAGACAGGTGTTTTTTTCGGTCCAGCAATTGTTATTTGAACACAAATTCAATAATGTTTTTAAAGACTTTCTACCATTTTATGTGTTCTAGACTTTGGAAATTTTCAAAATTTGACACACTCGGATAACACACGCTCAACCTCAAATAATAACTACCGATTCAACTAAATTTATATATATATATATCTATATATATAAAGTTAGCTTTTCTTTTTCTCATTCTGCCACCTCATCATCCACAAATCAAATTTTAATTGATCATTTTTTAACATCATTTTAAATATTATTTTTTTAACCATTAGTTTTAATTACATAACTAAGATCATTAATGAATAAATTTTATTTATACATATAAAACAAAAAGCATACTGATAATTAGTTTCAAAAAAAATTAAAATCTATTGATATCTACCACATTTTAAATATTTAATTTATAAAAAAACATCCTCAAAATAAGTTTAAATATCAAAATATGATAATTTATTTCAACTCTTACATTTTGATAGACACAACAAAATTACAACTAAATACAAATACAAATTAAACACAACATAAAACAAAACTTAGAATCTAATAAAATTATTAAATAAACATCAAGGAAAAAAAATCCATACCAAAACAGCAATCCAAATGAAATCATAGAAATCTTCTCTATGAAGATGCAGCAAAATTACTCGGCTACTACATGACACAAGCAGGACCGGCTCACTAATAAAGTGGACCATGTGCATATTATAAAAAAAATCTAATTTTAGGCATATTAACAATTTTTTTTATAAAGACCCCTTAAATATTTACAAATAAAACCTTCAAACATGACAAAATTTTACAAAAATCAGGTAGTCACTGTGCATTTGCACCTTCAGCACTTGCCTAGAATCGGATCTGGACACAAGATACAAATGAAAAATATGTGAAAAATCATAATAAATCAAGACTTGGATATGTATGTTATATTATCATATTTATCTACACTTGAAGACTTATTACTTAAAAATTGGAAACAAAAAGACTTAAGAATTAGAAACATATTTTACACAATAATGAGGATTAGAATCGTACATCAACAATATTAGAAATAATACAAAAAATAAAACAAAAAAATATAAAACGAAAAAACACAATATTACTCGAGGAAGACAAGAGCCACGAACCTAAAATTCGGTGCAACTAGCTCCATCCCAAAGCACAATATCTAATTCTAAGTAAGGATAAACCCAACATCCGCCACATATGCTTCAGAACCGAACTCTCAACCTCCTTCCGCAATAACTCTAAAACAAAACAACTCCTTTAGTGTATTTTTATCTCTTTGGTGCCTTCATTACGTTTTAATGTAACTACTTCAAAGATGAACTTTGCGACAACAATTAACATATAATTAATACACTCTAATTGATATAAATTAAAATAAAAAATGCATTATTATAGATTCCTAATGTTTTCTACTATAAAAACGCAAAATAAAAAAACTTTTTAAAAAAAAAATAATTGCATAAATTGACAACAAACGTAAAAGATAAAAAATGTACAAACACCTTCTATTTTTATAAGAAAAAACAATATTGAAAATAATATATGTAAAATATTAAACTATCAAAAACAAAATATATAAAGAAAAAAAGTTAACACGCGGATCACATTCTAGTATATATATAGATAATTCACACAAGCACATTATCAAAACTTGCACTACAACAGAAGCGGGCTGTAACGACGTTTAATATTGGAGTTAACGATATTGGAGCCCGCACGTCTTTGGTTGGATGGTATAGGAAAGTTTAAAGATGTTTGCTTTCTGCGCAATTTGGGTTCAAATCTCTTCTAAAACAAAAATATATTTGTGTGTGGAAATATGGGTCTGAGTAACAGGCGATTTGGCTATTTATGGCATTAGTCGGAAGACATTTCAAACTCGGGACAGATAGTGTGGTGGCTCATATAGTGTTTCATGGATCTCATGGCCCGTTGACAAGAGTAGTGGCTCGAAGCTCATGGTGTCTGTTGAACTCGCGGGAGAAGTCCACTCTGTAACACGAGGTGCGTTCCTACCGGAGCTGACCGGATCATATATGATTTATCAAAAAAAAAATATATATATATATATATACATACAACACCTTAACCGCCTCCAAATCACGATCGCACCTCCATCACCTCCTCGTCGCGATTCCTTGTTGCAGCACCATCTTTATCAGCCNNNNGTTTCTTAACCGACGCGTCCAAGTAGAAATTTTAAAGTCGGTTTAGTAAATGACTTTAATTAACCGCGGTATTTTTGTAGTGTTGATTTAAGATAATAACGTCAATAATGCAAATAACTAAGCTATGTGGATGCTTGGTTGAGCCCGTCGCTGCTTCTTAGTAACACGTTGGCAAGAATTAGGGGTGTTTGATCAAGTAAAATTGAACCAATTCGAATCAAAATAGAAAATATGGTATGGTTTCAGTTATACCATATAAATGGTATGAATATCATTTTATATCATTTGTAGGATTCACATATAGTTCGGTAATCAACCGATTAAACCGATCAAATAGAAAATGTGGTTTGGTTTGAGTTTGGAATGATGGCCGGAAAGTAGGTGAACTTGCTTTGATAATCGTATATTTTAGTCGCTTATACTAACTTGTTTATTATTTTAACAGTAAAGTCTCTTATAGGGGTGGGCATTTTAACCGAACCGAACCGAACCAACCAAACCAAACCGAACTTAAACCGATCCAAACCAAACCAGAGTTAATACCCAACCATTTGGTTGAAGTTTTTCTCAATCCGAACGGTTCGGTTTGGTTCGGTTTTAAACCGAACCGAACCGATAAACCAATGTGTTTTTGTTAATTAATTAATTAATAATATTAAAATAATAATACATACGGTGGAATCTTCGGTTCTTCACCATAAAGGTTATAAACCGAATTAAGTGGTTTTAGACTTTTAGGGAATGATTTTTTTATGAATTCGTTTTGTTTACGTTTCGTTAGAATTCTTGTTTTTATAAGTTAATTTTTAAAAAACCGAACTAAAACCAAACCAAAGTACAACCGAACCGAACTACACCAAACCGAACTAAACCCAAACCGAACACAAACCGAACCAAACTTATTTCGGTTGAGTTCGGCTAGAGTTTTATTCAACCCGAATAAACCGAACCGAACCGAACCGAACCCGAACCGAACCCGAAATTAAACCGAAATGCCCACCCTACTCTCTTATACTATAACATAAATATATTTCACGGAAAATAGCAATTTAAAAAAAAAAAGTATGTTTTTTTATTGTATTTTCTAGTTCACTTTTCACTTCGTCTTTCTCCTTCTTCCCACCGGATGTGAAGAATCTTTTTATTTCTTTTAAATGTAAACAAAAAGGAATGTGTATGTTAGGGATAACTCTATATATATCACCATTATGGAGTATAATTTTCTTTTTTTCATATAACAAAATAATAATAATTAATAAATCGATATCACCCGATTAGCATTTGTGGATTGACTTAATAATCTCTCTAAAATCTAAACTTTAAAATAAATGACACAGTCGAATTAATGAGTTCTCACCGGTACATATTGTGGGAGATTCTACCACTAAGATCAAAGGTTATACACTCTCGTACTTTGGTATTTGTGTTCTTAGAATATTACAAAAAGAATTCGAAAGGAGTTTGAAAATTTTTAAATCAATGGAAGCTCAAAAGGATAAAGATAAATAAAATCAGAAACGATTTAGGATAAGCTCTCTTGATTCTATCTTCCTGTGTATTTATTTCTTGATTTTATTTCAGGTTGTGTTGAAGAATACGAAGATTTGTCAATCGGCATTAGGCTCGATTCCTCGCAGGCCCAAACAGCTCCTCTACCTCTTTGTTGATTGTAAGTGGCCCACCAAGGTGATGTGAGTCAATATATTAACACAGATAGTCAAATACATTTGGGTTGAGTATGATAAACTACATGCACTATACAGTTTCTTCAATATACATTATAGACTTTTCGTCTCTTTCTTATTTACTTTAAATAAATTTATTTTTTATTAAACATCATAAACTTTGCATTCTCTTATAATTACAACATAACAACTAAAAATTATGATTGAGTTCTTTAATAATCTGGTAATTGTGTTTTAAAAAAACCATTATTAATATTTCCAACCCATTTAACCCCTAACCCGACCCCTTAACCCATATTTCACATATATAAACGGTTAATTTAATATATCCACATAAGCTATTGACAAAAAAATAAAGAAGAAGAGAAAGCTAAATATACTTGATCATGTCAGTTTATGAATATTTCACCCAAACTTCAATCAACAAACCTTTTGATAAGTGAAAAATGTTTGCGTGTCGATTTTCCATAAGATTTAAGATTACTAGCTTCTTTAATTCTTCACAAAAGTTCGACCAAATCTAAGTAAAACCCATAGCCGGGAAAAAAAAAATCTAAGCAAACCCAGAAAAATACGAAATCATAACCAAAATTAGGAGACCAAACAACTGTAACAAAATAAGACCGAAATTGAGCGGACTAACCAGAAAATATAGAGGATTGGGAAAGAGAAACGAACAATGAAAGCGATGAAATCTCTGTTTTGAGTTGGGTTTTGTTCCGGGTCGGGTCAAATTACCTTAATCGTGGTTTTTTAAACGCGATTTGTCGGTTTTCTAAACACAATCACGAGATTAATTCGGTATGTTGCAATTATAAGAGAATGTAAAGTTTGTGATGTTTAATAAATAATAAATTTGTTTAGGGTGTATAGAATAGATACGAAAGTCTAGGGTGTATATCGAAGAAGCTGTATATTACATGTAGTGTACTAATATGAACTCCCTAAGAATCGACACTCTAAGGCTGTACAGTAACTTGGATAGGTCTTGCAAGCACAAGTGCTTCAAGGGTTGTGGGTCGATAGGTCACACAAAGGAGGCGGAAGATCCTTTGATTCACCGTTCGTTCTGCTTTGGATATGACACACCAAAGAAGAAACTAAGTAGTTATTGGATATTACTTACCAGCAAGCAAGGAAGAAGATAATCGCTCTCTAAAACCAAAGAAGAAGAAGCTGAATATTTTGATAAAAGAAAAGATGTGTCTCGACAATGAGGGCTGCTAGGGTTTATAAACTGAAACGACAAGGAAAAATAAAACAACAACTTAAAACAGATTGGGCATTGGCTTTGCTTTGGTCGAAATTGAATATGTTGGGCCTTGACTTGTCTTCATCAATTTGGGTTTGTAATTCATTTCTACTTCACTTATAAGGCCTGGTCGAAATTGATGATGAAAGACTAAAACAAATCTTCATTGCTGGGTTGGATCATGATCAACAAATGGACTTAATTAGGGGATGGATATATTTGTCTCATTAAAAACTTTGTTTTGAAAAACCCATTGGGACAAAACCAAAACAAGGGAAAAATAGTGCAAATGGGTCACATACCCATTTGTTGATCCTCTTGAAATTCATGGATCAAATGTTGTTGTTGGGCTAATCCAATTCTTCTTTTTCGAACTTGTTTTATAACCAGAATGGTTTGAAACATTTCTTCTCCTGAGAGTTTTGTTGAGCTTCTTAGAATTTTGATGAATGGATCTAGCTGGTTCATGGTTAGCTTCCTCGGCTACAAACTCATGTTCAAACTGTTACTTCATAACGTTTGCCATGATCACATCATGTACCATAGTCAACCGTGGAAGATTTTATATGTTGATGTTGATGCTAAATAAACAGATCAACTGTCTATATTTTGTAAATAAGAAGAGTTTAGAAATCGAGTTTATCCGTTGAATAAAGGAACAAGAGTTCGAAGAGGCTTAGAGATGGATTGAATTGGATATAAGTTGTATACGAATTAATATATTGAGTTTAGGATAAACTACAAAGAGAAATGAGTACAAGATTTGAGCTCGGAATAAAGAAATAAAAGAGAGCTGAGTGTTTGAGTTCGGAACAAGTGTACAGTATTAGATTATCCGGGTTAGACTTGTCATTCTCATGCTCTTTCTCGTCTCTTTTAGGGTATAGCTTAAGTTAATGTATAGAGGGGGTGTATTGAATTGTGGATTTTAAGAGATTTTGAGATTTTATTAAAATCTCTTGTTATTCAATTAAGGATTTTAAAATATCTTCCCAAATCCAGTGTTATTGAACATGAGATTTATGTTAAGTCACTCAAAATCATCTACAATCCTCTGTTATTCAAACACGAATTTGTTAAAATCATATCAAATCCACTGTTATTGAAAATGTTTTAAGTATTGAGATTTTAATGACTACATGAAATTTTAGATGATTTTAGGAGACTTTTTTAATTAAAAATACAAAGATCCAAATCTCATGGTTTTATGTGGGATTGTAGGGGATTTTAATACAAAATCATAACAACTTTTTAAAATCAGCCAAAACCATCAAAATCATCAGAAATCTTATTAAAACTCAAATCACTTCTAAATACTCAGTTCAATATACCCCTTAATCTTCTTGACCTGACTATTTCAATTCGGAGTTGACTTATGATTTACCTTTTGATATTTTTATCTACGTTCTTTGTTTTGTTATTTTTTAGGCATTTTCAGTGTGCTAAAAAAAAAGTTGGCTTAATTGTGGGCTTTAAAACAAAATGGGTCAATCAGACCCTTTATTTTCAAGCTTTCGCAAATTTGACCCCATAGTTTGAGTCCACCACCTGTGGAATGTGGATGAGTCTCTAAAAACCTTCACTTTCCTCCCACCTCCGTCCGTTTCTCCGGCAATGTCGTTGAAACTCAATACCCTTTTTCCAATTTTCGCGCCCTCTCTATCTCCAAATCCGAACCCAAGAGGACCCAGCGAGATCCGATTCTCAAGGTGGGGCAACGCTAATGCCGAGCGGTTCGAGCAGCGTCGCCGGAGCCAAGAGGAACTCGAGGCGGAAATCCGTCGCGACCGCCGCTTCGACGCCGCCACTTCAATCGTCCATACACACGATTCCGCCGCCGCAGCTTCTGAGCCGAAAACGTCGCCGTTTAGGTCAAGAGGCACTCCTTCACTTCCCTCCGCTCGATCGATTCCGGGTCGGAGATCCAAATACTCCAAACCCGATTCAGGACCCAACAAACCGAAGAACAAACCTAAGGTTCCCGATTCGCCGCCGCAGTTAGACGCAAAGGCGGAGGTTAAGCTAAGCGAAGACGGACTATCTTACGTCATCGACGGAGCTCCTTTCGAATTCAAATACAGCTACACGGAGACACCTAAGGTCAAGCCATTGAAGCTTCGTGAGCCTGCGTACGCGCCTTTCGGCCCCACGACGATGGGAAGGCCATGGACTGGTCGTGCTCCGCTTCCTCAGTCGCAGAAGACGCCCAGAGAATTCGATTCCTTCCGATTGCCGCCGGTGGGAAAGAAAGGAGTGAAACCGATTCAGAAACCGGGTCCTTTTCGACCCGGGGTGGGTCCAAGGTATGTTTACACCAAGGAGGAGATTTTGGGAGAGCCATTGACCAAGGAAGAGATTAGAGAGCTTGTTACGTCATGCTTAAAGACAACGAGGCAATTGAATATGGGTAAAAAGCTCAACACTTTCTGTTGAATTTTCTTGATTCACGAGATCAATACTTCTTCTTGATGATCAAATTTCTTGGAAATAGTATTTGTAGAAGCTCGGATACTGTTGTTTATGTACAATTGAAGATATTATCTAAAGTTTTTTTTTTGTCTCTTCTCAGGCAGAGATGGCTTGACTCATAACATGTTGAACAACATACATGATTTGTGGAAGCGACGAAGGGTCTGTAAGATTAAATGCAAGGGAGTTTGTACCGTCGACATGGATAATGTTTGCGAGCAACTAGAGGTTTTTCCTTTGAACAGTTCTATTATGTTTTATTCATATTAGTAGACAATGCATCTGTTGTATTCGTCTTCATGAAGTTGTGAATTGAATTGGCAGGAGAAAATTGGTGGGAAGGTGATATATAGAAGAGGAGGTGTGATTTTCCTTTTCCGTGGTAGAAACTATAATCACAGGACAAGACCGCGCTTCCCTCTTATGTTGTGGAAGCCTGTAGCACCTGTTTACCCAAGGCTGATTCAACAAATTCCTGAGGGTTTAACTCTTCAGGAAGCTACCGAGATGCGGAGGAAAGGACGAGAGCTCATGCCCATATGCAAGCTAGGTGAGCAAGCAGCTTACCTCGGAATAATAATTATAATCTTGGCATGGTTTTCTTCAAGACCTACAATGTTAACTTTATCCTGTGTTGGTTTGGGTCATTTAGGGAAGAATGGTGTGTATTGTGACCTTGTGAAAAATGTGAAAGAAGCATTTGAAGTTTGTGAGTTGGTTCGGATCGATTGTCAAGGGATGAAAGGCAGTGATTTTAGGAAAATCGGTGCCAAACTTAAGGTCTGATCTATCTTTATGTTTTGTTATTTTAAATCTCGTGTTTACGGCCTCTTTGTTGAACCTGTTGGTTGTGTTATTGCTCTCGCTCGCAGGATCTTGTTCCATGTGTGCTCATATCTTTTGAAAACGAGCAGATTCTTATCTGGAGAGGACGAGAGTGGAAATCGTCTCTCACAACTCCAGATAAAAAGGATGATATCCTCGGAGATATCGAAGTTGATACTGCCTTGCCTGAAGATGATGAAGCATCAGAGTCACCAAATCAGACTCAGATTGTTACCCAGAACTATCCTTCGGGTTCTATGGAATTGCAAAATGACCCAGACGGTGATGATCTGATCCCATCAGCTGTAGATATATTGGCAATGGAAGGCAGAAGCAGTAGTTTACAGAGCTCGTCTACAGAAAGTGTAACTGAGCTAACTACAGATAACTCTCTTGGAGATCATCAAGAACCTGAACAGGAGTCAGAGACATCGGAAGAGATCAACAAACAAAGCATAGAGAGAGTTCTAAATCTGATGAAACAAGCTGTGGAGAGCGGGACTGCGCTTGTGTTAGAAGCTGCTGATCTAGATGCAGACACAGTATTTGCAAAATCAGTCGCCTTTTCGAATGTAGGTACACCGGGACCAGTTTTCCAGCATGGATTGAGGAAACAACCAATGGTTAAGAAGCAGGAAAGCCGAGAATTCGGGTACCAAAACGTGGAGGCAAAGACAAGTAATGTTGTTGTTTCTCGGATAAAAGAAGTTGCAGTGAGAGTAGAAAGAGATGAGAAGAAGGAGAAGGAAGGATTGAAGAAGAAATTGGATGAGTTTGATGAAGATTACAGAGAAATGATACCTCATGGAACACTGAACGTAGATGAACTAGCTAAACTACTTGCATGATAAATTATCTGTATTTTATCTGTCTTGTAGTGTATAATGTAGTTTAATTATCATTACGAAGGTGTAATTTAAAGAAAAATATGTATCTTCGAATTTTTTTTTTCTTCTTTGCTTGGCATCATGTATCTTGGGAGTGACACATCAACAAACAAACAAAAAATGAAGATCAAACTAATCGCTTAGACTTCTACATGTATTGTGATTATACATTATAACCGTTCACAAATCCCAACTAAATTATCGCCATATGTCTCCTGCTTACACTCGAGTTTAAACTCAATCTTAATCTTATCGGTTTTTCTTTTGTAATTTTATATCTAAATCGTTCATTTCTCACAAATTTTACTACTTTTCATTTTGAGACTTTGAAAACTTTTCTTTTATTTTTACTTTGAGACTCTGAAGAATTTTACTTTATTTTAAAACCTGTAAAGTTTTACTGCATTTTTAATAGCAAATGAACATTTATCTTACCTTTAAAAATGGAAATTTTAATAATGTTATTTTCCACTACACATAACAACTAAATTTTGACCCGTGCTATATCCATGGAATGAGAATTAACTTTTAATGTTGGTGTTGATTTTTTTTAAATGAGATGTATAATATGTAATTAAATAATTTTTAAAATATGATAGTACTTTAATTATGTTGTACCATGCACATGATTTATTGTACCATTACATAGATTTTTTAATTACATTAGATGTATATATGTGTTGGAACTAATTTTTTGTCAAAGCTCGAGGGCTTGATAAAATTGTGTTAGTGTGAAAAGAAATGAGTTAAGCTCTTTCTAATGAAATGTTTTCATTAACCGAGAAATGTTTTCTCGTGTATATATGTTGGAATAGTTGTGTCTTAAACGAACAACATGAGAGAAGAAAAGCCATACGTGCGACGTTCGCATCTTGGGCCTTGTTTGGGCCCGTGGACTTTTTGAGGTATCGATCGATACCCCTTGGTATCGATCGATACTCAACAGGCCGACTTAAAAATCGCAGCCGCCTAAGATGATCTGGAAATATTCCTTTTCTGTCAGGGAAAAACCCTAGCCTCTCTCCTATATATACAACACGATTTTCACCTAAAAAATCATCCTCTGATACACAATAAACACATTCTAAAAGTTCTAGCAATAGTTTCTTCAATTCCCTACTGTCTAGAGAGTAAAGCTTTAATTTCGAGAGTATCGTAGAATAATGGTCGATAGATCTGGATCATGGTGTTGATGATTCAGTTAAACTTTGGTTGTATCCTGGGACTCATGGATCTATAAAACCCCGTCACACTACGGGAGATTCTTAGAGTTAAGGAAAGAGATTTATCTCGCCTCCTCAGATCTTGTTATTGCTTTATCGTTTATAAATCGTCTGTTCCTTAACTGTTTATTTATTTATTATTATCGTGATTAAATCATTCCTGTCTGTAGTGTAAAATTTTGGTCCTACAATATGTTTGAAATATTGTTGATGGCTTGTAACTCCTTTCTCGTTATCTTTATTGTTTTTCCGTCTGAGATTTTAACTTTGAAATTTTATAAATTTTTACTTTATTTTAAAATCTTTTAAGTTCTAATTTATCCAATCAAAGTGTAACACTTTTAAAACCCATAAATGTTTTCTAAAAATTTTCACATTCTAACTTATTACTTTATTTTTAAAAAACCAACAAAATAAAACTTTACTTTTTTATTTTAAGTCGCTACCCATTATTTTAAAGCTAATTCTCTACAACATTTTCTTAAAGTACGTTAACAACCTAAAATTAAAGTACATATCAATCACCTCTCTATCAGATCGAGGAACTTACAGCTAAAAATAATTTTGGGAGTGACACATCAGCAAAAAAAATAAAATAAATGAAGATCAAACTCATCACTTAGACTTTTACATGTATTGTGATTATACATTATAACAGTTCAAAAATCCCAACTCAATTATCGCTATCCGTCTCCTGCTTATACTCGAGTTTAAACTCAATATGAATCTTATCGATTTTTTTTTATAATCTCATATTTAAATTGTTCATTTATCACAATCTTTACTGCTTTTCATTGTGAGACTTTGAAGACTTTTCTTTTATTTTTACTTTAAGACTCTGAAGACTTTTATTTTATTTTAAAACAACCATTAAAGTTTTAATTTATCCAATCAAGCTTTAACACATTTAAAACCCGTAAATTTCTTCTAAAATTTACAGTCTAACCTAGTCTTTTTGTTTCTGCAATAGTTTAATTTTTAAAACCAACAAAATAAAACCTATAAAATCTCAACTCAACTATCTTCATTTGTCTCCTGTTTATACTCGAGTTTAAATTCAAATTTTATCTTATCGATTTTTCATTTGCAAATCTCATATCTAAATCGTTCATTTCTGGCTATATTTACTTTTTGGTTTATAACCACGGTTTCTATATCTATATATATAAAGAAAGTTTTTCTCTCTTCTCATGCTGCCACCTCAGCATCCTAAAAATTTAATACACATACTAAATACATATATTAATTATAAATTTGGTTTTAACATTATGAAAAGAATTTGAAAAGGTATTACTCATATTCTAAATAAAACCAGAAAATAATAAACTTATATGAATATAGTTCTTTGAAATAATAACAGGTTTAATAAATTTGGTTATCATAATATATTTCAACTTTTATAAATATTTAATTAGGTTAAGTTGTATCGCAAATATTATAAAAAAACTAAAATATCAAACAAATCCTAACAATTAAACAAATAAGTTAAATATGTAACTAAATTCATAAAGCAAAATATAAGTTGGCAAGTTTTACATCTAATAAAGAGACAAATAAATAAAATTAAGGTATACTTAACATAATAATTGCAATTATACATAACTATGAAAAAGAGAGTAAGAGCCAAAAAAATTAAGAAACATATTAAAAGTATTTACACGAAAATATAAATTAAGTTTGAAAATTTAAGATCGTTGTGTTTGGTGATATTATTTTTAACAAAAAAAATAAAAAAATGAATAAAAGCTTTGTATATGCAAAATATATATCATGTGATGTAAATATATTTCAATTCTCATAATAATTACCATCCATTAATACAATAGTTTTTCCTAGAATTTGAAAAGACATTTACTTAATAGAAGATAGATTATATTGAATTAATCTAAAGAAATTTCAATTTAATAATTTACTTTTATCCGTTTATTTATATAGTTTAGAAAAACTATAGAATTTAGTGTTTATAAATTATGGATTATATTTTTTCTAAATAAAATCAAACAAATGTTGTGACTTCAAACAATCAGTTATATATGGAAATCTTTTTCAACAAAAATAAAAGAAAAATAGATTTAGGAATCACAAACATATTGCACACATAAATAGGGTTAAAATCATACATGAAACACTCGAAAAATAATAACTTCACATGAAACAAAATAAAAAAATTATTATGCAACTTTAAAATGTAAATATCTTCCTTTAAAAAAAACTCAACTAATCGCATAAAATTGATCACCAAAGAAAAAAAGAGGTCAAAATGTGTACCACTGAATAAATAAACACATATATGATCATAAATTAAAAATAAAATAAAACAAATACACAGATCTTAAGCTGATAGAGATAATTAAATTAACTATGAGACCAAATAAAATAAAATACCATTAGATTAAAAAAATTGTTTACCACGTCCGCGCGGATCACTCCCTTTATGATTGAAATTGAAAGTGAAATCTCACCGGCGATGGGGGAAGATATCGGAGAAGACGAGGGTTTTAGAGCAGTGGGTAATGTTATTTTACATGATAATCCTATTCACAAGAACTCTCTCTCTCTAAATGTTTGAATCGACGCTCGACCCCATATTTCTTATATTTTTTCAAATCGGCCCATATTATCTCAAATGTTCTCATTAATCTATACATCTACGATGATTTTGATAGTAAATTAGTGATAGAAATTAAATCATTTTTCAAATAAAGTTAGATTCATTTTGTAGTCACCAACACTGGATCATCGAAGATGAATAATAGTAAATTCTGAACATTTTATTAGTACTCGGTTTTAGGTAAAAATAGATAAAAATACAGTGACTTATTTCGAAGATTTTTTTTTTTTAAAGTTTGGAGAATTCTAAATTCACAAAACTAACTTTCCTTTTATTAGTATTCGAAGTAACTTTCGGAGTATACAAAACTAACCCTATTTCGAAGTATTTATTTTATTAGTATCCAGTTGGGTTAAAAAAATATACAATTTCCTATATTTTAAAATGACAAAACTTAAATTTTAAAAACTAACTATTGAATAAATAGTCAACCAAAGAAAAAAAATTCAAATTGTGGATCACTCACTAAACAAATACATAAATAAACATAAAATTAAGAAAGGAAAAAAAAACTTAAGAATAAACAATCTACATTTCTTAAGCTAATAGAGACAAATCCATTAACAATCATANCCGCGCGTAGCGCGGATCACACACTAGTAATAATATATATAAAATGGTATCCATTTGGTTAATATGGTATAACTAGGGATGTTAATATGGGTTTATATTTAAGGGTTAGCCCTAACCCTTTTTAATATATTAAAGCTCTGGCCCTTTTTTTTGGATCAAAAATTTGCGGGCTCAAAACGGGTCCAGTAAGTAAAGTTAAAGGGTTTTAATAATTGGCCCTGATTTGTGCAATTTTTTTTTTTTCTTAAAAAAGGTTTCTTATATATTCGAGTAAGCGAAATCCCTAAATTCTGCCCTAATATCTTCTATCTCAGAAATCTCTAAATCTCTAAATCTCAGGAATCTCAGGAACTTTTGGATCGTAGAACCCTCATATACCGTATAACCAAACCAAATCATATTGCTCTATTTTGGTATGGTTCAGTTCGGTTCTACCAAATTGAACACTCTTATTTACTGTAGATCCATGAACCAAGACGGAAATAGTATTTTTGAATTAAATTTAGGGTGTTAGTTTTGGAACAAAAAATAATTTTTGTGCTATTTGAGGGTATTTCTCTTATTTTAATTCTCTCACGAATTCGACCGTATTATCCATGCCTCAATGAGATCAATAATGATGTCACGTTGATAATAGATTATTGCGTTTAAATGAAACCCAATGTCCCATCTCTCTCTTCAAATCCGTAGAAATTTCTCCGAATGAAAAAAAAACAAAAACGACTTTTTATTTCTCAAATGATGAATCCGCCACAAGCAATCTCCATTCTCTTCTTCTTCATCATCATCTTCTTAGATTATGTCTCTGCTCAATCTCCTCCTCCTCTGTACACAACCAACGACCTCTTCAAGCCAAGCTTAGCCATCATCACCGGAGTTTTCTCCGTCGTCTTCACCCTCACTTTCGTTCTCCTCGTCTACGCCAAATGCTTCCACAACGATCTCCGATCAGAGAGCGACGGTGACGGCGACGGAGACAGAGGAAGACACGATCGTCTGTGGCAAGGACTCTTCAATCGATCTTCTCGACTCTCCGGTCTCAACAAAACAGCAATCGAATCTCTTCCCTTTTTCAGATTCTCTGCTTTGAAAGGATCGAAACAAGGGCTTGAATGTTCTGTTTGTTTGTCTAAATTCGAAGATGTTGAGATTCTCAGGCTTTTGCCTAAATGCAAACACGCTTTTCACATTGGGTGTATTGATCAGTGGCTTGAGCAGCACGCCACGTGTCCGTTGTGTAGAAACAGAGTCAACATTGAAGAAGATCTCTCTGTTTTTGGTTGTAGTAGCAATAGTCTGAGAATCATGAATCAATCTGATACAAGAGAAGAAGACTCGAGCTTGGAGATTTACATCGAACGAGAAGAAGGAATCAGTGATGGGTCTTCGAGATTCAGCAGTTTCCGGAAGATTTTAAAGATTGGTAATAAAAAGGAAAAATCGTTGTCGCTTGATGAGCAAGGAAACGAGAAACTTATGCACAAGTTCAATCATAGGATCGTTGTTTCAGATGTCGTGTTTAAGAACCGTTGGAGTAATGTGACATCGTCAGATTTGACGTTTTTGACATCGGAGATGTTGAATTCAGTGTCAAGCGACAGATTTTCGTCGATGGATCGAGTGCAGAGAGAAAATGGAGGTGACTTGCGGGACAAGGAAGACATTGAGATGAAGAGAATGTTGAAGAACAAAGACTCATCAACGAGGAGAGCGGTTTCTGAGATCACGGCTGTTCCTAGACTCGGAGTGCTGCGAGTTACAACCACGACTAGAGAAAACGCGGTTGAAAGCGGTTTGGCCGCTTCTACCGCTTCCACGTCGCAGAATGATGCGGTTGCTGCGACGGAGGAAAGAAGACGGCGGTTATGGTTGCCGATCGCTAGAAGAACGGCTCAGTGGTTTGTTAACAGAGAGAAAAGGAATGAACTAAACACGCCACCACAAATTCTTAATGTATAGATTTCTGACAATTTGCAAAACAAATTTCACATTTGAAAGTTTGTTGTATAAATTAGGTCAAATGATGATTATTGTTATGAATTAATTATATGGATACCCATTATAAGGTCCATATTCTAGGAGGTTTAGAATATTCTCGGTTTCCTTATTCTCCTTATTCAGCTTGCTCTCCAAGTCTATGTAAACCTATATATACCTCTCTTTATTCATGGAATAAGACACAACAATTTCCTATTTCTCTTTTATTCACAACAATTATGTCTTTGTGTAGATACATTGTGGATTTGATTATGAACAAAGCTTTTGGCCGATGGTGATATACGTTTCTTGAGTTGAATTTGTTGGATTTTCGAGTAAAAAAAAAAGATTTAGCCAAAACTTTGTGATACACATTGTTGAATGATTATGTTATGGATTGATGATGGTGATACACATTTGTTGAAATGAATGTGTTGGATTTTCGAGTAAAGAATAAGTTTGCATACCCAGTGGATATTACTTTTGTAAATTCGGTATCCCGGTTTGAATCTCCAAACCGTTTTAGGTATTTTCGCTGTTGAAAAAAAGAAAGAATAAGTTTGCATAATTGTATGATTTATTTTAAGGAAATGAATAATGTGAAGCATGATACTATTGTAAGAAACATGTAAACCACTAAGTATCCATACAATTTTCTTTCTTTTTCTAATTAGCAGACGATTTTCCGGAGAATCTAATCAATAAGGATCAATATTAAATAACTGAACTAACTAGATTTTAACATGCACGCATGTTAATTTTTTTTTTGGTATAGATTTAATGTATTTACGAGGGTGTGTGAATTTTTATTTTTAAAACCAAAATTTTTTAATTAAGTTTTTATATACTTATATTTTTTCTTATAGCATAATGGCTAATCTTATTTAAAAATTCCGCCATGATCTAATCTTATACATTTTCGAAAAATGATTTCACATTTTCGCTGATTTGATAAGATTTTCTTGATTTGTATAAGTTTTGATAAGATTTGATAATCTAAGAAGATTTAATTTAAACAGATCTTATGTTGTTTTGATTTGCAGATTTATGCATGATTCTAAATGGTTTGAAAATTTTGTAATTGATTTGCATTTTTATTGCCGAATTGCAGGTTAACAGCTCTTCCATGATTATCATCATCTTAAAGAGTTTCATGGCTTCCAGGAGCAAGTCCATAGTAAATTTCCATATAGTAATGTTGCAATTTTATTACTTTGTGAACCACTTCACCTTGTAGAATGCCGATTCTGAGAATTAGGTCACCTTTTAGCATCAAGCTCTATAGCCCTATTAACCAATATGGAAATTTGGTGCAAGAAGTTATTACGATTCTAGCTCTACGTCCAAGAAGTTATTAACAATATGGAAGTTTGATGCGAGTATACTATTGAAACCATATTAATGCAATATTTCAAGACACGTGTTTACAACATAATTGCTTGTGATTGTCATACTTTGATAACAAGTTTAATACTATAGATAAATTATAGAAATATCTTTAATGAATTTTTTTTTTTTTTTTAACATTGATACAAATTATGAGAACTATTACAAAGACAATTCTAATGAGACCTGTTTAGCAACAAAAAAAATACTCGTATTTTTATAGTATAGATAGTCCAAAATGTTGGTATGAAATCGAGTTTCTAATTTCAAAGATGGAAGCCGCCGGAATTGTTGGCCGGCCGTAAAATTCTCTTTTGTTTATACTCTTTCTATTTCAAATTAATAGGTGTTTTAAACTTTTCATACATATTAATTTTTTTTTTTAAATGACATCTAACCTTGTTTTTATTAAATATTATTTAAGTTTTATTTTTAGATGATAAATATTATAGGGATAAATTAAATAGGAGAAAAAACAATAACTACATCTAGAAAATTGAAAACATCTAACTTTTTAAAACAAAAACAAAAAAAAATCTAAAACATCTAATAATCAGAAACGGAGGGAGTATTTCATAACTTAGAATCGTATGGTTGATTCTTGAATATTCCTTCTCCAAGTTTGAATGTTCTAGACTACGCCCGCCAGAACAAAACAGAGCTCATCGGGATGGGAAAACAAAAAAAAGGAAACAAATGAGACAATACAAAACTGGAGGTGATGGTGATTGAACTTCTTCGGCCATTATCTAACATATACACCTATTTACACCACACAATCAAAAGATCCTAAGACTTTCTCATGAATCAAGGTTTTAAGATTCTATGCTCTCTTGTTTTCCAGCATCAATGACTGTTTACAGACCTGTAAAGCACGGAGATTTGAAATGAATAGACGCGGGAAATTTGTTGAAAGTCTGTTTTACCATTCTTCAAGCCAGTTTTGAGCATCTTGATCCTCTGTTGTGTCCAGCGACTGGGAAATTTCTAGAGGAAGAACGGTATCATTCTCAAGATGGTGATGAATGCGCGAGATTATCTCTTGAGGAACTTGAAATCCGCGGTTACTAATCCATCCCCAGTTAAGTCCATTGAACCAGGGATGTTTCTTGATTGACTCGGGACCTTCTTGGCTACCGAACCGCAGGTTTTCATCAACTTCAAGCAACTACGCAGAGGTTTAAGACGTGGGTAAGACAGTGAAACAAGAGATTCTACTGATGAACTTTAAATGGATTTGAAAAATTGGAACTTAAAGATGAGACCTTTGTGATGAGATCTTCAGCTTCTGAGCTTAGATCTCGAGGGAAAGTTAGTTGGCCTTTCGCAATCTTCTGAAAAGTGTCTAGCTCGTTTTCTCTCCATGACCCAAATGGCATTTCGCCTTCTAGCATATAGTAGATCAAAACTCCAAGTGCCCACCTTTTCGAATCAACCCAAAAAAAGGTTAAGAATATCACGCGAAAACATACAGAAGAGAAAACAAGAATGCATAAAAAAGGAAATCAATACCAGTCAGCTGCGAGACCATGACCTCTGCCTTGAACAATTTCCGGGGCTAAATAATCTGCATTTCCACAGATTGTAAATGTTCGTTCCCCGGACAGTTTCTTGGCGAACCTGAAGTCTACAAGCTACGATAAAAAAAAAAAAAAAAAAAGAGATCACAATTACGATCAGGTGAACAATGGATCAAATGAAACCGAAAGAGCAAAGTTATGGGGTCATGTAACGAAAAAACACAGACCTGTAGATATCCGGATTGATCCAACATCAGTAAATCGGGAGATGAACCTCTGAAGAGAATGCCATTCTACAAATTCCAAAAAGAAAAAAGAAAAAAAAATTCAGACCACGAAATCTTACAAATTAAGGGAGCTGTTAACGACAAAGATTTAACCTTGTGTATATCTTCTAAGGCAGACACAAGTGAGGCAGTAATGAAACGGGCTGATGACTCGTCAAGCGGAGAATGAAGCAGTGAAGATAAAGGACAAGCAAGAGTTGTGTTCAGTAATATGGCTGCATATGTTTGATCAGCACAAGTGCACAAGATTTCGGGAACAAAAGCTGAAGGCTTTATTGCGTTCTTCATAAGATTCCGCTCTTTCAAGACGTGTGCCTCTTTACCTAGCTTCTTCACCTTTTGCTTTGAAAATCTTTTCAAGCTAAGCAAATTTTCTTTAGCTTTCATATGCACGAGCCCGATCTCACTGCAGTCTGTTGAACTCAAGCATGTTGTCCATTCCTAGATAAGAAAGAAATTGCATAAAACGAGGGAGTACCGATTTGCGACTGATATAGAGTTAAAGAGTGCTTACCAGGTCTGCAAGGGTGGCTTTAGCAAAAGCTGAGGTATCAGTAACTTTTGCAGATTCCTTGGACATATCAAACGAAGAATGTCTCGACCTAAACAAAAACATTACACAGAATTAATCCACCGATGAAAACCAAGGAGCTGAATCTAGAAGCAAGTGGTATGACGAAAATTGTAGTATCATACTTATGACTATCATCTGAAAGATTGGTCAGAGGGCCGACCGCTGAATCGAAATTTTCTTTTGTTAAAACCACACAGATTACTTCGCCCACTGCTACTGCTTTTAAGGAATCTTTGAGTTCCCCAAGAAGAGCCCATTCACCAAAGTAACTTCCTTCTTGCTTTTCTATGGAGACTTCTGTTCCGGTTTCAAGATACTCATATTCTGTAGTGATATCGGTTTTAAGGCTTGAAACATTTTGACTTTCCAACAACTCTGTGCCGAAAGTAATTTTCACGAGTCCCTTCTGGATAACATACAAGCCCTGAAGTTTTTCGTCCTGTACTTTCACAGAACAGTATGAGAAAGAATCTTTGGAGTAGAGTAAGTTAATTATCTTTACAAAAAGCAAAACTAACTTCACCTTGTTAACTATTGTTTGTCCATCGGAGAAGCAAGCTTCGGAAAGAGATTCTGCAACATGGCTTAGTTGCAAAATTGTAAGACGGGAAAGAAGATCGACAGAACGAAGAAGCTTCAAGGATGCCAAGTTTGAAAACTCAGACATCAGAATTCCTCGAAAATCTTCTCTTTTCAAGGCCCACAATGTTCCATGGTCCACAGCACGAACAGAAGCCTGAAGCGGCTTGTTATGCCTAGCGCCATCATATATCACAAGAAACTACATTAGACAGAGAATACTACTTCCCCTGAAAAATATTATTTCTCATAATACAAGTGCAGAGAACCCACATCAAGGCGAGTTCACCGAAAGATGATTGTTTCTCAGCTGTATACCGCTGCAAGATCCTAGGCACGTTCTTTTCATCCTAACATTCATCACCGGTTAAACACAGTGTTAATAATGCTCAAAACTGCTCACAACTCAAATCAACTTACTATCGAACAAACCTGAGTTGCCAAGACCTCGAATTCTCCACTACCCACTACGTAGAAGCAGTCCCCTTCCCCACCCTGCAAAATAATAAACCAGCGAGATTGTGATATCAGATGTTTATTGATGAATGTCTGTTGCATAATCTGCGATCAAGGAGGAATAAGCTTCGACCTGTTTCACAACAACATCCCCTGGATTAACTTCAAGCCTTTGCATGCAATCCAGCAAAACCTGGCACTGAGATTCAGTGAGTTTCCTGAAGAGGAAATGGTCACGCAACACCCGCTCAATGTGTGCCTGCAACGACACAAATTTCAGCTTTTAGCCTCAGATGTCAAGAATGACTTAAGGCACTCCCAATTGGAGGAGCAAATGCAAAGCAGATATGCACTCTTACTTCTTCTTCCCAGGTTTTCCTATGGGCTGGAGATGAAGGAACCCAAGCATGTCCATTCTCTAGTGAACTCTCAATGGCGCGTATTCTAGCCCGAGATAGATCATGCCTCACACGTTGGTTTTTAGAGTTCCATCCAAAGGTGGAAGGAGATTCCGAACCTGTCAGCTCCACAACTTGTGGAATAGGAGGCTGCAATAGAGTCCCCGTACTCGTCAATTGCCGAGGAGCATCCTAAGAAAGATTCAAAATCTAACCTCAGAATCTAACAAAGATAAGAAAAGATGATACACAGTCAACAAACAGAACATTTCCTTACATCTTTTAGCCCATTAATGTGCACGACAATGATGGTTATATCATCAGTACGAGTTTCATACTGTAGCCATAGCCTATACGATTCAGCAACAATCGCAGCACAAGCATCTCGAGGATCCTTATGTTTTGCAACCTGAAAAACAAAAAACAAAAAACATTCAAGTTTTGTGAGACTTGTCCCTCCACTTAGGGAACGATAATGAGCAAGACCGTGGAGGGAAGAATACCTTACCATGTCAACCACAGTCTGACTAGAGATGAACTCGAAGACACCATCACTAGCAACCACAAAGAACGGATTATCCGGTGTGAGCTCGACAACAGCGATCTCAGGGTTAGCAACAACCCCAATTGTCTCTGCAATAGAATCACCAAAACTCCTTGTAAAAGCGGTCCCTGGGTACATTCCATTGGGCACCCAAAGTCTCGGAGGGTCTCCATCATCGTCTTCCTCGGTACCCCAACACTGAATATCAGGATTTTTCAAGCCTTCAATCTGATCAAGAGTAAGAACTCTAGCTCCACAAAGCTTAACCCTTTCGAGCTCATCAGGTCTAAACGGAGTCTGATCAATTGACAAATCAACAGCGACAAGATCACCTTCTCTCTTCTCAGCTAAAACCGCCCTCGAGTCACCTGCATTGGCCACGTATATCGTCCTTCCTCTAACCATAACCGTAATGGCCGTTGTTCCACTCATACTATCATCTACCACATCGGCATGTAACTGAGAATTGGTGCTCAGGAAGGCCGAATTACAAGCCTCTGCAGGATCTACACGAAACCTACCATGTCTAAGAAGATTCTCACACAGCCTCCGCTTCACAAACTGCGAGCACTGTGCACCAAACTCGCCATGGCCATCGAACACCCCAAAGAAGTGATCATCCGAGTTGCTTCCAAAAGGCGTGTGAATCGCGAAACTATCTTGATTGGCCTTGTCTAGAGCATCAGGGTAGTACCCTCTTTGGGAGAGAAACGAGCATCTCAATTCATAGTTGCAAGACGGGACCTTGACAATCCTTGACCCATCTGGTGGTAGAAATTGAGCAGAAACCCTAGAAAGGCGAGTGATTCCCCATTCCTGGTCTCTGCTCAAGCTCAGCTGATGAATCTCGTCGTCATCTTCATCCTCCACCGCATCTGAAGAGAAATTGAACACCGGATTCTCATCCTCAGTCGTCGCGGTGGCAGCTCTCGTGCCTCTCGCCGGAGCCTGTTGATGAGGTTGCCTGATGCTGTTTTCTTTCGTCGCGCAAATCTGACCAATGCAAGTTTTGGAATAAGCGCAACCCATCACTGAGAGAGACGAAGAGAACGCGAAACCCTTAGTAAGCTCATCAATCAACGAATCGAAAATTTCAGAAACCCGTCGGAGAGAGTAACGGAAGTCCACACAGTTTCTCCAAATCACTCTTTCCACGAAAAAAATATCGGATTTTTTCCCGAGAAAGTTTCGAAAAGAGACAAGAGAATGTCGCTGGAAAATCTATTGAAGCAAAAATTCCCCTTTTCAACCGATGGGAAAAAAGGGGAATCGGAAGTAGGAAACTTTTTAACGGAAAATTGACAGAAACAAAAATCTCCGAGGAAGAAGATTCCAGATGATAACACAAAATTTTGAAATTGCGAAACACAAGTTCTCGATCTACTTCAAGTAAGAACCGTTGCAGAGAGACGAGACCGCAAGGATAAAATATAAAATATGTTTGTGTTGCTGTGTGTGTTACAACCAATCGAATAGCTGAAAAGCAATTTTGGATAGAGTGTTGTTAGCTACGCTTTTGGACTGATGACAATTTGTATATTATATAGTTCTCGTTGCTTTTTTTTAACAAAAATTATGCTAAAATGGAAAAATCAGTACAAATGTAGATATATATATATATATATAAATCAATATATAGTATTAATTTATATAGAAAATTTTTCATAAAATGTATTTATATTGTATCAATAGAATGGGAAGAATCAATAAATTGAGTTTTTTTTCGAAAAATATATTTAGTTTTTATTTGGAAATGTGTTAATGACGTACAACATGAAAAATTATGGATCATAGTAAAAAAAAATCGCATCAGATCAAATATGATTATGAGGACAGGAAGGATGGACGACATTTTATCATCAAAGAAAACTCGGAAAAAAAGAATTGTCAAAATTCAAATTCTTTGTTTTATTGCTTTGTATGTTTATTTTTTATGTATTATTGTTTTTATGTTGTAGATTATTTGTATTCACTTTTTACAGTTTAAGTTAATATAATCCAGTTGAAAAAAAAAGGAAAAAAAGAATAGGAATCTTTCTTTGCAAAGTATTAAGTTCTTTTTACTATGACGACCACAAAAGGAAGAAAAAAAACTTCTTACTAATTTGGTTTAGCTATTTTTGTTTGCTATACCATTTCTATCTATATGTTTAAAATTATACGCTTTTAGTACAAATAATTTTTTTTAAACAAATTATAGTCTACAACTCACACATACAATCTATTGAATTTGAATTGAGACAGAAACAATAATCTAAATGTAAAATTATGTTTTTTGCCGATGGCATAAATATAACTATATTATAGATATATACATTATAACATATATATATATATATTATCATGTTGATCAAAGTCTGAGATCAATTATCTTTTTTTTTTT
>PKML01037566.1:195767-212006 GCA_002933935.1 Eutrema yunnanense
CAGGGGGAAAAAAATTTGTTCGTCAAGATTAAAATTCAATTATCTTCATTTTTAATATAACCGAACCATTTATATTAAAAAAAATTGTTCGTCAAGATTAAAATAGTCGAGCTCGAATTCGTGATAAAAAGAAACATGAAGACTTGAAAAGGGATTTGATTGAGCATATATGGAATACCCAACAACGTCAAGATTAAAAAATTGTTTTATAAAATAAATAAATTTATTAATATTTTATATTTTTGGACACCCAACGTTCGGTGTCTCCATTGGAAGTGTTTATAACCGAAATTGTCTAAAAATATAAAACTTAATTAATTAATACTTTAGACCCTCGTTAATTAGATACTAAAGTGTGACCATTGGTCATGCCCTTATCAACTTTTGACTAGAATATATAGATTTTTCTTTTTTTGGGGCAAAGACTGGAATAATTATATATTCTCGAAATTTACACCTCAATATACGTAAATTAAATATATAATCCTCATTCTGGATTTTGAGTATTAATACATAGATATTACTACATCCATTTTGTAATAAGTGATGTTTTCACAAATCAATGCAAAATTAAATAGTTTTTTTATTATTTTTGACTTTTTGTAGATTGTTTTCTTATTCGTTGAATTGTGTTTAAATGTACAATAAATTGATGTTTTTAGTAGAGAAAAAAAATAAAAATTAAATAAATTCTTAATATGTTTACAAAAACCTTAAACATCACTTAATATAGAACATAAAGAGTATTTGTTTGTCCTTACTCCTTAGTACGGTGGTTTCAGCCACACACAATTTTTTATCCCTCCCGTGAGGGTTCGAACCCAAAGGATTTTGGTGAGTTTATGAAGGATGAGCCTATGCTATCAAATTTCAAAGTGTTAGTATTGCTCTGCTCATACGAAGTAACCAAACTGCAGTATATAAAAAAATTTTTTGACATTCTTCGCTAGAGATAGTTCTGGTCCGATAATTTGATACAATAATCTGATTGACATATATGGTGTCTAGTTATTTATAACTACAACTACTGATTTATGAACTTAAAATGTATATTGTAGTAGTAAACTTTAACAAATTTCGAATTTTATCGTTGTAAGAGAAAAGTAAAAAACCACATATAGCATAAAAGAAATCAATTATTCGACATTCCAGAACTTTACAAGAAGAGTAATTCTTTGATTGGATATGAGTCGTAAGACTTTAGCTATACGACTATGTAGCTTATGTTGTCACTACAAAAAAAAAAAAAAATGTAAAAGATTGTTAGAGTTTGAGTGGAATTAAATACGAATTTGGTGGGTGACAATAGAAGATGCATGTACCTGGAGGGAACAAATAGCCTTAAGCCCATAACATGTCGGAACATTACCAAATACCAATACAATTCTATATATGTTCAAATATCATTGTAAATTTGTGTATTTATTAATTTATAGAGTCAAATATAGTTTATATTTACCTCAATTTAATAAATAAATAAATAAAAAGTATTCCCCTCCCTCGTCACACACACACAGACCTAATCACATGTGAATATGTTTTGTGTTTGTTTGAGGGAAGAACATTTGATGAGATCAAGAAGCCACATACTTTGGACACATAACTGTAACACTTTTTCTTTATGATTGTTTGGTAAGTAGAACACAACAACACATGTTACAATTATGAGCTCTCTTTCTTGCTTTATGCAAGTTGTCACTGAAGCTATAGATACCTCCCAATGGCTCTATTCACATTAATAGCACATCATTTTGCTTACCCACATCAGAATAAAAAAATAGCTACATTTACACATCAAACAATTTACAAAAATAAATAATTGCAACGAGATTTATTTCAGGTCTAGTCTCGTCGATCTCTATATATGAGTAGTTTACTAAGTATCTATTAGGGAGTAAGTATAGAATATTGGGTTTTAGAAAGAGTGTGAGAAATATCTCACATCGGAAGGTGTGAGGGATCTTGAATAATATATAAATGATTTGGGTCAATCCACTCATTGTCAATCGATTTTGAATTGGAAACTCAAAAAGAAACTTAACATAGTATCAGAGTCCGAATACACATTTATGTACTCCAACCCAGAGAAGTGGCCCGATCGCCTGGATCCAAAATTGATGGTCTGTCGAGATTAATGGCTAGAAGAGCGATTATCTCGAGAGGGCATACTAAGAATTAAGTAGAAATTGTTGGGCCATGAACCTCAATCCTTAGAAAATGTGTGGGAAATATCCTATATCAGAAGTTGTGAGAGACTTTGAATAATATATAAAGAACTTATACATAAAAGTATAAAACAGTCATTGCTTCGCTCATCTACAAATAGCTAATATGCATTGGACGAGGATTGCTGGACCAAAAAAATTGTTTGCAATACAAAAAATTGTTTGAAATCAGGTAAAAAAAACTTTTGGACTATCGCAATCTATGCAATGATGACTATTCGATAGTTATATTTTATATTTTGAATTTTTATAAATGTTTATTTATTTTAATCAAGATTAGGTTTTAGGGTTTATATATTAATTCTATTAAGCTAAAAAACATTTATTTCTGTATTGTTTTAATAAATGAAAATATATTGTCTTTGTAATTTCTTTTCATTTTTTCGATTGACATATCAAAATTTCACCGATTGTTATTTGCTATTGATAGGTATATCAAAATCTCAACGATCTTAAGAGAACTCGATAAAACAAGTTCATATATACAACTATGCCACATTTACCACCAAGAACTAGGAAGACATATGTGATCATCGATGAAAAAAAGTTATACTATTCGAATGATATAAATACATTTTTAATCAACAATTATAAATGAGTTATAACGGTTTAGAAATTTACACTAAAAAAAAAACGGTTCAGAAATGAGAAATAGCAAAAGATGGTAACAAATGATTGCAAAATTAAGTCAACAAAACATCATGACTTTTTCTACATTATTTTTGTAAAAAAAATTACATATCACCCCTTCCTTTTTTAATCTTAAAATCTACTAGCTCTTCTCTCTCATCACCGTCTTCTATGTCTCCGACAAGTACAAATCTCAGAAATTCTTATCTTATTCTTCTTCGCCTTCTTTGCAATTAGTCTCGAGATGTGTTAATTCACTTAACCCAATCTCAATTCGTGGCGAGGAGATGAGCCAGAGAAGTTGAGCGAAGAGATGAGCGAGGAGATGTGAACTCATGGGTTTTGATTCCCGCCGACAAACCAGAAGCTGGTGGTGGTGAAGAAGACGTAAGCGGTGAAGAAGGCGATGGCAGTGGTGGTAACGGTACTAATTTCCAGGTAACGTACCCGTTAAACTATTGAGATATTATACGAGTCATCATCAAAATCTATGGAGCTTTGACGAACAATGGAAACGTCTCTGACTCGTGTTACACAACTCCGATGAGCTCTCCACCGCCGAGGGAATTCATCGTCTTCATCAAAAACATATATTGATATTAGATATAAGAGTTATCTTGATAATCAAATAGATATCTATAATCAAATATGAGTTATCTTGTTAATATGAGTTATCATGTTAATATAGTTATCAATACGAGTTATCAATACAAGTTATCTTTACGAGTTATCTTGATAACAAATATGAGTTATCTTGATAATATGAGTTATCAATACGAGTTATATTGATAATACAAGTTATCAATACGAGTTATCTCTTATTGATAATACAAGTTATCAATAAGAAAGTCTTATATAACATGATATTAATGTTAACACGTTAACATTATATATAACATGTTCACGTAATAATTATTATCATGATAATTATTGTTAGCATATTAACAACCTACTTTCCAGTGATGAATAATGTCGATGGTCATTTGATGAACAATGTCGTCGGCCGTCTGTTGAAGAGTGTCACCGGTGTAGTCGGCCAGAAAATGAATTTTCAGTCTAGTGACAGTTTTTGTAATTATTTAGAACAAAGAGGATATTATTGGTTTAATAACTTTCTCTCTTTCATAATTAACTAATTTACAAATTATCTATTGTATATAACTAATTTTCAGTTATCTATTAATATTGACTAAATTTACTCTTCAGAAATCTAGAGTGAAGGTAAAAACAATTACATAGATGATATATCGATATCTTTCGGCAAAGTCTAAAATCGAGTTAGATAAAATCTGATATAGATTGATGGGCTTGTTAGTTTTATACATTTAAGTTTATGGCCCAAAAATAAGATCCGACCCGTATTTTTGCGACCCGATCCAAATTTCATTTATGTTTGGTTACTAATTTAAGGGAACACTATTTAATAGTGTTTCCAATGTCTCAAAATAGTGAATAGTATTTCTAATCATTCCTATATGTGTTTTAGATAGAACCGCGAGATTTTAATTAATGAGTAATACCCTAAAATATCAATCTTTTGAGTATTTGTTAAAAATTTAGCATTATTAGTTTAAATTTTCAAAAATACCAAAAATTATTTTGTGAAAAAAAAACATTTTTACCCAAAATAAATTACAAATACTGTTTAAACTTTATATTTGTATTCCCTTTTCCAATTTAGGGTTTATATTTCCCCATTAGAAATATTTTTTAGACATTTTTAATTAAAATTAGTGTTATTTTTAGAAATTTAAATCAAAGGTGCTAATTTATAAAAAAAAAACTAAAAAATGATAGTTTTGTCAATTGCCCTTAATTAATTGATAGTAAAAAGTTAAAACAATAAATAAAGAAATTGGGTAAAACATTGTTCAAGAAAGCGCTAGGCGTTAATCGGGCGGTGATATAATGCCTAACGCCTAGAACGCCTAGTCGGAGCCTAGGCGATTTTTAGCCGGTTTAGGCGTTTACAAGATAAATCAATATATTAGACATATTTTTATAGACAACAACATATGAAATACCATATTTAACTCATAAATAATAAAATTTAAATATTATAAATCTTAAAATAGATTCAAATTACACACAAAAATAAAAATAAATCTTATAAATAAGAAAAAACTAAAACATTAAAATATCATATATTTGAATTAGACAAAAAATTCATTTAAAAAGATCAAGATGTTAAATCATAAATGAGAATTAGACAAACACATTCATTCTATTCATGAAAATACCATATAAAATTTTATAACCATGTATTTATGAAATCAAATTTTATAAATCTAATTATATGTAGTTAAAAGTTCAAAAATTACACTGAACAAAAAAAAATGTTAACTGATTAACAATTTTGTTGAACCGCCTATACCCGCCTAGAGTCGTCTAGGACGCCTAGACGGTCGTCTAGACCGCCTAATAATAATAACGCTGAATATCAACGCCTAAAAAATAATCGTCACGATCTATGGACGCCTAGCGCTTAAGATTTGTATTTATTTCAAGTCTTTCTTGCCAACCATTTAAGAGGATTTGTATTTTCGTCTAGAAGGAAATTAAATGGCTACTTGTTATATTATAACATTTATATGGTTATATTTTTTCTCAATAATGTTCACTTTTTGGTTATGGAACATATTAACCCGTAATTTAAAACAATTTGTTGTAATTAATTTTGTTTATTCATGAAAGCTAACTAATTTTATTTATTATTACTTTCATGCTTGTCTCACACTGCTTCTGTTCTCTCTACACCACTCTCTGACACATTTTATTTCTGATGTCTGATAGTGCAAGCAAAGCTATCACACATGACCTTTAATTTTCTTCATTTACTCTCTTCTCTGGGTGTTTTTTTGGGGGGTATTTTAATTCCACTATGATAGGTTATATATCTCACTATGATATAGTCATTCACATATAAAACATATTTGAAAGGAAGAACCCATATTTATTTGAAATAATTCGATTGATTATATTATTTTTGTAATCAAAATAAATATACTAACAAAACTGACATTATTAAATGCTGTTGTGTTCTATTTGTATGTGTGGTATTCTCTCTCTTGCTTTAAGTCTTCAGGCTTTCACTACTAATACTCTTAAGCCTTCTTAGTTTAAGACATTGCCTTCACATCCAAAACCCAAATGCAATCAAAGTGTTTCATTACAAAACCCTACATCTCTATTCCTCTCTGCGTCTCTTAAGGTGTCTTTATTTGGTTGACACTGGCTATCCATCTTCGACGAAGTTTTAAACTTCTGCTTTTAGTTGTGAGGGTATGTGTTCTTAATTCAGTTCAACTGTTTCAGTTTTCTTTCATAACCAGTCTTGACTTCTCTATTTCTCTTTGTTAATTTCTCTTCAAAATTTGGAGAGAAAAGGAGATTAAAAATCAAGGAACAGTTTTTTTATGACCCATTTCTTGTTTTAATGATCATCATATAAATCTCACTTAAATTGAAATAGAAGGCTTTTTTTGAAGTGCATTTGTCAGGCTTGCAATAAGAGTTTTGCCCTTAATATCTTTTTTTTGCATTCATCCGTTTTGTCCTTTGATTTTGGAATTTTCTAAACTTTAGTTTTTTTTGTTGTTGAGTAAAATCATTTTAAATGATTTCTGTGAGTTGTTTCTAAGAAACTAGTCCTTTTTTCACAAAAAAATATCCTTAATATTTTAATCAAGAAAGTATTCTCCTTGAATAGTTTATAATCATTTTGGTCTTAGTTATTAATTATTCTTCTCCAATTGTATTGTTTTCTTCTTAGCTCTCTTTGTCTCCAAACCAAGAAACAATTTGCAACAACAAAAAAAATGTTTTTGAAGAAGACCCAATTAGAAAAATGGAAATTGCAAGTCAAGAAGATCATGACTTGGTGGTGGTGGTGGTGGTCATGGTCACATGATCCATCATGCTGCTAATTCTGCCTCCTCCAACTCACAACAACAACAGCAACATTCCTACTCAACCAACACAAATGCCGTTACATGGTAATGGTCATGGAAACAATCATGATTATCATCATCATCATCATCTTGGTTACAACGCCATCATCAAGAAGCCTATGATAAAGTACAAGGAGTGTCTAAAGAACCATGCAGCAGCTATGGGGAGTGATGCTACTTATGGGTGTGGAGAGTTTATGCCAAGTGGTGAAGATGGCTCCGTCGAAGCTCTCACTTGCTTAGCTTGCAATTGCCACAGAAACTTCCATAGAAAAGAAGTCGAAGGCAAAACCACGGCCACCGCCATTTCCTCTTACCACCATCAACCGCCTCCTCCGCGAAAACTCATGCATGCTCAACCACCACAATATCAGATCAGCCATGCCACACCAAATGATCATGCCAATCGGAGTTTCTAACTACCGGTATATGCATAATAACTCGGAGTCCGATGACATTATGGAGGAAGACGGCGTAACCACCGCATCTAGATCGCTACCGCACCCGAAGAAGAGGTTTAGGACAAAGTTCACCGCGGAACAGAAGGAGAAGATGCTGAGTTTTGCTGAGAAAGTTGGGTGGAAGATACAAAGGCAAGAAGATTGTGTTGTTCAAAGGTTTTGTGAAGAGATTGGAGTGAAGAGAAGAGTCCTTAATGTTTGGATGCACAACAACAAGCTCCATTTATCCAAGAAGAACAAAAATAACAACATTAACCTTGAAGACAACGACAACCACAAGATCAACAATCTTAACAATGTTGATCACTTGATCTTTCCGGTAATAACGACATCGTGACTAAGATCGTCCCATGATTTGATATTAATTACGTTGCTTTCATGATTTGATTATGATTAGTCATCGTTATGTTAGCTATTAGGGTTCTAATATTATTTTCTAGTTGGTGCATGTGGTTATATTTATATATAAACTCGTTTTGGATCTTATTAATGCCATGAATTATATTAATATATATCTTTTCTTGTCTGGTCTTTAGTGTCTTTTTTTCCTTTTGGAAAGTTATATATATTAAACTTGTTGTAATAAATTTATGACTAGTCTTATTTTTTCTTCTTCCTCTTTTGGGTATGTAAGAAAAGCTACATTGGTTCTATCATTTTGTAATTATATGTATACGTATTTCCCTGATTACATAACTTCTCGAATCGATATAAATATCTAAAATGGATACTATATCTATGAAGAACCACAACTCTTTTGTGGTTGTAATTGCAATTGTAGAACCATAACCAAAAATTGTATTTTCTTGTTAGGAATTAGAACTATAAGTTGACTCATTCGGTTTAGAGTCTGTAGACTATAACATATGAAACTTTTATTAATTACCGGAGTAGAGGCTTTTGGCGTTTATAAAAAAGATTTGGAGATTTTTTTTTTTCCCCTAATTTGAAAACCAAATCTGTTATTATTATTAGAAATAAAAGACGAGATTCACGGCGAGGATATGATGTGTCTTTACCCAAAAACATTTTATTTTATTTTATTTTTTACTCTTGAACATACAATAAAATAACAAAATTTAGAGAAGGAAATAAAATAATAATAGTTTCTACTAATAGAAAGCTGAAGAGTGTACTCGCGAGTTGTAAGTCACGGCCTCTTGTGTGTGACGTAGGTATAAGTTTGAGTAAGGTGTCACAAGCGATCACACATTACTTAACCCTCTTTTTTTATTTATTACGTATGTGTAAACAATTAATTATTTCCACTTTTTAGGTATATTAGAATCAATTCGTGTAATTGCAATTGGATAAATAAAAGGATTTGTGGTTAAGATGTTATGTTCTGTGTTATGTGTCACATGTTTCAGTTTCCTTTGGTTTCTGTATAGAATAATTTTCATGCGTCGCATGTGTTTGTGAGAACGCCATTCAATTTTTTCTTCCGGTTTCAGTTTAGAGTTTTTTGGTTGGCAGACTTTATGTTATCACATACTATATAAATTAAAATTAAATAAAATCATATTCGGATCAGTTTGATATGGTTTTAGAGTCGGATCAAATTTATGATCCAAATCTTTGATAACTTCTAGATATTTTACAAGATAAGACAATTACTAGTTTTTTTTTGTTTCAGAGCTCTGTTACACGAAGTAAAGATTTTCTATGTTGCAACTATAGTTGCTTACACGAAGTAAAGATTTTCTCAAGTACTTGCTTCTTATTGGATTGCTTGTCTGCTTCGATTTTTACCTTGTTTTGGGCGTCTTAGTAATTTGAAACGAAATTGGAGTTGATCACGTTTATTGGATGTATGCTAGCTAAGATCTCTGGGAATCAAATTTCGTTGTTGTAGCGGCTAGGTTCCACAGTTTGTGTTAGATGCTGTTAATGATGAAGCTCCAGATAAGCGTTAGAAGTGGTTAGTTGGATGCACACAGAATCGTAGATTTGCAGCAATGTCTGTGTCTCGTCGTGTTGCTGAAGAGATGGATGTAGCTATTGGAGAAGAAGTTGGTTACAGTATTCGTTTTGAGGTGAAGAACAGTGCTTAAGTAAGCAATTATCTCTCTAAGCTTCTCTTGTGGTTTATTGTGGATTTGGATCTAATCATGGATTAATTTTCATTACCAGGTACTTAACTGATGGTATGTTGCTTAGAGAAGCAATGGCGGATCCGCTTTTAGAGAGATACAAAGTGATTATTCTCGACGAAAGAACTTTAGCTACGGATGTGTTAGCGGTGGGATATGTTTATATCTCAGGCTGCTTTTATGTTTATAGCTTTCCATCATCGTTCTCTATGCATACTGATTGAAAGAGGTTACCATGTCATATATGAATTTTTTCATCGTTGACTAATTCTGCGTTTCTGTCACCAAGAGTCAGTGTTAAACAATGTACTCTTGTTGCTTAAGAGATAGGGGAGCTGTTAAAAAAAGTCGAATCGAAGCTAAGATACCTAAGGGAGCTCATAGAAAGAAAAGAAAGTTGTATCATATGAAATATCTGGAGAGCAACATAACATAAAATAGAGATTCATCAGCAACAAAGAGAAACGCAAAATATCTAGCTTCAGGTTTTGCATTTCCATGTGACTCTACATTCAAAATCTCTTTGTAAGAAAATATAAAAGAAAACCAAAAATTAAGGAGATATCATTTTCACTAAACGATAAATCAACTCAACACTAAGTAGTGAACACTATAAAATTAGGAATCCGGAGTCCACGAAGCCGACATTGACCCGATTCTCACCTATTTCTCGATTCCAAAACAATGTTGACAGAGAGAGACGGCGTTAACGCCAAACTAAATTGATTTTTTAATTCGTTGGTTTCTTTTGTTTTTCTATTTTATTTCAATTTTATTCTGTTTAAATTATTCACTCTCTCATTGGAAGCCCATATGATAATGGTTGGCCCATAACGGCCCAACACTATTATATATACCACCTGCTTGGTTTTTCACTAGCTATAACAAGTATTAACAACATTTCACAATGAAAAAAAATTTCACCGAAGCTTTGAAGCTAGCTTTCAAGTGGGCACGGCAAACAATCGGCAAGAAAATGAAGCGTAAGTAGTTTTTTTTTTTTTTTCAAGCATACTTTTTCTTTTCTTCTTCTTACTCTTTTACTTTTTCTTTTCTTCTTTGTCATCATCATATGTTTATTTGTTTGTGGATCTGTTTTCCTTCTAGTCATCATCACATATAATACATTATGATTAATTTATGGATCTGTTTTGTGTACAGGCCCGGCCTGTAGGGCAGGCGAGCTAGACGATGGTCTAAGATCACCATATTTTTTTTTGTTTTTATTGGTCACATATTTAGTTTTAGGTTAATAATATATAATGCACAAAATTTGAACACCATGTTTTTATTTAAAATATTATTTTGTAATTAAAAAACAATTGGTTTGTGTCACATAATTATTTAAGAAAAAATGTAAAGAGGATTATTTTTCAGAAATAATGTTTTGTTTTTTTTTTCGATTTGCTGTATTTTTTCAGAAATGCAAATAGAAGTTTTTTTGTTTAACTGCAAAATTTGTAATTTACAGAAAACCACATTTTTTTATCTTGCCTCGGACCACCATTTTTGTTGGACCGGGGCTGTTTGTGTATAATAGCTTTTTCTTTTCTTCTTCTTAATTACTTCTTTGTCATCATCAAATGTTTATTTGTTTGTGGATGTGTTTTCCTTCTTGTCATCATCACATATAATACATTATGATTAATTTATGGATCTGTTTTCGTGCTTTTTTTTATTTTCTTTTCTTCTTCTTATCATCTCATTTCTTTTCTTCTTTTTTTGAGAAGTTAAAGACCCAGCCGAGGTGATTGTGGACGGTGTCCAAAACCTACGTGACTTGGAAAAAAGGCAGATGAGGTTATTCAGAACAGAGAGGACATGGAAAAAGATGATGCTGATGCCGATGATCCCTTCTCCTCCGGATGCTAGTGGGTGAGATTGTGTTATGTTAAAAACTATTTCGTTTCGTTTTATGCTTTGTAATACTCTGTTTTTCCTCTGTTTTTGGGCTTAATACATAATTGATATATGTCACTCGGAATATTACCCTTTTCAATGATCACAAAAAACAGCCACTAATGAACTTCTCTCTCTCTCTCTCTCTCTCTCTCTATTAAGACGAATATGTTTTTGTTTTGTTCCCTAGTTGTTGTATTTTTATTTTTATTATCGAAGGAAAAAGGCAATAGTTCCATGTGTTTTGCAAGATAGTTGAAGCCTATGAACGTTTGTTATGATGTGATCTTGACATTTTGTATAGCAACAAGATGATATATGCATTTATGATACGCATCAATTGCCCGCATGAACGAAGCTTGGGACCACACTCTTTTCAATGATCACATTTTGTCTTTTTTTATTATTATTATTATTATTATTATTATACACATATACATGCATATATAACAAACCCTTTTCAATGATCACAAAAAACAGCCACTAATGAACTTCTCTCTCTCTCTCTCTCTATTAAGACGAATATGTTTTTGTTTTGTTCCCTAGTTGTTGTATTTTTATTTTTATTATCGAAGGAAAAAGGCAATAGTTCCATGTGTTTTGCAAGATAGTTGAAGCCTATGAACGTTTGTTATGATGTGATCTTGACATTTTGTATAGCAACAAGATGATATATGCATTTATGATACGCATCAATTGCCCGCATGAACGAAGCTTGGGACCACACTCTTTTCAATGATCACATTTTGTCTTTTTTTTTATTATTATTATTATTATTATTATTATTATTATTATTATACACATATACATGCATATATAACAAACCCTTTTCAATGATCACAAAAAACAGCCACTAATGAACTTCTCTCTCTCTCTCTATTAAGACGAATATGTTTTTGTTTTGTTCCCTAGTTGTTGTATTTTTATTTTTATTATCGAAGGAAAAAGACAATAGTTCCATGTGTTTTGCAAGATAGTTGAAGCCTCTGTTTTTTTTTTTTTTTTTTTTTGAATAAAGTTTTCAAATTAAAGCATGAGAAAAAAACAATACAAGCCTAGCCAAGGCCTTAGTGTTTGTTGGATCTAGCCCAAAGTGAAATTAAAACTTACACCAAGTTACAACAAGGAAACTAATTGAACCAAAATAATAACAAACCAAGGAACAAGTCGTGGAAGGTGAAAGAACACCATGGCAACGATGAAGGAAATATCCAGGAGAGAGAGAAAAATCAAGTTGAAGCAAACCAAAGTTGGAGCATCTGAGAAGATTGTCTCGGGCTTGTTTCTCTGAAACTAGAGCAGCGATTTCGGATAGTTGTGTCAATTGAAGCCAGAATCGAAGCCACGGACCTGAAGTTTTGCCGATGAATCCAGGAATTTCTCTCAAACCAGATAGAATAGATCGAGCATTGCCAAGCGATAAGGATCAGTTTCTTCTTCGACTTTGGACCCTGGAAGTTTTGCAGGTCGAGAAGAGAAGCATTCCAATTTTGTTGAGGAATAATACCACATCGAGAGCCAACAATTTTCCAGATCGACCAACTGATTGGGCAATCAAACAGTAAGTGATCCCTACTTTCAGTAAATTGGTTACAGAGAACACATAATGGATCGACATTCAAATCCCATCCTATGATTCTGTCTTTAGTAGGGCTACGGTTGAGGACAAAAAGCCATGTGAGAAAACTGTGCTTCGGAATACCTCCAGCGTTCCAGACTATATGCTTCCAAGGGACAATTGCTTCATGACATTTTAGTAAGTTGTAGATCCTACCAGTGTAATACTTCGGCCAGATGGAGTCATCAACAACCCATTCATAGTAATCTTCAGTGTCTACTAGTTGAATGGTAGAAAGATAAGTTTGGAAGATAACCTGGTTCTCTGATCTCGCAGGTGGAATATTCCAGTGACCATGGGAGTACAGAATGTTCAGATTTGAGTTCAAGGAGACACCCATTCTAGAAGTGATGCTTGGTTGTAGGAAATCTTTCAAGCAACCAAAAGGTGACCAGTTGTCTGTCCAGAAGCGAGTGGATTCACCATTCCCTACCCTGAGTTTGATCCAATTGTAAGCCAATCCTCTGATTTTCAACAGCTTATTCACTAACCACGAGTACTTCTGTTTTGTCTTCATGATCCAGTAGTTACAAAACGAGCCTTGCAAAATTTCTTCTTTGAACCAAGCTACCCAGATGGAACCAGAATTGCAGAAGAGAAGCCACACAAGTTTGAGCAAGCAAGCCTTGTTCCAGGTGACCAAATCTCTACAACCTAAACCTCCTTCATCTTTAGATAAAGTTACAGTATCCCATGAAACACGAGCTGAATGATGTCCCTCAGTGGAGCCTCTCCAAAAGTAGGCACTGCATAAAGAATTGATTTGTTTGATGCAGGTTTTCGGGATCACAAAGGTAGAGCACCAGAAGTTGGTAATTCCTGAGATCACTCTGTTCAGCAGCAGAAGACGTCCAGCAAAAGAGAGTGACTTGGCACTCCAAGAGTTGATTTTACCTTTAACATGATGTAGCAAAGGTGCACATTTGAATATAGAAAGTTTTTTTGTGCATAAAGGGACTCCAAGGTACCTGATTGGCAGAGTGCCATAGGAAAGGCCTGTAGCATGAATAATTTGTTGAATTTCTTGTTGTGACATCCCTGAGGAGAAAAAAGAAGTCTTTGCAACACTGACAGCAAGACCAGAATGCAGCTCAAACTGATGGAGAACTTGTAGAATGTTTTGAACAGAAGACAATGACCCATCAGTGAAGATTAAGAGGTCATCCGCAAAGCAAAGGTTAGTAAGCTTTGATGATTCACACTTGTGTTGATATTTGAATTTTCCCTCTGCAGCAGCCTTGTTTAGAAGATGTGAGAGACAATTAATGGCTATTACAAAGAGGTAAGGGGATAGGGGATCCCCTTGTCTTAGCCCGCGTTTTCCTCTAAAGTAGCCTTGTATTGTCCCATTGTAACCGATAATGAAGTTAGGCGTACATATGCAAGCTCTTAGCCAATTTAGATAGACTTGTGGCACACTGAGACTAGCTAAGCAGTTGAAAATGAAATCCCAATTAAGGGTATCAAAAGCTTTAGCTATGTCCACCTTAATTGCGATTCGTTTTGGTCCTTTCTCCTTATGGTAGCCATTAACTATTTCAGTAGCTAGAATTGTATTCTCTACAAGAAGTCTTCCTTGGACAAAAGCAGTTTGATTTGGTAAGATCAGATCCGGAAGCAGAGGCTTGAGCTTTGACACTAATATCTTTGATATGGCTTTGTATAATGTTGAGCAGCATGAAATAGGACGATAATCAACAATTGCCGAAGCACCAGGGTGCTTTGGGACGAGAGAGAGAATGGTGGAATTTGCAGATGAGGGTAAGAAACCAGTCTGGAAGAACTTTTGCACAGCCACGACAACTTCCTGGCCAAGAAGACCCCAAGCAGCCTTGAAAAAACCAGAGGTAAGACCATCGGGCCCAAGGGCCTTATTTTGATTAAGTTTAAGGATTGACTTAGTGATTTCCTCAGGGGTTGGCATGGAGGAGAGGAGGATATTTTTAGCCTCAGAGCAACTGAACGGAGAGAGCCCCTGGAACCAAGTTGGGCAAGAGAGTGAGGCCGGAAGAATAACTGGAGCAAGGATGTTCATAAGATGTGAGACAGCATGAGCACTCATGTCAAGAGGATCGGTTAAGAGGATTCCAGAGGGGAGGATAAAAGATCGAATGGAATTGTAGGCTGCCCTGACCACTGCAACCCTATAAAAATATGAGGTATTGAAATCTCCTTCTTTTAACCAATTAATCCTTGATTTTTGACGAAAGTAGGCTTCTTTAATTGATCTTAGAAAGACCCACTTCTGATGAAGATCACTTTCAAGTTGGAAAGAAGCAGCTGAGGGATCTTGAAGGGCATGTACCTGTGCATCTTTTAACAAACAGTTAGTTAAGCTCACTCTCTCCTGAATATTTGAAAAGTTCTCTCTGTTTAAAGTGTTTAGTGCTCTCTTTAGTGATTTCAATTTCCAGCATAGCTCAGTAAGACTGGTCGCACTGCTTCCGACTTGAATCCAAGCCTCCTCGACCGTGACCAGGAACTTTGGGTGTTTGGACAGGTAATTGAAGAACTCGAAGGGTTTAGAACCAGCTTGGGGGAGGGTATAGGCAAGGTCAAGTAAGCAGGGGCTGTGATCAGAGAATTCTGGAGCTAGAAAGGAGGTTGTACTGTTTGGCAGGTGAGAAATCCAACTCTGGTTTACCAACAAACGGTCAAACTTCTTTGCAATAGGAGATAAGGGTTGTTTATTGGTCCATGTATTGAATACCCCATGGAATCTCATGTCAAACATCCCCAACTGTTATGATGTGATCTTGACATTTTGTTTTTAATAATAGTTTTTCACAAAGAAAACAAAAAAAACAAAGACATCAATATAATTTTGATTTTTTTAGTAACATTTATAATGTGTATAACTGTGGTTTTTTTTTTAGTTACATTTATAATGTGCATCCACAATATTTTTATTAAATTTGGGTTCTAATTCCTTTGTATAGCAACAAGATAATATATGCATTTATGATACGCAGCAATTGCCCGCATGAACAAAACTTGGGACCACACCAAATTATATAATATACATATACATACATACATAACAAACCCTTTTCAATGATCACATTTTGTCTTTTTATTATTATTATTATTATTATTATTATTATTATTGTTATTATTATTATTATTATACACATATAACAAACTGGAATTATAAACCAAACCACAAAAATCCAATTAAGTCTAGTTAGGAGAACAAAACCAAATGAAATTGAAATCGACATAACCATACTTAACCAAAGACGAAAATCGGAGCAGGATAAGACACACCGAAAACCCTAGACATGCGGATCAGAACACCTCCGCCGCCACCGCTCAAACTCCGTTCCGTTTGAACAACAAAACCTCCAAAACCCACGACAATCA
>PKML01037566.1:212758-263887 GCA_002933935.1 Eutrema yunnanense
GTAATATTTATTTTACTCTAATTTTTGATTTTCTAGTATGGATGATCATGTGTGGATGATCATGTGTAGATATAGTTCTTGGTATTTACAAGTAGATTTCTTGTTTCACATCAAAACTATAGCAAAATGGATCTTAAAATGTTGGAAAAATAGAATTATCATATATTGTTTCCAGAAAATTGTTTTATGTCTTTCACATTATAAAAAAAATAGAAAACAAATCAAGTGGTGTAATAATTATTGTACTCTAATTTTTGATTTTCTAGTGTGGATGGTCATGTGTGGATAATACCTTACTGATGGTCATGTGTGGATGGTAATATGTAGATGGTCATGTGTGGATGGAAGGAAGATTAAAGAATCTACTGCAAAGAGAAGAAACGGTTCCAGCAAGAAGAAAGATCATGTCAAGGTTCGAAACTTATCTGGTTTATCTGTGTGGTTGTGAAGAATCGGCATCAGTCTTTGGGTTTTGTGTTTGATTCTTGGTCTACAAGAGTTAGGTTGAATCTGCAGTATAGAGCCAACTCATGGACGTTTTGAAGTAGAGAAATTTGATGGCAAAGGGGATTTTGGGATCTGGAAACACAGAGTATTATGTGCACTGGAGATTCTTGGATTAGACACCATCTTAGAACCTGAAAATAAAGATAAGTCTGATCAGAAACAAGAAGATGGGGAAGGATCAAAGACAGATCCAAAATGGGCAGCTAAATATAAAAGGGTAAGAAGTCTTATCAAGGAGTGTTTAAGTGACCAAATTCTCAGGAAAATCATGAAGGAAAAGACTGCACTAGACATCTGGAAGGCCCTGGAAAAGGATTATCAAACAAAGTCACTGCCAAATAGGATCTATCTTAAACAGAGATTTGCAAGCTACAGGATGGATGAAAACAGAAGCATGAAACAAAACTTGGATACCTTTCTTAAACTGGTAAATGATCTGGAGAGCCTGGACATAAAGGTCTCAGATGATGACCATGCTATACAGATACTTACAGGTCTTCCACCAAAGTATGAAGCACTAGTTCATACGCTGAAATACAGCAGTGGTAAAGATACTTTGACTGTGAGTGCTGTGACAGAATCGGCTTATGCTAAAGAGACAGAATTAAGGGAGAAAGGCCTCCTTAGTAAGCCAAAGACAGAAGCTGAAGGCCTGTATGCTGGAGACAGAAGAAAATTTGAGAAAAAGAATGACCAGTATTCAAAGAGCAAGTCTTACAAGTCTAAAGGAAAAGGTGATAAATTCAAGAAGAAGGATAAAGATGGCAAAGGCTGTTTCATCTGTGGAAAAGAATGACACTGGAAAAGAGAATGTCCTGAAAAAGGCAAGAACAAGAGCTCCAGTTCTGCAAATGTAGCAAGGAGCCTTTAATCCTAACAGCCAGTGTACAAGACACTAAAGATAAGTGGGTCATGGACTCAGGAAGCAGTTTTCACATCACTCCAAACAGAGAACTGTTATTTGACTTGCAAGAATCTAATGGTGGAAGAGTGTTAATGGGGGGGGGGGAATAACACATTTAGTGAAATCAAGGGCATTGGAAAGATCAGAATTACCAAACCAGATGGTTCTGAGGTAATACTAACTGGAGTCAAATATATGCCAACCATGGGAAGGAACTTGATTTCATACGGTTGTTTGGAGAGGTCTGGTTGTAAGTATGAAGGTGAAGGTTTCAAGGTTAAGTTCTTCAAATATGGAAAAGAAGTAATAACGGGAGTGTTCAAAGATGGGCTGTATTATCTAGAGGGAACAGTTTCAAAGGGTGAGTCAAACTCAGCTAGGGCCAGTGTTGATCCTACAAGGAAATGGCACTCTAGATTGGGTCACATGGGTCAGAAAGGCATGGATATGCTAGTTAAGGAAGGCTACTTAGCCATCAAGGACATTCAGACCTTGGGATTCTGTGAAAGCTGTGTGTTAGGAAAAGCACACAAACTGAATTTTCCAAAAGGAAAACACACTTCAAAAGGAGTTCTGGAATACATTCACTCAGACCTATGGGGAGCACCTACTGTTATGCCAAGCTTAGCAGGAAATCAATACTTTGTTACTTTTATAGATGATTATTCAAGGAAGGTTTGGATTTTCTTATTAAACACCAAAGACGAAGTTTTTTAGAAATTCAAAGACTGGAAAATTCAAGTAGAGAACCAGACAAGAAAGAAAATTAAGTGCCTAAGGACAGACAATGGTCTGGAATACTGCAACAATCAGTTTGATACACTTTGCAAGGAAGCTGGGATCAAAAGGCATAGAACATGCACTTACACTCCACAGCAAAATAGAGTTTCAGAACGGATGAATAGGACCATCATGGAGAAAGTAAGGTATATGTTGTCTGAGAGTGGTATGGAAGAAAGTTTTTGGGCATAAGCAGCATCAACCGCAGTTTATTTGATAAACAGATCACCAAGTTCTTCCATTGACTTTAAGGTACCAGAAGAGTTATGGTCAGGGTCTAAGCCAAGTCTTAATTACCTCAGAAGGTTTGGTTGTGCAGCGTATGTTCATGTGGTGCAAGCAAAGACTAGTCCGAGAGCAGTAAAGGGCTATTTTGTTGGATATCCGCAAGGTACTAAAGGCTTCAGGGTTTGGTTAACAGATGAAGGAAAATGTACTATTAGCAGAAATGTGGTATTTCATGAAGAAGAGGTCTTTAAGAATACATAGTCAAAGTCAGGATCTGATATTGAGAAGGTAGAACCTGTAAAGGAACATGTCATGGAAAAGGGAAAGAAGAAGGTTATTTTCAACCCAAAGTTGATTAATGGAGCGTCAGGAAATGAAGGGTCTTCAAGAGCTTCAACAGCAAGTAGTTCAGGAACTACAAGGTCTTCAGTTTCAGGTGGAGTAACCTCGGGAAATGATTATTCAACATCAGGGAATGAGGGTTTAGAATCAGAGGTTGGTTCAGACAGTGAAGAGAGTGAAGGAAATGCTGAGGATCATGGAACCTTAGATGATTATATCTTGGCAAGAGATAGGGGACGCAGAGAATCAAAGATGCCTTCAATGTATGATGATTTTGACGTGACAGCTTATGCTTTATCAGCAGCAGAAGACATCGAAATAGATGAACCAAAGACATTCACAGAAGCAATGAGAAGCAAAAGACAAAGAAGGATGGACTTCAGCAAGTCAAGATGAAATGGAGTCATTGCACAAGAATGGGACTTGGGATATTGTTGATAAACCAGAAAAGAAAAGGGTGATAGGCTGCAAGTGGATATTCAAGAGGAAACCAGGGATACCAGGAGTAGAAAAACCTAGATTCAAGGCTAGATTGGTTGCAAAAGGTTTTGCACAAATTGAAGGAGTAGACTACAATGAAGTTTTTGCCCCTGTAGTGAAACATGTCTCAATAAGACTTATGATGTCACTAGTGGTGAATGAGGATTTCGAATTAGAACAGTTGGATGTTAAGACAGCCTTCTTACATGGTACGTTGGATGAAGAGATTTATATGGAGCAGCCAGAAGGCTTTAAGGTGAAAGGAAAAGAAGACAAAGTTTGTTTATTAAAGAAATCCTTATATGGACTTAAACAATCACCAAGACAGTGGAACAAAAGATTTGATGGGTTTATGAAAGATCAGAAATTTCGTCAAAGTCTGTTTGATCCGTGTGTCTACATTAAAGGCTCTAGCATTTAACAAATGGTGTATCTTCTGATTTATGTGGATGATATGTTGGTAGCTTCAAGAGATTCAGTTGGGATTCAAAAGTTGAAAGAAAGTTTGAACAGAGAATTCGAGATGAAAGATTTGGGAGCTGCTACAAGGATATTGGGTATGGACATAATCAGAGATAGGTCTAAAGGAATCATAAAGCTGTCACAGGAAAAGTGCTTAACACAAGTATTAAGGACATTCAACATGACTGGGTGTAAACCGGTAACTACACCTCTTAGTTCACAGTTTAAACTAAAGAGTTTAGATGAGGAAGAGACAGAAACAGAATCCAGATTCATGACAGAGGTTCCATATGCAAGTGTTGTTGGTAGTCTTATGTATGCAATGGTGGGTTCACGTCCAGGTTTGGCTCATGCAGTTGGTGTGGTTAGTAGGTTTATGGGAAATCCAGGAAGAGTTCATTGGCAAGCAGTTAAGTGGATTATGAGGTATCTACAAGGGATAGTGGGTCACAGTTTAACTTTTATTAAGAATTCAGAATTTAAAGTTGAGGGTTTCTGTGATGCGGATTATGCAACTGATCTAGATAGAAGGAGGTCTATTACTGGATATATCTTCCAGGTGGGAGGCAACACAGTAAGCTGGAGATCTGGTCTCCAACCAATCGTTGCTCTCTCCACCACGGAGGCAGAGTACATGGCTTTAGCAGAGGCTACTAAAGAAGCATTGTGGTTAAAAGGTATATGTGAAGATTTGGGGTTTGAGCAAGGGACTGTTAAGGTTCATTGCGATTCACAGAGTGCAATATGTTTAGCAAAAAATGGAGGTTTTCACGAAAGGACTAAACACATTCACACAAGATTTCATTTCATTAGAGATGTTATAGCAGATGGAAGCGCATCAGTTGTGAAAATTCACACTACCCTAAACCCAGCAGATGTTCTAACAAAGAGCGTACCTGGAAAGACGTTTGAGAGAGGCTTGGAGTCTCTAAAAGTTGTAGCCTGAAGCTGAGAAGCTTGCTGTCGAGGTAGGTTTGTTGGTTTGTTACCTCGCAGTCAGAGGAAAGGGAAAATCAAAGGTTAGTCTTTTGTTTTTCTAAAGGAGAAATCAACATGGACAAAAGTGGTATTTGTCCAGAGATGTTACCTGTGAAATTATTGGTTTTGGGTTATGCTGGGTAAGTCATCATGATGAACATATGGTTTAACTGAAGGTGGAGCTAAATGGTTCAAAAGGGTTCTTCGGCAAGTTACGGTCAGTCGCCGCACATGCAGAAGAAAGAGAGACAAAAGAGTCAGATCGACGTTCATATAAATGAGATCCGTTGAAAATCGAAAGGTCAGAAATGGGTCAGAGTCATTTACCTGAAAAGAGAAAGACTTGATGGGTTTCTTAGCTGGATCTTGAGTTGTCGGCACCTGAAAAGGGTTCGTCAGGGTGGTTCAGTCATTGGAAAGGAAGATCAGTCAAGAACAGTAAGAAGCTGAAAAGTTTGAGCTAAGTGAAGACTAGAGGAGTCGAAAGCTTACTGTGAGAAGGTATGGTCGAAGGAAGAGGAGGATGCGACGGTTGCTTTGATCTGAGCAGTTTTCCGATCCGACGAGATTAGATGGTGGTACGGCGGAATCGCCGCAGAGCTTCGCTACAACTCAAGTCGGCGAGTGTTTCGGGTTTATGTCTGAAAGTAACTTAGGGTTACGCTTCAATGACGACAAGGTGGAGTTTTGTTGGGCCTATGTCAACATCGAAGCCCAATAAAGAATAGTTCAATTGCTGAACTTGAGGGTTGGGCCAAATAATGTCAAAGCCCAAACTAAAGCAGAAATTGGTTCTTCAACATAAATCAGTCGTCGTCTCCAAAGATCAGTGTGCGACGCGAAACAAATTGAAGAAAGAGAAATTACAGAGAGAAAGAAAAAACAGAGCGTGAGAGAGATCGAGAGAGAGCTTTCTTCGATCCTTCTGGAGAGTAGCTAGGGTTTCTACTTTCTCCTTGTTCCTTGTATTTCTTCTTCTTCTAGCTTCAAGATCCAATTGCTCTTCTGTGAGATTGTACCTGTAAACAGAAGGAGCATATTGGTGAGAAACTTGTGTGATCCACGATTGGGGAGTTTCCGATCAGATAGTACAAGATTCGCGAGGCAGTGCGCATACTCCCCCGGACGTAGCCGAGAGGTGAACCGGGTCAAAAGCTCGTATGTTCAAAGCTATAGATCCTAAGTCAAGATCATAAAATCGAGCTCAAAGTCCTACACGCATCTTTCTCATCGCAATCCAACTAAGCTCTGCATAATTCTTTGCAAGCACCTCCTTCTACCATCTTGGAGACGAGGATTATCTAGAGATAAAGACATACGTTCTACCACCTGTTGTAATGCGAGATACGGATGATAGTAATCAGAGTGAGCCTCCATACACTCCCACATCGTCGAAAAAGTGGACGGTTTCTCCGGCGGGACTTGGTCGTTTCGAGAATTGGACTCGGAATTCCCCATATTTTGAGAGATGGGTGATTCTAAATAGCTTTAATGGTTATTAATACTAAGGGATTTGAGATTGCTTGCAATGCAAGGCCTTACGCAAGAGTGCAGAAGAAGGAAATTTAATATACAGAGAAAAAGGAAATATACTTAAAAAGTGCATGACAAGAAAAGCAAGACAAGAAACGTTTCCTCTTTTCTAAAAAAATTACGTAGATGATATATCGATATCTTTCTTTCGGCAAAGTCACTTGAATAGAATCTGATATAGATTGATGGGCTTGTTAGTTTTATACATTTAATAAGTTTATGGCCCAATAAAAAGATCCGACCCGATCCAAAACACAAACTAAACCTTCCCGTTTATTTAGTCAAATCTATCTTTCACTGAACCTCGAAACCTTAATAGTCGCCGCCGTTTTCCTTCTTCTTCGTCACCGTTCATCATCGCCGCTTGTGACCGGTGAGATTACGTTTCAAATTTTTGATTGGTCGAAGCTCGATGAGATCTAATCTTGATATCTGACTTTTTCTCTTTGGCTCGATGTGCCAATTAGAAAGGAAATGTATGTGTGAAACTGGGTTTTGATTTTTCTTTTTCTTTAATCGCTCAAATTAGCCTTTGATAGGTACTTCGATTTCGATTAGATTGCTTTCACTCTACAATTTTTGTTTTTGTTTTTTGTTTTCGATTAATCTGAATCTTTTGCTTCTTTTCTTATGGGTATTGAGAAATTGGATTTGGTGTTGTAGATGAGCAGCTAGGTTTCTTCTGTCGGCATCACTTTTATTCAATTGACTCAAAAGGGACATGGCTGCTTCAATCTTAAGAAGATTTTTTCGCAGTTTTGGATCCTTGACAGCTTTAGGACGCAGCGGTTCACCGAGTACTATATCTCAGTTTCCACTGATAAGTAAAAATGCAATTTTTGTTTCCTTTCATTTCTCATTGCTTCTCTGTCTCATTCGAACAGATCTGTCTGCGAATGCATCTGGAAATGGTTTATACTCTCTTCCTAATGATCTCAAGGTTCGTGTTTACATCACTTGCATTGAATTGGGTTCTATTTTCTACTTGACTGGTCAGTATCTCATTGTTTGGAGATGTTGATTTCATTTTTTGTTATCAATGCAGTATGGAATGGCTTTACTTTCCAACCGAAAGCTCTCCACTTCTATTTTGACTCCTGGCTCAAGTGATGATTCATTCCCTTATGATTTACTTACCAAAAAGACGGTGATTACACCAGACCGAACCATAGGTATGAAGTAATTAACATCCACCGAACTAAGTTAGATATATGTAAATGTTTGGCTACAAACTGGTTCCAGGCTAATTCGAATCTTGGGTGTTGCTTCCTGAGCTTTTTGTGAATCTTGGAGTTTGATTTGTGGAAACCGAGACTCTCGTTTTTAGGAGAGTGAGTAGTTGTGTTAGCAAAATGTGGTTACTCTGTTTTTAGGAGGAGTAATAGATTTTCAGGCATTGCTTAGCTTATTATATGAAAGGTTAACACAGATTTGATTACCAATGTTCTGCTCGTGTTAGGCTCTTTATGTTCCTGCTTCTTAGGATTGAGCTTGAGACCTGATCAAGTCTCTGAACAGTGGTGTCTTCCTTATTGCTGGTCTCTTTTTATAATTCTGGACAAGTTTTCACTGGTTGGTATTGATACTTCCGTAGGACAATATCAAGACTTGGTCATTCCGGTGACAAATTTTCAGAACGAAGACAAGGGTTTCATGGTTTTACCAGGTGATGTCTTTGATGTTCCAATAAGGAAAGATATCATTCACCTTGTTGTGAAATGGCAGCTTGCGAAACGCCAGCAGGTAACTAACGAATTGTGTCATAATGCCTTCAATTAGTCATATAAGCAAACAATCAATAAGTCTGACACATATGGTGGATATTCAGGGAACTCATTCGACCAAAACATTAAGTGAGGTTAGCGGAACTGGTAGAAAGCCCTGGAATCAGAAGGGTACAGGTCGAGCTAGACACGGTACATTGCGTGGCCCGCAGGTAAAATCACTCTTGGAGATTAAGCTTTCTTGTCACCAAACTGTTTTTTTTTTTTGTGATGAAATTGATTGCAACCATTAGTTCCGAGGTGGTTGTGTAATGCATGGGCCCAAACCGAGAAGCCATGCGATAAAGACAAATAAGCAGGTTCGACGGCTTGGACTGAAGATAGCACTGACAGCTCGAGCCGCAGAAGGAAAAGTTAGCTTCTTTATCTTCTCAGTCATAACCTTATGTTCATGATTTTCCATAACCATGCCTTGTTATTAAACCGGCCTGATTGTATCCGCTGATGAGCTGAATGTTTTTGGGAAAAACGATGCAGCTCCTCGTGTTTGATGATATGGAATTGCCAACATATAAAACAAAGAACATTGTGAACTATTACAATCAAATGGAGAACACAAAGAAAGTACTCATTGTAGAAGGTGGTCCTATCGATGAAAAGCTAAAGCTAGCCACCCAAAATCTCCACTATGTCAACATACTTCCATCAATAGTAAGTTACAAAATCACATATCGAACTTTGCTGTTTCATGTGATAAACCGCTTAGCGAATCTTGAATCTTGATTATGTAATGCTTTGCAGGGGCTTAACGTCTACAGCATTTTGCTCCACGATACGATTGTGATGTCCCGTGATGCTTTGAATAAGATCGTTGAGCGTATGCACACTCCTATTAACCGTTAAAGCGACAACAATGTCTTAAAACGGCATTCTCAATAAGAAACTAGATCACAAGGAAGACAGTTCCAGAAACATTCTGCATGTAGTTTCTGTACCGGCAATTTATATCGCTCATAGATATTGGTATTCTCGTCCGTGGCTATCATGCTGACCGGTTCATTGTTAGCTTTTCGGTCTGGTTTTGCAATCTGGAATGTGAAAAAATTGAGTTTTTAAAAGATGTACTATTCCTCTCTGTTTTTACGCATTCTATCCTTTTTTATTTTTTACCGTTTTCAATATTTATCAGGTTTTTATGTTGTTTTCGAAAAGTGATTTTGATGTCCTTCAGAAAAGAAAAACAACATTGTTTCATTTAATAAAATGTTAATAATAAATTATGTTTTAATTTAAAATAAAAATTAAATGATTTCTAAACATTTGTAAAGTAAAATAGAGGGATACTTTGGTACAGTATCCATAGTATGCAGCTTCTTCGATATACATCTTAGATTTTTTGCTTCTTTGCTTTACAACCCAAACAATTTTTTGTTTTGACAAACATCACAAATTATTAAAAAAATTTGTAATTGCAACATACATAATTAATCTCATGATTGTGTTTAGAAAACCGGCAAATAACGTTTCAAAAACCACGATTAAACTAATCTGACCCGACTGTGAGTGAAACCNAATCCGAACTCACCCAGTTTTCTTAAAATCCAAAATTGATTTGGGAAAAAAAAATTAGGGTTCTTCGTTAGAGAGAAAAAAAAGACAGAGATTGAATCAAAACACAATATATATATATATATATATATTGGAAAATTTTAATCAAATCGATCGAGACATATAATAGACAAATCTCACCTCAATCTCTGTTTTTGTTTTCTCTCTAACGAAGAACCTTATTTTTTTTCCCCAAATCAATTTTGAATTTAAAGAAAGTTGGATGAGTTCGGATTTTGAGTCGGGTTTCACTCACAGTCGGGTCGGATTAGCTTAATCATGGTTTTTGAAACGTTATTTGCCGGTTTTCTAAACACAATCGTAAGATTAATTATGTATGTTGCAATTACAAGAATTTAAATAATTTTGTGATGTTTGTCAAAGCAAACAATTGTTTGGGCTGTGCAGCAACGAGACAACAAATTTATGGTGTATATCGAAGAAAATGCATAATAAGGATAGTGTACCAGAGTAGACGCGGGATTATATCATTCCTCTAAAATATCCAATAGGCCCATACCTAAAAACTAGAGAAACTTTTGCTTGGATGGATGTTTAAACAAAAATGAAGATGCATAGAGAGATCACGAAATAATGAATATCGAAAACATTAAAGACAAATCAACCCACATAAAGAAGAAATAAAAATATTCTTCCATAATTTTAGCATTTGGTCAATTCCAAGAGAGGATATTAATGCAAAAATATATATTAATAACCGCTGATTTTGAAAATTTAAGTTCAAAATCAATACAAGGATTTGGAACAAGAGCTCATATATGTGTATATATATATACACACACATATTTATATAGACATACATAGAAATTTCTAGAATAATTATAATGGCAAACATGAGAGTCGCATATGTGGTCAGTTTTCTTGTTCTCATCTTCATGATGTCAGGTAATTAAATATCTTAGGTGATTGTAAACATATTTATTGTATTTAAGAATTCGAATGTATTTTAAACAGCTAATGATATAAGTTTTGTGTTACGATAATAATAATTTTCATATATAGGGTCAGAAGCAAGAAGTGAAATATACGATCCAATGTGTCCTGGAGTATGTGGATCATTTGTTAAACCTGACTGCAATGGACTCTGCCATGAGTTAGGGTTTCGTGGAGGATTCTGTAAAGCAGGAAAAACATGTTGTTGTAACAAAAAAAAACATACGATGTACCAGCTACCACTTGATTGTTTTTTTTTGTTTTCTCGTAATTTCATTCACTCTAGATAAACAAAACTTTGCATTTACATCATGATGTTTATAATAATTATGTCTTTGTTTATTTAGATGATGTATATGCACGGTTAAGAGATATATATATCCTTATAACAATTGTCTTTATTTTCCTTTTGTTTTATTTTTTTTAATGCTGAATCAGTAAATCGTTCGATGGTTTAAGGAAAAAAATTTCTTTTATTGAATTGGAGAAGTCATTTTATCAAATTTTGTTTTTTAATAAAAGATAATGAATAAACAAAATAAAAATAAAACTTGGCTGAAATGTCATCGCATGAGTGATTTGAGAAAGTTGTTGTGTTCATCAAATAACACCAAACATTAAGAGCTTTAGATATAATACTAAGTTTTAAGATATTGCAAAACACCAATATTAGCTCTTATGAAATATATTTAAATTGATACTTGTGAATGATGAAATAATAGAATTAGTCGCAAATTTTGTGAGTGTTTAAACTTACACATGTTAATTAGAACCAAAACTGGAAGCCCTATCCGATCATGAAGAAAAAAAAATATGACCCTAAGTCCCTAACGATGTATTCTTATATATTTCTTATAAGAACAAGTCTCTCCATCTCTCTATTTTTAATGCTCATACATTATTCTCCTATTTAAACTACAAAAAAGTCAAAATTTTCAAGTTAATAACGTTTGGATCCTAGTGTTTGTTTGGACCGGAAAATTGATCAAGATGTTACATTTGTTGGCAAAAACTTGGCGTTAGAGCCTCCCATGATGCATAACAAGCATGTCCTATTAAACAAAAATCTTTTAATATCTATCTTTTAATTTCCCGCTGAAAATGTACAAACAGTTCCCATTATTTAAATCTTTTTCTACTGAAACCGTCAAACAATCCCTAAGAAGAAAAGAAATTTGATACCCCCAAGTCGAAAATAATCAGCTGTTGTTGCTTCAATTTATTTTCTGCATAACAACAGAGAATAAAAAAAAAATATATATATATATATATATATATATATATATATATATAATCACAATGCACGACTTTTCAATTTTATGAAGATCAAACTATTACAAATTATTGATCAAAGTGACAATCTCAACTCCAAATCTAGCTCTTGATTGTCACTTGATCCCGAGTTCTGGTTTCCCGATCCCAACGATTTACTTCGTCTTGTTGAACTTGGATCCTATTTCAAGACAAACAAAAAATTGATTAGATCACTTATATTCAAATCGACTACACTTTTAGCAAGGTTAATTAACATCAAATAACTACATTGAACCACGGTTACACTAAACTAAAATAAACCGAAATTTTGAGTGAAACATATCCTATTTCAAGATACAATAACTAAGTGGATACTCTTTGCAAAAAAATTATAAAAGTATACAGAGACTAATAATCATGTGATCAATGAAAATGTTAGTCAATTCCACCCCCTTTGTTTACTAATTATGACAAGATCATGTGAAACTCTTTTTGTTTTTGTTTACTAATTATGATATATGATGCATATAAATATATATGTGTGAGGGTATAAATAGAATTAGAACCTCATGTAAGAAACGTCTGGTGATGTTTGGTTCCAAAGAATGTTGGTTCTCTAAGATGCCGTAACTTGGGTTCCAACTGTTTTGAACAAAAAACAAAAGGTCATTTTTAAGACCAACCAAAATATCTAACATAAATTCTTATAAAACTAAAAAGGACAGTGAAAAGTGATTTTATATGTACCTCATGGTTCCTCTTTCGTATTGATCTCTATGTACACCCATCTGCCAATAACCCCAAAAAAAATATTAATAGTTTATAATTTTCAAAACTTTTTCTTTCACTTTTGCATCATTGCATGATTATTTGAAAAGAGTTTTGTTATAAATGGAAATGACTGACCAGTTTTTTTAGAATATATCATATGTTAGGGATTTGAAAACAAACTAAAAGAAGTAAATAATTAATTAAATCAAGTTAGATTAGGAATAATATTCTTCTTTATAAACACACGCGCGCACACACACACACAATATCATGTATAATTGTATAAATTAATCGCACACGAATAGAGCATTTTAAGGGAAATATATACCATCATGTTTGGATAAAAGCCATAAGGAGTCGATGTTGGTGATGATGATGATGCATATGTAAAGGATGGTGATGATGATGGTATGGATGAATATCCTCCTTGAATCCTCACATCCTCCTACATTCACATTTACATATGACGGTTTAATCAACATATATATTATACTCATGAAAAGAATCGAATTACATAGATTAATGATACAAAACTAGCTAGTGCAATTTATTTCATAACATATAACTTTCTTTATGTATAGCAAATTTACTTGATAAAAAAAAAAAACTTTTTTTATGTATATCTTAAAAAAAAATGTGAGGAATGCATTCGTGAACTCAACAACCCATAGACTGATCAACTTATATAAAATCTATTGTAATTTGTAATCAAGATTTTAACTGACTGATTTTACCTATGCTCTTCAAGAGTAGATACTAGATGCATATATATAGGTATATTTTCTAGTTTAATCCAAAGAAAAAAAAAAGTTATTAATCAAGATTGCGACTAATTTTAAGTATGATTAGTGGATGTAGTAAATTGATAGATAAATGATTTTTGAGGTGATCGAATATGGTTTTGGGTCCAGATAAAAAAAGAGAAGAAGATAGGTTTTGTAATCTTTGTGTTGTATTTGATTGTTAAATCTAAAGAACATTTAGGTAAAATCCTTAATACAAACGACATGAAAAGAAAACCCCTTTAAATTTCATAAAATTTATCATCAAATCATCTAAATTTCACGAGACAATTAATAAAACAGATCCGATCGATGACCCGGAAAAAAGAAGAAGCAAAAGCTACGAACTTCTACCAGATTTGAATCAAGGTTATGACATAATAATATACACTTACATGCCCCGATCAACTCTGGCGAGATCAAATAGTTATTGTATGTAAAATGTTACCTGAGGATACAAAGAAGGATTATAATTGTTGAAGCTGTTGCAACTCATCTCGCCGTGTAATCTAATCTTCTCCAGTTGTGCTACTCCGAGACCTCTCTGTGGCTGCTTCGGCTTCTCGGAACCATTCTTCTTCCCTCTTCTTGTCGCCGGAGATGAAGAAGACGATGTCGGAGATGATGAAGACGGCGAAGATCCTCTCATGTTTGGTCTACCAAAGAAACTACTTCCCATGTTTCTTTGATCAGATAACTTCCGTTCTTGATGTGCACCGGAAAATCAAGAGCTAGAGAGAGAAAGTCTTCTCTAGATAGAGAGAGAGAGAGAGAGAGAAAAATAATTTTATTTTACTTTGGTTGGCTTTGAGCTAAGGAATCAAAGAGATCTCTTTTTTTTGTTTATAAGCTGTTTTTTAAATTAATTTTTATTCTTAGTATAACTACTGCATCGCTGGATCAGATTTTGTCCAGATTTCAATAGATACGCCACGCACACAAATACATTACATTACATAGATTTTATGCCCTTATTTTGATTTTCCAACTCTCTTTAAAAAAAAAGTATTTATTAAAATAATTAATTAAATTTTTATTAGTTACAATGATTGTGCAATAAAATAATATTTAATGATTAGCAAAATTTTCTTAATTATTCTTTTTTTTAGATGACTTAATTCAAATACAAACGATTTCGATGTTGATTCGGTATAATTATTCAACTTTATTTGTCTTCGATCTAATTTTCCAACTCAATTTTACTATATAAATCGAACTTATTACTATATTATTTTCATATTGACCCACGTAACGAACAACCGATGATCTATTAATATTAATATTTTTTATTTTCATATAATATATACTATATAGTCTACGATTTATACTATTTTCCCGAGTTTTTGAACTTTTTTTTTTGCTAATTTTTGTATCTCGAGAAAATAACAAAATAAAAAATCAGAAAAGTAGTCTTTTTTTCCACTGAAATAACAGTTTCAAAATTTTAATAGATTTAAGTTCACAAATATTATTTACATCATAATTTCTATATATATTCGTGTTACGGTCACCAAAATTTGTGCGATATAATAGTAGATCTTATCTGGATATTAACTGCTATCAACATCACAACATTTAAAAACATTTCTAAAAATGACTTATTAAGCAACCAAAAGTAATTAAACTATAAAATATTGTGTAACGTAAAATGACTTAAATATAATTTATTACGTAATATAAGTGGATTTTATTAGATTCATATGTAATTTGTAGATTCAATAAATCTTCCAGAAAAATCCTCACAGCCTATTATTTGGTTTTAGTTAGATAATTACATATGTCATTATATTAAGTTAATGTTTTTGCATATATAAATTAAGTTAATGTTTATAAAATAAAATAAAAAATATTTCAAAAGATGCAAAAAAATTATGGTAATTATAAGAGATTAACCTATATATAAAATTGAATAAATAGATTACAAAAAACCAACTTTTTGTTAATAATCACATTTACACACTAAAATATCAGTATAGAGACAAATAAATATTCTGATCAACAAAAAAAGAGACAAAGAAATATTATGTTATTTTATATAAATGATTTTTTTTGTCAGAATAAATATGTCTATTGAAGCTACCATGTAAATGTCACATTATCACCATAACACTTTCATTACTTTTACGACTTTTCACTATAAAGAAAATACTCTATTTCAGATGGTTAAATTCGTCGGAGATTTTTCAAACATAATTTTTATCAAGGAATTTTTGATAGATTATGATCATCGGATTTATCTAGTCAAAAATATTGGAGAAATTTTTGACACACCAATATTTTTGACAAAATTTTGAGGACTAAACAACTGTCAGAATAGTCCTCTGAAATTTGTCGGTAAAACTTTTTGATGAGTTTCCGACGGCGGTCTACCACCGGGCAATATAACTAAAGAATTTCCAAAGTTTGGTTTGGTTCCTTTCGTTTTGGATAATTTGCTCAGGTCTAGTACTTGAGCTGTTTCACGCATTAATCCAACAATGCAATATTTTTTGTTTCCCTTCTAATTTTATTTTATATACGTTTTTATTTGCTGTGTCAGCCCAATCTGTTATGCAAATGCAAGACATGTGAACAAGTCCCATTACCATTTAAAAATCAATTTTTTTTCTGAAACGATTTTTTTGTTATTTTATATAAACACGATTGTCTAAATTATAGTAATATATAAGTTGTTAAATTGACCTATCAAAGCTACGTTCAATAGTGATCAAAAGAATATTACTAATATTGTCTAGCTACAGTTAAACATTTATAAACATGTCGTGACTCGTGAATCATGTGATTCTTCGAACATGTCTTGGCCTTTAGCTCTGAAGTGAAAAAAACATAAGAAATGCAACAACGAGTGGGGTCACTTTTGAATAGACCACTAATTACCAGACACGTGTTTTTAACAAAAAAAAATATTCTTTGTGTGCATGACCCTAATATATTGTTAATTTTCGGATATGACGTCAAATAACAATCTAGTTTTGATTACTTCTGTCACTAAAATGCATTTATATTTTTTTGTAACTCATTCTAAAAAAAGCTTTCACAATTAACAGTATTTGAGCTATGATATTTTATGATGGTGAATTATTGGAAATAACGTGTGAATGAGAACACCAAAAAAAAAAAAAATCTTAGTGAAATGTATAACCAGTCAATAGATATATTCACAGATTCACGAAATAGTACATTGGATATTAAATAAAATGAGATTTACAAACTGAGAAACCACGGAGAGTACTGAGGGATGTTTTCTTTATTTTCTAATTTTTAATACGTACTTCAAATATCATTTTGTATCGATAAACAGATGACATCCGAAAATGAATCTTGAGCCAATAATAATTATCTACACACGTATTATACATACAGATACAGTACAGCTGTACAGGTATTCTAGTTTTGAGTGCAAAGTAAATAATTATATTGATAATGTTAAAAGATCTCAGAAACACGCGTACGTGCGGTCATATGGAAATATCACACTAATCAAATTGTTCATCGTCTCCTCCATCAAAGATATCAAAAAATCGATCTAGGGATTTTAAAGTTTTCAATATTGATTTTGACGGAGGAAACGATGAACAATATTGATTTAACATTTTCCAATTAGAAAATTTTAGTGTAATATTTCATTAATTTTAAGTATGTGGATTGCTTCTCCAAAAGAACGAAAAACCCGAAACACTAAATTATCTTAACCAAAACTTTTGAATTCGAACCAAACCAAAATAAAAATTTGAATCGAACCAACCATATATTTAAATATTAGAATGAATAATAAAAACTACATAAATAAAAAAATGTTAAGATGTTTGTGCAGAAGGAATCCACATTGAGGAAACCATATTAGTAATATATGTTATCAAAAATATAATTAGACTTCTTTTAATGATATAATTGGTTATGTTTGATTTTTTATAAAATTATCTATCCATAAATATGAAATTTATATTCTTTAAAAATATAGTTCAACAAAGAATAATTAATTATATATTTTTAGTTCGTGTGATTAAAAGAATTTTTTTGGAGATTTAAATAGAATTATTTTTAGGTAATTAAGATTAATAGAATATTAAAAATTAAGACAAAAAATCTATAAAGAAAAATAATATCATTTTTAAAAAAAAATCAAATTTTTTTTAATGGCAACTGACGTGGTAGCTGACTCAACAAATGTAGACGTTATAGCTGACGTGCCAGATGACTCGAACTGCTGAGTCAGCGCTGTTAACGGTTTGACTAACATATTTGCGGTCATTGATGGATTTGGCTTAGATTCAATAGGTTGGGTATGAAATTTGAATTTTTATGTCTGTAAGGTAGGAAATTGTACCGTATTTTAGTTCATATTTTTTTCGGCACATCAAATTTAGTACATATTGATTTTGACTCTTTACCTCTCTCTTGTGTTTTTACCATTTTACCCTCATCATCATATCTTATCATATCTTCTCTACTTTTCCTCTTTCCTCTATTTTCCTCTTTATATATTTTGTTTATTTTGTCTCTTTCCTCTTTTGTTTCATTTTCTCTTTCCTCTTTAAAATCACTTACATGTATATAGGCATTAACATTTCAAAGTGAAATTACAATAGATGTTGAAAACAAAAATTATAACAATATAAATTTCTATTTTTTTGGGTTGTTGTGGATTAACCGAACCGAATCCGATCTGAAAAAAAGACCAAAACGAGTTCTAAAATTTGGGTATCCGAAACCCGAATGAACCGACCTTAATCCGAACAGATACTCGAATGCCCAAGCATAGAGAGATAATTAATTTATAGGTAAGAACTAAATCCGTCAGTTACAGCTTGTCGGTAATAAAATTTCGTCGGAACATTCTGACGAACACTGATCGTCGAAAAATTGTCATAACTTTTACAATAAATTTTCTGCCGGATTTTCCGACGGATTTTCGTCAAACAGTTCCCATCATGATGTAGATTTTTGTGAAAAATATTATGACGTCGCCTTTATGCCATGTTGTGAATATATATGAATTTGGCTAAGTCTCTCGATCTAGGATTTGAACTCCAAAATAGGGTAACGATAACCCGAACAAGAAAATTCATGGCTCATAATTAAGTCGGATTTGAACTCCAAAGTAGGGTAACGATAACCCGAACAAGAAAACTCACACACACACATATCCATGTAGTTGCGTACACGTGGACGCTATTCGGTTGGATACGCATACACATCCATGTATTTGCGCCCACGTGGACGATATTCGAATGAATACGCATGTATATCCATGTAGTTGCGTACACGTGGACGCTATTCGCGTGGATACGCATACACATCCATGCAATTGCATCCACGTGGACAATATGCGCGTGGATACGTACATGTCTATCCATTTAAATGCGTCTATGTGGACGCATCTATGTGGGTACGCATGTGTTCGACCAATGTGTTCAAACAACATGTAAGTAGAATATTGTGAAATGGGTATCAAAGTATAGAGAAAAAATGAACATAGTTTATAGTGCAAAAAAATTGTGAAATTGTTTTTTATGAGAAGAAATAAGTAAAACAAACTAATTGGAGGTGTGAAAACCAATAATAATAAAAAATGATTTGTGTTTTGGGAATAATAATAGAAGAGTATTTAGGATATGACCGGTCTTCTCAGGTTCGGGCCGGTTTTATGATTTTGTGTGAAACCCGCTATAAAACCAAAAATAATTTCCGTATCCGTTCGGATAGGTTTTGAACCCGAAGACCACGAATTACCCGAGAAAACAAGACTTTCGGTTTGGTTTATGAAAGAGTTGTACCTGAATAACCCGACAAAAACTGAATTAACCGAAAAACAAGACTTTTGGTTTTGGTTAAGGAAGAATTATACCCGAATAATCCGATTTACCCGACAAAACCTGAATTATCCGGAAAATATATATGCACATGTATATGCGATATATACATAATATGGTATGTTATCATTTCTTGGGTACTTGATCGGGTTTCGGGATATATCCGAACCGACCCGATAACCAAAACTAATTTATGTAGGAATCGTTTGGTTTTTGCAGCTAAATCGAATCCCACCCGAACCTTGTTTTTGGGTTGGTTTGGGTCGGATTGATCGGGTTCGGTTTATATGCCCAAACCTTGTTTCTCTTGAAATAAATATTTGTAATTTCAGAATTTTTGAGTATTTTGGGATGAGAAAAATTAAGAGCTAGAGGAATGAGAAAAGAAGAAAGAGAAAAGAGAAAATGGGAAATAAACAAAAGCAAGAAAAAAAATATATGAAAGAGGAAAATAAACAACTCAAGTTCTTTCTCCCACATAAGGGTATCTTGGTATTTAAAAAAAATTGAACAATTGAAAAGTGTGTCTAGGTGTAATGCAAAGTGTGTCTAGATCTAATTGTAAAGTGGAAAGTGCGTCTTGTAAGCACAAAGTGAAAAGTGCCCAACACTGTAACTCAAAGTAATATTAGATTCAATCTTAAAATCAAATTTCCGTTGTGGTTAATATTATGTAAGCTCAACTAGGATTTAACGTGCGCTAGAGCGCGGCACAAATTTTTTTATTGCCAAATCTTATAGCTTTATAAGTAGGTTTCTGCATCTATTAAATTTTGATTACATATTTTTTTGATTCTCAATATTAGTTTGTTTATTGAAAAGAAAATGAGTATATTTTTTTCTTTCGGAATCAGATCCTATTAATTAGGAGCTCATATTTGATGAAATAGACAATGAATATTTTTAAACATCGACTTAATAATATTATTTTCAAAACAAAGTTTATTTAATCCGCGCTAGCCATAAACGTAGAAAAAAAAATTTATCTGAATTTTATAATATGTTTACCTAATTATAATTATCAACCCCGACTAATCAGTCTATTTAACACGTTTTAAAAAGAATTAAAATATTATTCGGACTAACCCGAAAAACCTATAATCTTGAAAACATAACTCTAATATGCACCGCTTAATGACTATGAGTTTTGTGGTCAGTCCAAAAACTCTTAAAATTAGTAAAATATTTTTCAAATTTTGTTTTTATATATATTCAAATAAAATATAATAATCATAGTGAAAAATGTTGCAAGATCTCGAATATTTTTTTTTTGAATATGTATGTATTGATTATTATTTAATAATATCATAATAATTAAGAAACTAAATAGTAAATAATCTCTTTAATGAGAAAGAAATACTTTTCATATTTTCATTAATAATTTTAAAAGACAATTATATTTTTTTCAATTATTTTTTTTATTTGTAATGAAATAATATGTAATAATTTACAAAACAAAATTTATATTTAAAAATGTTTTTACAAATAATATTATAGAGATTCTTCTGGATTGAAATTTCTCTATTTAGATATGTACCGTAAGGTCAATAACAAATTTTTTTAAAAAAATGCATAGGAAAGTGCGAACCATTTAATCCAAATGGTCAATTTACAAGAACACGTACGTTTGTCTATACGTTGATATACAGTACATTAGGACTTAATCCGCGCTAATTATACTACTAAATAATTAAAAAAAAAGGTTTTAAAATTTTTAAAAAATTATTTTATTTTAAATTTATAATTTGTCTAACTCATATTATAGATAGAGTTGTCAAACACAATACTTTGTCTATTTAACCCGTTTTGTAGTGGACTAAAATATTATTCAAGCTAACCCGCAAAATCTATAATCTTGAAAACATAACTCTAATATGCACCGTTTAATGACTCTAGTTTTGTGGTTAGTTCACGAACTCTTAAAAAAATCAATTTTCTTGTGTTTAACTTTTTATTAAATTAGTAAAATATTTTTTAATTTTTATTTTGATATATATTCAAATAAAATATAATAAATTATATTAAAAATATAGCATGATTTTCAATAGATTTTTTATTTGAATATATATATAGATTGATTATTATTTTAAAATATATAATATTAATAATAATTAAGAAACTAAATAATAAATAACATTTTTAATCATAAATAAATACTTTCCATATTCTCATCAATAATTTTAAAAGACAATTATATCATTTCCTATTTCAATTATTTTTTCTTATTTGTAATGACATAATATGTAATAACTTATCAAACAAAGTTCATTTTCAAAAATATATTTTTAAATAATATTATGGAGATTTTTATTTTGATTTATATTTAAATAAAATATAATAAATTATAAAGAAAATATAGCAAGATTTTTAATAGATTTTGTATTTGAATATATATGATATGATTATTATTTAAAAATATATAATATTAATAATAATTAAGAAACTAAATAGTAAATAACTTCTTTAATGATAAATAAATATTTTATATTTTCATCAATAATTTAAATAGACAGTTATATCATTTTATATTTTAATTGTCTTTTCTTATTTGTAATGGCATAATATGTAATAACTTATAAAACAAAGTTTATTTTCAAAATATCTTTTTAAATAATATTATAGAGATATATGCATAAAATAAATAATTATCACTATGATTGAAATAACTTAGAGACAGAGAAGTGTATCAAAACAGGGGATTATGTTGAGATTAGAAGTGATTTGATGAGAGCATAACACCAAAAGAGACAGAGCATAGTGGAGAGAGTATTTATTAAAAATTAAGTAAATGAATATTAATATGAATAATATCTACTGTAGATTGTGTGCACATGCATTTCCCCTACTACATTGTATCACACTCTGTCTATTTCTTCTCTATCTTTACTCGTATATGATTTAATATAACTCAAATTATTGATTTGTAAAGGATTTTATATAAAATCATTTTTCTCGAATCAAATCCCTTTGATCCTGCTACTTACCTCGACAGCCAATCAGACCTAAAATTCCTTTTTGTATATTATTTTATTTAAATATTCAATTATATTGTTCTTAATTAGTTTTATTTTATCTCTCTGATCGTTATATATTTAGCTGTATAAAAGTGTATATATACAATATACCATAAGATTATAAATAAGCAATAATAATGGAAGCTTGCTTTGTAAAACAAAGAAATGTTATTATAGTGTAAATCAAGTCCAATTTTTTTTTTTCTTAAGCTAATATTTTATTACGAAACCAGCATTAGATCATTTCTAGAACATATGTAAATACGTACGTCATTAAAAAAAACGAAATTCGATATAGCACACTAAAACCGCATCTCTAAAAAATATGAACATTTCTAAATAAAACAGCATCCCTAAAATCAAGATATAAATATGACTTTCCATAGTTTTTTTTTTCCTTTGGATTGATGTAATTCTCTTCTTTTTGTTAAGAACATTTTATGGTTAATGGTAAACTATACTGAGAAAGTAAGCGATTATTCGTACAGAGTCAGTAGTGCCAATATGATCTTTTACAAAATGAGATCACATGAGCCAATGAATTCTAGAGAACAGACAAAAAGATTGAGAGTAATCAAGTTACTTAAGAAGAATTGAAGATATACAATATAGTTTTGATTAGGTTGAAAATGCGGGATCAGATGGTAAGAAAGGTGTCCTCATGATAAGAGCTCGATCTATGCTTACGAGTTAGTGTGCTGAATTATAGCCATTGAAGGGTTGAAATCTAAGGAGTGAAGTTTGATCATCGCTAGTTTGGTGTGAGGAGGAGAAATCTCCCAAACGAGAAGCCTGTCAAACTCCGAAGGAGATGCCAAGCCTGTGCGTGATAGTAAGAAGTCCGAAACCTACAATTGTAGGTGTTATTTTATTTGATGACACATCATTTTAATTACATGGTATCGCAAAATTGCAATTTTTGTTTTTTTTTTTGCAAATTAAATAAGCCTCCTAGATAAAGCTATCTACATAATTACCGCAAATAGGTTACTTATGCAGTTTGTTTGTTCTAAAATTTGAAGAATAAGTAGTATAGATGAAGCAGTTAGGAACGATATACAATATAAGTCAAATATAGACCACGGCTTAAGTTTATCATGCTTAATTCGTGGATCGTGGTCATTGATTTTTGCTTTAAAAACAATGCAGGTATATATAAGATTGCAAATATTAAATAATTGAGAGAAAAACAGATAATTTTTTTTATCACAGATATATATAATTAAAGATATCTAAGGCATATTTTGTGGAAGTCCCCTCGGTCCATGGTTTATTAATATTTCTATACCATGAGGTAAGAAATTCAATTTTTAAAGAGTACAAATTAAAAGAGGCAAAATATATTTTCAGCGCGGTGTAAGGAGAGCCACTCGTCGTGGTCCAATGTGTTAAGGGTAAAGTGCTACATCACAAGCATAGTGCAGGTAGAACCGTTGATCGTAAATTTTTATAGATCGGTAGAATTATCCATTATAAAATTATTCATGCAAATGTTCTCATAATTTGTAATTGATAATATTTTAGATAATCAATACAATAAAACCCCTTGTGCCTCTCCAGGAGCTGACACCTCAGCTTTTTCATGTTTTCAGAAGTTGACACCTCATAAAAATATTAAACCAATCAAAACATTTCAATTAATACACCTCATAAAAATATTAAAATAGCATGGGGATTTAGTTTGAATTATTTCAATTTAAAACCCCCACGTTAATTATCTTGAAGACCCTAATATCGGCCATGTATATGATACGTAGGAAATCCAAACGTCAACAGGTAAACTCGATCGTCCAGTAATGTAATTGGCTAATTGCTATGGCCACACAGATTAACCAATATTTTGTCTGTCACAATAAAAAATGAAAACCAAATATGGATATTACGTGCTTAGATTAGTTTCGAAAAACAAATAGACATCAAACGATTCAACGCCACCATCGTTGTATTTGTCTTTTGTTACACTCAATTGATCACCAACATTATATTCATGTAAGAAATATAATAATATACAATTATAATTAAACAAAACAAACGTCATAATTGAGATAACCCTTTACGTACCTAATGCATCTGGTACGAATTAGTATCTTTGGTCCAGGACCTGGTACATCTGGTACGAATAGTATCTGTAGGTTTATAGCCTAGGGTTATGATGAGGTATCCATGGCTAATGCATCTGGTACGAATAGTATCTTTGGTCCATAATATAATGTGTTTCTTAGCTGTTGTAGATAAATCTAAGATGATGATGTAATTTGTTTTTACAGAGAATATGTTTGTTACTCATAGTAAGCATTATGCCCATCCACTATGGAAATACCCAAACAAACTTCACAAATACTCAGACGTGTCTTTTATTTGATCTTAAAAAAGCTTGGTTATCGGTTTATATTTGTATGATCTAGGGAATAAACACATATGTTGAGTTTGTGTTTAAAATATGATGCAGAGAGAACAATTTCAATTTGAGCACTCCAAGGTTCAAATGTATATTGGTATCTTTCCCTACACGTTCACCGCAATCTCAAATAAAGGCATGCATAAATACATGGACATCAATGCCGACTAAAAAATGAGTAAGAGCTCATTTGCCCATTGGTTATTCTTTTTTTGTTTTGAAGTTTTATACTAACATTAATATATTGTTGCAAGAGAAGAAAATAACGAAAACGAAATTTATAAAGAAAATGTATTGTTGTGGGCCATCATAACAACCTTCAAAACGAGGTAAGTTGTAGTCTTGAAGAAGTTTGTTATGGAGTATAAGAGAATCATAAGTTATGATTAATAATTAAGAGAAGGCTTTTCATTTCGGCTACAAGCTGAGAGACAAAGAAAATTAATGCGCCATGAAATTGCAGCCGGGTAATTGTAAAGAAGATGGTGAGAATGATAGAAAATATCAAAAGAGTTTTTTTTTGATGTGAGGAGAGTTTGTGAATGATTTGGATTTGATGCTTGATTTGTAAATTTGAATTTATATGATTAATAATTTTATTGCGCCTAAAACCTAACTCACTCAGCTCGAACACACGACTCACCGTAACTCGGAACTCACAACTCACTCAGTTTTGAAAGAACAATGAAAGAAAGTAAAATGCAGTATCGAAACGAACACGAGGTATTTGGTAACCCAGAGTTCGCCACCGATGTGGTGAGCTACGTCTCTGGGCCAGACTCAGTCCAGCAAATTCACTTGCAACGAAGAATCGAGCTCTCAAGAATCAGAGAGTCTCGCAAGAACGAAATCGCACAATCTGTTTCCCGAATGAAGAAGAAGAAGATGACGTTACAGATTCCGGTTATTGACCTTTATATCTCAGATCATCACAAAACCAGATTAAACCAAGAATACATTGAACCAGCTAACTGAACATCAAACCAAGTCCATTTAGCTAGACCAATGCCCTGAATCCTAATAACCGAATCTGTAACTCCTAGCTACGACTAAGATTACATCAACACTCAACAAATTTGAGTTTGTGAAGTTGCATCTATATCATCATTTGTTGTTTGTTTATGAATTAGATTATAACATTAAATCTAACCGATGTTGGCGAAGTAATTGTCATTGATTCCGATAATTAATATTAGCTTAATCTGGTTCTTTGGAAATCATTAGTTTTTGTGAGATTTTTTTTTTGCCATTTGTTCTCTACTAAAATTGAAGTTGATAGAAGAATTTTGATTAAGTCTTCGTAAAACTCATCTTGCAAATATAATTTGCTTAAGATCCTTATAGCTTGGTCGAGAATTAAAGTTCCATTCTTGTGAAGTTAGCAGAGCTTGAATGTTTACCGTATTCTATAAAATATTTGCTTCTGGTCTGAGTTCTCAAAATCTTTTGCATTTTCAAATTTGGCTTTGCATTAGCAGATTATGGACATAGGCGGAAGATGGAAGAAAAATTTGTACAATTGCCTCCTAAGATTGATGATGGTGGTGAAACAACGGACACAATACTAAAAAATCTAGCAGGCTTAGTGATGTTTAGCAGGCTTAGCTCTAATTTTGTTCTTTAGCAGGCTTAGCTCTAATTTTGTTCTTTAGCAGGCTTAGTGATGTTTACATTTATTTTTACATTGTGTGTACATCTCATATTAAAGGGAATCAAAGATTTTACCTCTTAAAAAAATTTAAAAGTACTAAACAACTTTAAATCTTATCAAAATCCAACCCAATATAAAGTTATTAAAAATAAATCCAATTTCATAATTCAATTAAATTAATAAAAACAATTTTTCCGCGGCGTAGCGCGGGTATTTACCTAATAGTAAAAAGGCATATCCCATTTATTTGGTATCAATCATGCGGATTAAATTATTTAATAAAAAAGGATTGTCTGGTCACACAAACACATGCATGATTGTTGACAAAAATAAAACAAAACACATGCATAGTTCAGCAAAACTAATTGGCTGACCTCAGTAACTCAACTGGTGTATCATTTCGTTACCTAGCTAAAAGGCTAAAAAGGGTTAATGTTGTCGAGATCCCGAGTTCGAATAACGGTGATAAAGAAAATATATATTTGTTCTTTTGAACATTAAAGAAAATAGATTATTGAAATATCTATTAAGCATTATTCTGGTTCCCGACCCGAAGATACTGTGGCTTTTGGTCCATGATTTTTTTCTTATATAATTCGGATGATCCGGTTCAACGGACACCATGATCTCTGAGTCAGGTCGCTGGGACGCAACTTCATAGTCGGTTCGGGTCAATGTGCTATGAAATTCGACTAATCCTAGAGCCAAAAAAGCCATGTGAAAACCCATGTGACCAACAAAAATCGAACCCAAGAATCTCACACTTTTGAGTTATCACTGGACCAACTAGCGCTGGTTGGTCTAGGATTTCTTGGTAAGCAACAACTAAAAAAAACCGCCAACTGGCTGTTAAAATATTTTAATAGACTAATATAACACTAAAGGGAAAATCGCATTAAAAACATTTAAAATGATACATACTGACACTTTAAACTTTCAGAGAATTTTACTAACACTATAAAACCTTCAGAGAATTTCACTTAAAATCTAATTGTAAGGTTTTTTGTGTTAATATTTCCAGTTTGAAGGTTTATAGTGTTAGCGAAATTCTCTGAGAGTTTAAAGTGTCAGTGGGTATTATTTTAAAAGTTTTTAATGTGATTTTCCCTAAAACCAAATGAGAAGATGATTTCCATTAACATGCACTTTTCCGACAATTATTTGTATTTTAATTTTACTTATGTTTTTTTTTTTTTGTTTGAACCTTAATTTTTAGTTAGTTATGTTTTTACACAATCTAATGTGAATGTGCAATTTAACGAGCAGTATAAAATGTGCTTTTGTTCAGTTTTTTGGTTCGAAATTTAAGCTTATACATTATTAAACCATTACAAGAAAATAGTTCGAAATACCACAGTTATATATATCAGTTATAAATCGGTAGAAAAGACTGTTTTTGATCGTTTCCCAACAAAATCTAAAGAGTCTAAAATCGTTCATTGAAAATTCAAAATGGATGGAAAAACGGTGAAAAGTTTTCAACAATTGTCCAAGGCCTTGTGGTCGAGTGGTTGGGGACGGGATCGGGTTGCCACCATACTCCGGGTTCGATCCTCCTGATGCGCGAAACTAAATCACAATTCTCTTGGACACCCACACGGATATGGGCCCATTGCTTACGGCCCATTTGAAAATCCGGAAAGGAGCCTATCCGTGGGTTGACTTTCCCTTAGGGATTAGTCTGGGCCCTTCCATAGACATGTAATTTACCCTGAATTACCAAAAAAAAAAAAAAAAAAAGTTTTCAACAATTAACTTAAAAGTTAACTAGAAAAAAACTACAACGAATTGGCTCAGATGTTACTTTGCTAAAGTGTCTACCTTATAAATTAATGGTTTTTCCACAAGTAATACATTTAAATGTGCTATTGTTCATCTTAGACCATTTTATGACTTTTTCTGATTTTGATCCGTTAACAACTTAATTTTTAATAGCCGACGTTGATAGCTTAATTAGACCACAGATACAAATACACTCAGTTTTCCGAAGAAAAAAAAAAGAGAGATTGTAGACCTAAAGTTAGAGATTTTTGTATTAACCGAAAATTATTAAATTTAATAAAGAAATACCTTAAAATAGTATAAAAAAATATTTTTTGTTCTAAATCTAGCACATTAACTTTGAAATTCTGAAAATAACATAAATAATTATGTAAAAATACATGTTTACCCAAAATAAATTTAAAAGAAAAATTAAACATTATGTTTGGGTTCACTATTTCTTATTTAATGTTTAATTTTTTCTCATTAAAAAAAAATATAGATAATTTTAATATTAAATTTATGCTATTATTGTTAATTTTAATTAGTGATACTAAATTTAGAATAAAGGTTTTAAAAGGTGCTATTTTGGATAATTACTCAATTTAATATACGAATGAATCATAATTAAAGATATTAAATTTAAGACATATATTGTGTGCCATGCAAGGTCATCATGTAGACAACTCATATCATATGGTCAAATTTAATATTAGGTGCTCATGGTATACAAACTAGATAAAGAAGACCTTGGGAACTCCAAACAATCTAAAGCCCCGCACATGTGGAGTGATGCTTCTAATGTCAAAAACTCTTTTGGATTTTTTTTAGGAGTATTTGCACACAAAGTTACTTTTTAAAAACTTTCTAGATTTTTAACACTTTCCAAATATTTTTTAAGGATCTAACACTTTTGTGTATTGTATATGGGTTGATTTTCTTGCAAAATGACGATTTTACCCCCTGTTAATACATGAGTGTACTGTAAACGCTTGTTTTCGCGTCGTAATGTACATTTATGTATCAACAAGGGAGTAAAATCGTCATTTTGAAAAAAAATCAACTTATGTACAGTACACAAAGTGTTAGATATTTTAAAACTTTTTTAAAAAATGTTAAAAAACTAAGAAAGTTTTCAAAAAGTGACCATTTGTGCAAGAATCCCCTTTTTTTTAAAGCTCCTCGATTTTGCTCCAACTTAAATTTTTAATACAAGATATTTAGACATAAAATCACTTTATTCAAGTTTCAATTGTACTTCCTCCGTTTCATATTAGTTGTCGTTTTAGGTTGTTTTACGTAGATTAAAAAACAATTCAATTTTCTGTTTTACCTCTCATTAATGTATTATATATTATGATTACACTAATCAATAAGCTAAAAAATTAGGGATAAAATTGAAAATATTATCAAACATTTGCATTGAAATTCTAAAACGACAACTAATATGAAACAGAGGGAGTATTATAATACTTTCAAATGGTATAAAAACAAGTTAACATTTTCTTTTGACAAATGATGAGTTTGTTCCTGTTTTTTATAGGTTCGTATATTATACACTGTTGAGGCACACAATACTATACAAAAATATAACTGAAAAATCAACACCTGTACAATACAAAAAATGCTATTTAGTATAACACATTTGAGAAATTGCTACAATCCACTGTAACTTTTTTAAAAGTGCATTTACATGCAAGATTCCCAATTAATATTCACACCTTTTTTTAACCAACGCAAACTAATAAAGTTAAGCACAACTTTTTTTAATCATAAATTTAATATTCACACATTTTTTAACCATTCAAGCTAAAAATAATAATTAGGATTTAAATGATATCATGTCTTTAGTATAAATATGGAGGTTAAAATCCCAGCCCATTAAATTAGTCCAATAAACTTATGGTAAAAATCAGTGTTCTAAAAAGTGGTTTAAGCGGCCGACAAAAAAAAAAATATATACTAGGACTTAAACCGCACTATAATTAGCGCGGGATATTTTTTTTTAAGAAATTGTTTTGATATTTAAGAAACATGTGACTCATGTGAATTTTATAATATGTCTAACTCATGTGACAAGATCTTCCCAAAGATCGGCACTCAGAAGTTGGTACAAGGATAGGCTTGTCTCAAAGAAACCGTGAAGTCGCAATGAACAAGGATGTGGAACGAATGGTCGCACAGGAGATACGGAATGCTCCTGATATACCGATGATCCCTTGGATATGACGCACCAAGACGGATCGGGGTGATTGTGGATAGTACACACCAACAATCGAAAATGATCAATGGATATTACACACCATGATCGAAAGAAGAGAATCACTCTCAAAGGGTTTTTCCAAAAATATTGATTAAAAAACTGAATCTCACAAATGAGGTTACATGAGTTTATAAAGAAAACAAAAGAAGAAAATAAAACAACAACAAACTCACGTCAACTACTCAAATTAAACACATCTTGAAAATGATCAAACATTAAACTCCTTATCGAGACACTCTTCAACTTCCTCCGTGACTTTTGCACTTCCTTTTTGGGTCGAAATTTAACTTGTTGGGCTTCAAGTCTTGTCTCCTAATTGTGGGCTTATAATTAAGCTAAATACCACTTCACTCCTCTTGCTAGCTCTGGGCATTCGGATATCCGGATCCGATCCGATCGGATGTTCGGATAATCGGATGTTGGATTTAAAGATCCATTCGGATATTTTGTATTTTTCGGATCGGATCGGTTTTAATCGGATTCGGATCGGTTCGGATATGGAAATCAAGATCCGAGGTAAAACCGAAAAAAATTCGGATTCGGATTTTTCGGATTATACTGTAACCGAAAAAAACCGAACCTGTAAAAAAACCGAAAAAACCGAACAAAAAACCGAAAAATCCGATATATCCGAAAAAATCCGAATCCATTGTGTATATGAAAACCTGCACTTGCATTGAAATAGAGTTTATTCGGTAGATGTAAATGAAAACGTGTAGATGTAAACCAAATAGCTGAGCAACAGTCTGCAAAGTAAATGAGATGAGAAAGTAACACGGCAAATAAATTGTGTGCAATACCAAAAAAACAAAGGTGGAGAGAATCATAATAATAGAAGTAAAGTAAGAACTTAAACAAAACCAACATGTAATTCCAGAGGGAACCCAAAGCGAAGAAAAATGATAGAGGTTCAACGATTGATGCAGCATGTCTTTGATGAACTGATAGAGGTTCCCACTCCTGCTTATAAAAAATCATTATAATTAAAAATCATATTTCCATCTTTTGGACAATAAAGTTTCCTGCATATGCTTTGGATTTGTGAAATATTACTTACAGTGATTGAGAAGCTGAGAAGTGAGAATCATTCAGCTTGTATTGGTGGAGTATCAAAATCTAAACATGTACATAAGAGAAAAAGACCAAACACAATTAATAGAAATCCTATTTAATTAAATTGTGGATGTAATGAGGCAACAGAAAGATTTATTAAATCCTATTTAATCCAAGTAGACAGCAGAAAGATTTATGACCACAAATGAGAGATTCATTTGTAAGCTTACTAATGAAAGAAGCAGATGTAAGTAAGCTTAACGAGCACTAAAGATACATCAAGCAAGAAACTATAGATTATAAGCATTGGTGATGATCTAAGCAAACCAATGTCTGCTCATTATGCTCAATTTCATTCGGATCCAATCTCAAAAAAATCAACTCAGTATTGAATCATTTTGTTGCCAATAGATGTCTGAGACGATCATGATTAATTTCATTTTCTTAAACCTTATTTGCCACAGGATCATAACATCCACTGAACACAAAAATTGAGGTGAATCAGCTATAGGCATGAATAAAGACACTAAGAACAGAAGCTAATAAATTGAAGAAAGACACTACATGAGAAGCTAACAATTTGTAAGAGTCTAAGAGTAACAAAGAACAAAGAGTCTAAGAGTGTGAGAGTTGGAAAACAAAACGAAGAACAAAGTCGAATTAGAGGAACACGATGAACAATGAAGTAAAAACCAAACAAAGCATCCAACAATCAATTCTAATCGAATTAGAGGAAGAAGAAGAACAACGAAGTCAAAACTAAGAACAATGTAGTCGAAGTAGAGGAAGAAGAAGAACAGTGAAGTCAAAACCAAACATAGCATCCAAAAATCAGTTGGTTTCGAATTAGAGGAAGAAGAAGAACAATAAAGTCGATACGATGGTGGAAGAACAATGAAATCGAATTAGAGGAAGAAGATTAGAAGAAGAAGAGATGGTACCTGAGATCGAATTCTCGATGTCTCAGAAGTCGGAGGGCAATTTTTCTGAAGTGATTCCAGATTGATATTAGGGTTTAGGCCTTTGTCGTCGTTTAGAAACGAGGCAAAATCGAAGAATATTATTCTGGGAAACTCAAGAGACATGCGGATGTAAGGGATTAAAAGGCTTCGGTTTTTTCGGATCATACTTCGGGTTTCGGTTATTAACCGAACCGAACCCGAACCCGAAGATACCCAGAATAAAAATCCAATCGGTTATTTGCATAGATCCGAACCCGATCCGAACCCGAATTTTTTCGGTTTTTCGGGTATGGATTTTCGGATCCGGATAATATGCCCAGGGCTACCTCTTGTAAACAAGGCTGGTCAAATTTATTCATGCTGGGCTTTTAAAATCAAACTTCTTCTTGGATTTGGACACAAAATAGATGATTGGGCTATGCTTATTTTTCATAATCCAAAACTTCTTCGTATAACCCACAAACTGATCTAGTAAGCTTGCTATGATCACATCATCATGATTATAGATAGAGTTGTCAAACGGAATAATTTATCTATTTAACTCATTTTGCATTGGACTAAAATATTATTCGGGCTAATCCACAAAACATATAATCTTGAAAACATAACTCTAATATGCACCGTTTAATTAAAGTTAAAAAAAAAAATTGTAATGTTTGTTTTATTAAAAATNTTGATGATGATGTGATCATAGCAAGCTTAATTTTATTATTTTATTTGTTTTTAATGAAAAAAAATATATATATAAAAAATCAGAACCTTATGACGGTCGCACCCGTTGTCCCCCTCCCCTCTTAAGCCGGCACTGGTTGTAAACGAAATCGTATTTGTCTAAACAGTTTTCAGAAAACGAAATCAGATCCTCATTGGTCGATCCACGTGGGTGATTATTATACATAGATCATTGTTTTTTTTTTTTTTTTTAAATCTTTATTGAATTAGAGATAGCGAGTTTCTGTTCAACGAAGCTTCGTCGACCATTATTAACAAATAAATAATTTAGATCAATGACAATTAATAATACTTTCTTTCAACTTTTCTTTTATTTGTTGTTCTAATTATAACAATCCAAGATAGTAAGTACAGATTTTCTCCAAGGGTTGATTGATTAATTATGTCACTACCATGCTGCTATTGTAAGTATTTTATAAATTAACAACAGACTTCACAACTCAATATCTACTCCTCACACAGTAATTTTCAAGCAGATCGACATGAGCATCATAGACTCCATTCTTGCTCGAATTAATCAAAAGAAATTCCAGAATCTACTTTCGTAACAGTTCACGTATGAGTAATTATTTTGGTTTGGGCAATCTTTCACTTGTTTTCAATTAGGGTTTTTAATTCTTTTTTTGGCCTTTTAGAAACAGTTTAGCTTCGCCTAACTTTTGTAAACAAAACTTTTCCATTTTTTAGTAAATAAAATTCACATTTTATCCAAAGAAAAAACTGCCAAGAGATCATTATGAGAGTGTTACACGATGGACGCAATCACAATCTCATCATCTATAGTTATGCCATAAATTAAATGTCATATCAAGATCCGCAATCTGACCAAATAAAGGCAAAACACAAGTCTTCTTCTTCGACCATTTGTGATTCTCTTCATCAGGAACTAATACATTGAGACAATTATTGAAACACCCTGGCCGCCACCGTCTGTGGGCCCTTACGCACTCTTTAGGCCCATGGGCTCCAACCTCGTCCGACAGCCAGTGCACTACTTTGGGAGACTCGAAAGACTTGTTTACTGATCCTGAAACCACCACATGATCTTTCCCCGTGTTTTGTCCTCATTGGCACAGTACCGGAAGTTGCTTTTCGGTAGGTCAGCTATTCTTAAATTTCTCCAGCTCAATCACGCTTAACTATCAAGTTCTCTATGGACAAGTGACCGAAAAGAAGTGCACTTTGGTGTTATAGGTAGCCAGATCAATTATTTTAAGCCTCTCCACATGCACCACCATATACCAGAAATCGAGATGTTACAATCATCCCCACTCACAGAGCGCAACATCCTCATTACACACCAGGACCGTCATCCCCGACGGTGCGAGCCTACATAACTCCACCCTCGGCCAACGGTCGATGCGCTACTTTGAGAGGCTCGGAAGACTTGTGACATAACACCATGTGATATTTCTCCGTATTTTGTCCTCGCTCGCACGGTACCGGAAGTGACTTTCCGGTAGGTCATCCATCCTTAAATTCTTCCAGCTCAATCACGCTTAATTCTATATTTATCTATGGACAAGTGACCGAAAAGATAAGTGCACTTTGGTGTTATAATTAGCCAAATCAATTTTTGTAATTCTCTCCACATACACCAGCATATATTAAAAATTTGAATGTTACAATACTCACAAAATAAATGAAATGGTGCTACGAATGATGAATCACCATTGCTTCGATATACATTTGAACTTGGTAAGATATTTTGCCGGCAATATTGCAAGAATCTGGATAACTAGTCAGATCCAAACTAAGGAATCGGTTCTGAGTTGTTTCCAACGGTTGTGATCACTATTTCGTTGTCATCGTCCTTGGTGTTTCTTTGCTTTCTTCTTTTAATGGTTCCTGCACAACACAAGCCCTAGAAGATATATATAAAAACCTATGTACGTATGTGTATTTTTAAAGGTATGTGACATATGGTTGTGAGGGCCCAATCTTGTTTTAAAATACGCAACGGTGAATGAGACATATGGGCCTGAAATGAATAGTAAAAGTTGATATTTTTCAAGACCATTTTATTCTGTTTGATACTTTTCAAGGCCATTTTAGTCTGTTTAATGAATCCAAAAAGCATGTAGATAAATTTCAATATTGTCATGAGTTCTTCTAGGTGCATAACACAATTTGGAAAATATTTAAGATACTACCAATGGTTTATTTTGTTTCCAAAAAAGGAGAGAAAAGGAGAAAAAATGACACAATTGTCTCTCAATTATGTGAGGACACGTTTTTTGAAACAAACAAAAGCTAAATTTACTCGAACGTGATTTTCAATGCTAACATCTACTCTAAGTGCATAACACAATTGTCTCCCAATTATGTAGTATAATGTTTTACTAGATTCTAAATATGGGTATCGGCATGAAATAAAGTTTTTGTAATTAATATATAAAATATAAAATGAGAAATAAAAATTAATTTAAATATTGTTATTGATTTAAATATGTTTAATTTGTAATTTATAAGTTTATAATAAATTGAATAATTGTCCGGCAACACGTTTAATATACTTGTTTAGCAATATGTTCAATTTATTTTTTTAAAAATAAAAAGTATTTGAAAACAAATTCCAAAAGTGTTTCTTTTTTAATGGAGTAGTATAGATGTTATTTACACTACTATACTCATATGTTTTTTTTTATTGATATTATGTCATATTTTCATTGGACATGTTATTTAAAAAAATTAGAATAATAAGTAAAAATAATACTTGAATATTTTCAACTCATTCAATATTACAAAAATGTCATTATACCTTTGACCTAATTATTTTTCAAACATTTGGTATGGAGTGCAATTTTTTTTTTTTTTTTATAGAATGTTAAAATATATTCAAACAAAAAAAAATCCCATCGTTTACAACAAGTGCTGCTTTAAATTGAAATCATAAACTGGGAATGGAGTTCTTTTTTGTGCTTCTTACGGTCGCGTGGCGATCCAGGCTAGGCGAACATCTTCGTAGCTTTGGTCAGTGAGTTTAATGGTGATGATTTTGTTCTTCACAGTTTCGTCGATAAGCTTGATGAGGTAGTTGGGTGATTTTGGCGGGTCTCCGTGGTGACGACCATTCCGTTCCATCCATATATGAGAGATCGTTGTCTGAAAAACATACCGTAGTAGGAATTTGTCGATGTACGATCCTGCCGATGCTGAGAGGAGAGAGATAAGTGTGGCCCAATGTGAGGTGTATTTATCCCCTAGAAGTCCCTCCGCGAGATTTTTCCAGAGGAGTTGAGAGTAGCCCTGGGCGTTCGGATATCCGATCGGATTCGGTTCGATCCATTCGGATTTTCGGATATTCGGGTTTGAGATTTATTATCCATTTGGATATTTTAGAATTTCGGTTCGGGTTCGGTTCGGATCCATTCGGATTCGGTTTCGGATATCCGAAAAATCAAAAAAAAAAAAAATTGGTTAAATTTGAATAAAATTAGTTAAATTTAAACAAAATTTGGACAAAACTTAGCAAATATAACTAAAAACTTCATATATTTGGGGTCTCTCATTCATTTTGGTATAAAAATAACTCATATATTCGGATTTATAATTGTAATTTTGGGTTATCAAGTCTAAATATAATTAATATTTTAGGTATATAATTTTATTTCGGGTATTTCGGGTATCCATTCGGTTCTCGGTTCGGTTTGGGTTCGGTTTCGGTTATTCGGATATAGGAATCTAGGATCCGTTCGGATATTTTAATGGTTTCGGTTCGGGTTCGGTTTCTCTTTTTCGGATCGGTTTCGGTTAACTTTTTCGGATCCGGATATTATGCCCAAGGCTAGTTGAGAGAACGGGCATGAGAAGAACAGGTGGTCTCGTGTTTCGAGCTGATTTGTACACAAACCACACTCTCCCGAGATTCATGGATTCCACATTCGCATTCTTTCCCCTGTTGACAGACTATTATGAACCGCTAACCATGTTATGAATGCAAATTTTGGCGTTCTGTTTTTGAACCACAACCCTTTGGCCCACTGCACTTTATGTTATGCTTCCCGGATTTGCAGCCATGTGTCTTTTGCGTAGAACTTGGCCTTATAGCTCTCAGCTTTTGATCTCCACAAAGATCGATCCTCTTCATTTGATCTTCTAGCTCTCATTAATCGAATATGTTCCTCAATTTGTTGTAGTACTTCCCCTCTCCTTCTTCTGCTTCGATGCGACTCCAGAACAGAGGAGACCGTTGCATGAACTGGAATCCCCAGGTCAATAATCCCTCTTGCTCCCGTAAGATCCAGTAAGGGACCTAAATTGGACCAATTATCATACCAAAATAGAGTGGAAGTACCACTTCTTGTGTCAATCTTATAGAACCTTCTCGTCGTCTCTCTGTACTTAATCAACTTGCGCCACATCCACGAGCCTGAGTTTGCAGATGGAGTGTCCCTCATCGACCAGAAGGACCCCTTTCGGATGAGTTGACTCGTGATCCACTGTACCCAAAGAGATTTATTTGTCGAGACTAATCTCCAGATTAATTTTAAGCAGCATACCACGTTCACCTCTTTAAGCCGTCTAATGCCTAATCCTCCTTCATCCTTCGGTCGGCAGACATCTTTCCAGGATATCTTTGCTTTCCGTGTACTGAGTTCCGGACCAGACCATAAGAACGCTGAGCATAGGCTTTCGATCTCGTCAATGCAGCCCTGTGGAAGCCGAAATGCAGAGAGCCAGAAATTGGTAAGACCTGTTATCACTGAAACGATTAATTGAAGTCTACCCGCATAAGATAAGAACCGAGATGTCCATGTACTGATTCGAGCTCTGATTTTTTCCAACAGTGGAGCATACTCTTGCTTGGACATCCTCTTCGTAAGTAACGGGAGGCCAAGGTATCGCACCGGTAAGCTCGCCGAAGCAAGGGGAAATCGGGTTTCAATATCCGTTCTGATCTGCAATGGGACTCCTCCGAAGTATATCGTCGACTTTTCAAACTGATTTTCAATCCTGAGTATTTAGTAAAATCATCAAAAACCTTCATAATGCCTTCGATAGATCTCAGTTGCCCATCCGTAAACACCATTATGTCGTCTGCAAAGCATAAATGCGTGATCTTAAGATTCTTGCATTTAGGGTGATATCCGATTTCGCGAGTTGCCCCTGCTCGATCCAGCAGCATTGATAGAATATTCATGCAAATGACGAATAAGTAAGGGGAGAGAGAGCATCCTTGACGAATACCTCTACTGCTTTGGAAATATCCCGCTAATTCTCCGTTTATCTGAACGGAGAACGAAGCTGTTGTGACGCATAACATTATCCAATGAATAAGCTGTTCCGGTAGCCTCACTGCCCGAAGAATGTTGCGCAGAAATTCCCACTGTATCGAGTCGAAGGCTTTGGATATGTCAATTTTCATGGCACATCGAGGAGAGATTTGATCCTTATGATAGTCTTTTACTAGTTCTGTGGCTAGTAGAAGGTTCTCCATTAGCAGCTGATTTCTCACAAATGCCGATTGACTCTGTGATATGAATTATGGGAGAATGCTCTTTAGCCTGTTTGCTAGAAGCTTTGAGATGACTTTATAAACCACATTGCAGCATGAGATGGGTCGATAATCTTTCATGACTCTTGCTTCTTTTTTCTTTGGTATTAGAGCGAGAATGGTAGAGTTGATACCCTTTGGGAGAAAACCCGTAGCAAAGAAGGATTGGATCGCCACTGTGAAGTCTTTTCCGATGACTGGCCAAGCTGATTTGTAGAATTCGCTTGTGAAGCCGTCAGGTCCCGGTGATTTATTATTTGCCATGAAGAACATAACCTTCTTCACTTCTTCCTCCGTGACATGTTTTGTTAATCTTTCTCCCTCTGATTCCGAGCATCTGTACGTCACCAAGTTTTGAATGGTTTCGATCGGCAGCTCTTCATAATCGTCTGGATTATGATTGAGGAAATCTCGAAAGTATCTTTCTGCTTCTCCTTTGATTTCATCGATGTTCTTAAAGATTTCCCCATTTGGTCCTTGAATTTCGCGAATTGTGTTGATGGATTCTCTCACTTTTATCGCTCGGTAGTAAGCTTTGTTATTACAATCTCCAACCTCCAGCCAATGTAGTTTTGACCGCTGCTTATAGAAACCCTCCTCTAGCTCTGCCGCATGAACCCATTGATCGTAAGCCTCTACTTCCTCCAATATGGTATGATCTGATGGGCTTTGCATATTGTTATTTTGTTTTTCGCATAGCATCCCATATGCTTCCTTTGCCTTTCGAGGGATATCTCCAAGTTCATCTCATATGGAGTGCAATTTATCTATTCTCATAATAACTTTATTGTTCCAAATTACAAAAAAACATCCAAATTACAAACAAAAAGGCATGATCAAGCTCGATCTAAAAAATTACAAAATAAAGTTCGATCGATTGAAAACTAACGATGTTAAATAAGTTAATGGATAAGTAAAACGAAGAATTTTAAATACAATCATGCAATAAACTCAATTTTCTCTTATACATTTTTGATCAAAATCAATTAAATTATTAAAAGATTGGGGTTCAACCAATAGCCCAATCTCTCAATTTTTGATTTCTTATGTTCTCAAAAACTCAATTTGGGAAGTAGATAAAGAAGATGAATTGATAACCCAGACTTTGTCTATACAATCGGTGTTGTCACCATCTGTGTTCCTCACAGATCTTCGTGAAATCTCATTAGAAGTTTTCCAATGGAAACATCTATTAAACCATAGTAAATAAGTTTGTTATTCTCATCAATTAAGAAAGTAACTGTACATACGGATATATATATATATACAAGTATTCTCCACTATATTATGTACAAATATAACCTATATACAGTATAGCTAATACACTCCCCTCAAACCTTTGGATTGGGATCAGCAGATGGAAGATAAAGACTTGAAATGGACAAACGATTGAGAATAGAGTGGAAAGGACCCGGATGGAGTGGTTTGGTCAGAATATCAACATGTTGATTAGCACTAGAGACATGCATCAAGTTCAAGAAACCATTCTTGACCTGATCCCTAACAGTATGACAGTCTATTTCAACGTGATTGGTCCTCTCATGAAATATAGGATTAGTGGCAATGTGCATTGCAGAATTATTATCACAAAAGAGTTTGGCAGTGGTATGTACCGTGATATTCAAATCTGTGAGAAGCTGATGTAGCCAGAGTAGTTCACAGGTTGCATGAGTCATGCTTCTGTATTCAGCTTCAGTGCTACTACGGCTAACAACGTCTTGCTTCTTCGACTTTCAAGTGATGAGAGAGTCGCCTAGATAGACACAATAACCAGTAATGGATCTTCTTGTATCCGGGCAAGTAGCCCAATCCGCATCTGCAAAATCATTAAGGCATATCTCGGAAGTTGTTGAATAGAATAAACCATGTCCAAGATTGTTCTTGATATACTTCAGGATTTTGTGAGCAGCATGAAGATGGATATCAGTGGGAGCTGACATGAACTGACTGAGACAGTGGACAGCAAATGTTATATATGGTCGTGTGATGGTTAAGTACATGAGACGGCCAATAAGGGCTCTGTATGGAGTAGGGTCAGGTAGAGGAGTCCATGTTGTCTTGATCAGCTTTATAGTGGGATCCATTGGGACAATGCTTGGTTTGTAGCCTAATAAGCCTGCATCAGCCAGGAGATTCAAAGCATATTTCCTCTGACAAACCGAGATTCCTGCAACACTTCTTGCAATTTTCAGGCCTAAGAAGAATCTCAATGCTCCTAAGTCTTTGATCTTGAATTTAGAGTTGAGTGCATCCTTGAGAGCTCTGACTTCAGTATCACTATTGCTGGTAATCATAATAGCGTCAACATATACTTAAACAACAGTGAATTGAGAACCATATTGTTTCACAAATAAAGTATTATCTGCTGGTGATTGAGCATAACTAGCAGATTGCAAAATGGCAGAGAGACAGTGATACCATTGCCTTAATGCTTACTTCAAGCCATACAAGGACTTATGCAGTCTACACACAAGATTAGGAGGGAGAGTACCTGGAGATGGTGTGTAGGCTTGAGGTAAACTCATGTAAATCTCTTCATCAAGGTCACTGTGCAAGAATGCGTTGGAGACATCCATTTGGGAAAGACTCCAACCAGTAATAGCTGCCAAAATGAGTAGTAACTTCACACTCGCAAGTTTAGCTACTGGTGAAAAGGTGTCAGTGAAGTCTACGCCTTCTTGCTGTGTGAAACCCTTAACAGCTAGTCTGGCTTTGTACCTCTCAATGCTACCATCAGCATTGTACTTAATGGTGTACACCCATTTGCAGCCCACACCACTCTTTCATGGAGGTAGAGATTCAACTGTCCATGTCCTATTGATCTCCATAGCCTGAAGTTCCTCATTCATTGCGTTATTGAATTGAGGTGATAATATGGCTTGCTTAAAAGATGTTGGTTCTGTTTTAAGAGAGTAAGAGAAAACACAAGACTGGTAGAGTGGTTTGAGATTAGTATAAGAGAGAACAGAAGATAATGGATATGGAGTAGTTAAAGGAGGAAGAGGAGTATAAATTTTGGTGAAAGAACAGTGAAAATCAGATAAGTAACCTAGAGCCTTGACCGTACGTTTTGGCCTAGCATTGAGAAATTGAACCTGATAATGTGCCTTGTGTGACAGTCTCGTGTGGGTATAGATGTGTACATAAGTTTGTTATTAAACTTAATTATTAAATATGACATGGTTCTGATACCATATTAAACCGTAGTAAATAAGTTTGTTATTCTCATTAATTAGGAAAGTAATTGTACATACGAGTATATATATATAAGTATTCTTCACTATATTATGTACAAATATAACCTATATACAATATAGCTAATAACATCTTTATCAAATTAATAAGCAATGTTTTAAGCCATAAAGGAAGACTTTGAAATCTATCTTTGGTATTAGTGACAATGACAAATGAAGTCTCGCCCCTGGATTTTCACTAGCTCGTTATCTCAAGAAATCAGAATGAACGAAAGTTAGAATCTCAGAAAAATCCTTATATCCCATAGATCGATTGAAGCTCTAATACCATGTTAGTAAACTCAAAACAAATATAGATTCAAACTCAAATGAACTTTAGGAAAATAGAAAAAACAAAGATATAAACTAAAGACTAAATTTTTTTTTGATTATATTATTAAAAAATGAAGGAGAAAAGTTGCTTTTGAGGCAATTCTCAAAGTTTTCATTGATGTTTCAAACACAAATTTTTATGAATTTTTATTTGCTAAGAACTCTAATTACATAGACTAATGGACTTCTCATGAGACATTATTTTGAGCTTCTAATAGTTTTACTCCGTTAACTTTTTTTTTTGTGCAAACCAAATTGAATAATTAACTTAACCGGTTTCAGATACAAACGCTCTAAGGGTTTATTTAGCTTAAGCGTCAGCCTCACCGTTACTAGACTAACTGGAAATATCTTGAAGGATTCCATAGACTAAAAAGACCATTGGGTGATGGTTCAGATGAGTTGGAGAAAACCTGATTTGATTTCCAGCTTTGTGAAGTTGATTAATTAACTTAACATAAAGGTTTAAATGAAAGTTTTTAATAGATAAGTTTTTTTTTTTGGGCGACAGATAAGTTTTTTTTTTTAGGCGACAGATAAGTTTTTTTTGAAGTTTTTTTAGATCCAAGTTGATCTTTGATTTTTTATAATTTATATTTTTTTTGTTTTTTGTTTTCCTTTAATTCAATGACAAGTGTCACTGTTTCGAAATTCAGAATTGTCCATTTTCAGCACTTTCAAATTCAAATTTAGAAAGAAAAAAAAAATCGAAGATTACAACAGTTAAACATTGTAGTAGCAAATTGATTTCATAAATCGCACCAATACGACAATGTGTCGGCTTCGTTCCTTTTAAAAATGTTTTACTTTTTCTTTAATTTTATTTTACACAACAAAGACAATTCACTTTTTTATACATAATTTTTTATTTCATCTTTTAAACAATTTATTAATTTCTCTTTCTTTCGTAAATTATCTCCTTTTCTAGATCATTTATTTTCTCGTGGATTGCAACCATTCAATTATATAGAAAAGGAGATAATTTTCTCGTGGATTGCAACCTTTTCTAGATCATTTATTTTCTCGTGGGTGCTCTAACCACGAGACATAAGTGAGACACCCACTAGGTGCTCTAACCCATTTTCATGATTCTAAACTAACAGTAATTCAAAAAATCCAATTATTTTCAATAAATGCATTTTAAATTTTAAATTTTGGTATCATTTATTAGTAAAAATGCATTGAAAACTTTAAAAAACAATATATTTAAAAAACAAAACAAAATCTAGAAAATATATCAATAAAAAACAGAGGAAGTATAATTCAATCATGAATAATGCTTGGGCTCTGATCAAACTTGATCGAATTTCCGAATTTGTTTTTGACTGTTATATCAAGTTTTGGATCCATATACTGATATACATATATGTCTTGATTGGTAGAGTATTTAAAAAGCTTTTTATCAACCAACCAACTTAATTTGTTAATAAAGGATTTAGAAAGTGGAAACCCATCGGTCTAGTGGTTAACCAAGCAAGAGTTCATTAATACTTCTACACCCAGAGGTATGGAGTTCGATTCACATAGAATACAAATTAAATGAGGCAAATTTCAGGAGATTTTCAGCGCGGTGCAAGCATATCCACTCGTCGTGGTCCAGCGTATTAAGGATAAAGTGTTCCATCACGAACATGGTGCCAGGTAGACCGTTGATCGTGGATCTTTGTAAGACGGTAGAATTGTTCGTTGTAAAAATCGTCGATGTATTTGTTCTCATAATTTGTAATTGATAATATTTCGGACGATTAAAAAAAAAGATTTAGAAAAGCATTAAAAATCGCATATACTCTCCAAATGCACATTTTCATATGAAAAGTTTTTGGTAGAACATTAATCTCTAGAATATCAAAAAAAAACTTAATAATATTATATAACTAATTTATTTTGTTAATTTCAGTTTCATTTCGGTTATAATAAAATGTTCACGGTAGAGCCGCGTGGGGCAAGCGGAGGACTAGCTTTATATTATGATGATTCTTTTAATGTTACGGTATTATACTCGAGTAATCGCATAATTGATATCTGATATGCTCAATTTAATACCCTAAGATACTAAAGCAGTTGTTGTAGTAAGTGTAGGGGTCGAACACAAGGACTCACAGAAATCACACAATGAATTGTAAAATCAAGCTAAGCTAAGCAATTCAGGTTAAACAGAAAACAGAAAGCAGTAAACGAGTTGTAATTAAATCAGGAAAATATAGGCCCAGGGTTTTTCTCAGGAAATCAATGAATGCAGATAAANAATATAATTTGGGAAGAAGCGACACATCGTCTCCGACAAAGATTATGGCCGGTACGGACAAAGCATGCTTCATCTTCATCATTCCCCTTGGCCTTAAAAGTTAAAACCATTTTTCTCTCAAATAATACGCTTATTTAATATTGTTTCATGTCACGAGGTTAATTCTGTATGTCTATTGCTAATTAGTTTTAGTATTAACTTTCTTTTAGATTTAAATAACGACCAAGATTAAAAGTAGGTAGGTAGTCGATCCGGATATCAATAGTATTTTGGTTTTAAGGTATTTAGTATTTTGGTTTTAAGGTATTTTGTTAGAAAATACATACTATCATATATCTTTTCTAGTCGACAACATATTAAAATTATAAATGAATTTCTAAACATGGAATTCAATAGGGAGTAACATAATTTAACAAAGGACCAAACAATCAGATTTATTATTTAAATTACGAGAATTAAAGAAAGTGAAAAAGAAAAAAAAAGTGATCGTAAAGGGAGATACTCATCAAATCGGTTGGAAAAAATGGGTCAATCTTATGGAAATCTTGTTATTTTAACATTTACTATCCAAACCAATCAACCCTTGAATAGTTAGAATCATTTATCTCTACATGCATGTATGTATTAAAGTAATAAAGCAGTTGAAACTTTGATAGTATTTTTCTTAGAATAAAGTTTTAATTGATTACCCATGGCAGATGCATGTCATCGCATACTGATAAAGGACTTTTGTCAATTCCTCTATGCTTATCGTTATAGCATAAGAGATGTCAAATCCAAAAAGATTAGATTAAGCCATTAAGAATACACGAAACTCTTAAATCTAAGTTAAACGAGAGGGTTTTTACTAATTGTCTAATGAAATTGAATGTCTCAATACTCTTTTTTATCAAATGACTAACAATCTAAGCAATTGAAACGATTTAAACAAGATATGATAGTAAACTAAACAAGAGACTTAATTGAACTTAAAGTAATATAAAAAAGGGCGAATCTTAGGGTAAGGTAATTGATTTTGGGTGATAAGGAATTAATCTATGATGCCAATATACTCAACCAATTCTAATCCTTAGGTTTAGACCACTAATCAAGACTAATCCACTTCCATGGCATTAATCACTTGCTAATCACCTAATTAAGAACAAACTTCCATTTGTAATTAAGCAATCATCAAGCATTGAACACAAGGTCTAATCAACCAATAAACACCTTGGACAACTATTTCCATAGGCCAAGAGTGTAAATCTCTAAATAAGTTCATTGGAGAATTTCATCGAACACCTTCCGGGCGAGAAATTCCCTATGATCTAAATCAACTTGATCAAAGTTAATCTAGTTTTAGGAGCACTTATTTAGGAAGGAAATCAAACTATCTAAACCCCTAACATAATGGATCAACCCCAAATCACCCTAATATATCTCACCCAAAAGATCCTAAAAGATTACTCACTAATCATGTTAATCCCAACAAAACATATGTTAAGTTTGTTAAGATTCATGTTTAGGAATATGCAAGAAAGAGAAATTAGAATCAAAGAACTAGAAATTGATTAATTAAAGATAACTTCTCTTACAAAATCCCAAGATCCTCTCAAAATGTAAGTATTTCCAAGAGAAAACAAGATAGATCTTCAAATTAGGTTAAGTTTGGTATTTAAAGCAAAAAGGATCGAACCTGATGAAGCGGAAGCTTCTATGGATAGAACTAGATCCGTTGATTCTAAGAATACCCGGAAACTAGGGTTTGTGAATACTCTTCACAGTGGTTTATCAAAACCTCTTTAAAATCTCTTTATTAATCAAATCATAAACTGAATACAATAGAATGCCTAAACGGCTTATTTATAATAAATCATAAAACCCTAAAACCTATAAAATCTAGAATAATCTTAATTAATTAAATAAAAGATAATAATGAAGATATTTGGAAATATTCCAAATATCTCGCTGCATCAGAACCGGGTCAACCCGAGACAAACCGGGTATTGACCCGGTCGAAATTGGTTTACAGCAGTTTCCCATCGGCCAGCCTCGCACCGATGCCACTGCCCGATGTGATTTCGGTTTCCCCAGAACTTGCATCGGTCGGTTGTATCGGTTCATGGCGCACCAATGTGATTCTGTCGTCTCTTCTTCGTCTTGCATCGGCCAGCCACAGCCCGATACTGTTGATCCGTAAATCACACAAAAGGGGTAAAACAGTACTTTAATCGGAATCTCGTTTATTGATTAAGAATCGGCGTTACAACAGAGTTAGTAAGATTGCAAAGATGGAGAACTCGAGATCGGTAAGTAGCTCTCTTGAATTCTCTCTGGTCTCTGCGGAAGTTGTGGATGTCCTGAATGAATGAGCCTCCTCCTTTATTTATAGTGTCTTTGAGGCGGTCGAAAGGAAGATATCTCCTTTTCCGAGTTCGATTAGGAGAAGGAAATATTCCTATTCCCTTTCCGGGATATGGATATCTTCCTTTTAATCGAGAGGAATATTTCTTTTTCCGAGATCGGCGGGAAAAATGAAATACTTCGATCATTATATGTTGTAACGGGCTGGGCTCTCGCTGGGCCTAGTTCGGTAGCCGAGATGGGCTTTTTTTTAGCGAGATTCCGAGCTCGGCCCAATTTTTTTCGGGTTGATCCATCTTTGATCCGAACCATCGTAAACCGGTCTTGATTGAACCGGTCTCGGTTCGAACCGAGTTAAACCAGGGGTGCTAATCCCCCCTCTAACAATTGGTCCCCCCCCCCCTCAGTTCGGCGAGGGAGTTTATGAGTTCGGTGAATTTTAGTGGAGTATTCTTTAGCTCGGTTGAAACTGAGATCGGTTCGATCCGATCAGATTCTATTCCGTGTTCGGCGAATTCCTTTTTCGATCGGGATTCTCACGATTGAATCGATTTTTACGAACTTTCGAGTTCGGTAGGCTGTTTCGATTCTGAACGTTCGAGTTCGGTAGATTTTTCTCGAAAAGAGGGTGTCGTTTCGTTTTCTCTAGTCGCGGAACTAGAAGAGTCGCGCGTCGATTCGTCTTCTTCGGTCGCGTATTTCGAGGAACTGTCATCATTACCTTTTTCTTTATAAATATCGCTCGAACCTCCTTCCGTTTCTCACTTCTGCTTTGCTTCCGAAAAGAAAAAAGGTACTTTCTCTCTCTAAACGCTCTCCCTTGTCTCTAGAATTTATTTTTCTTTCCGTTCTCCGATCGTTTCTCCGCCGTGATTTCCCCGATCTGTTTGAAGATCTTCAAACTTTCCGGCCGATCTTCAACTGTTCTTCGTTAGTTTTCAAGTTGTTCTTCATTAATTCTTTCTTTCGATCGAGATGACTTCTGGAGGTGACTCTATTTCTGTTGATGACCGATCTCCGTATCAAGACTTCCCTGATCTTAGACGTTTCATGGATGATTCTGTTTCGAGCTCGGATATGCAAGAATTATTCAGACATAACTCGCGTCGTGGTGAAGCGAGTAGCTCCAGGGTTGCTGCCGTCGGGTCGAGTAATCCAAGGGTTACGATCGAAGTTCCTTAGCTTATTGATGAGGATGAATTTGAAGGAGTTGTCGAATCAGACGAACAGATTCGGGCAGATCGGGAATTTGCAGTCCGGCTCGCGGAGGGTGATGATGCTGCCTGTCCAGGCGATCACGTTGTATTGCCAGAAGCTCGTCAGAATGATGTTCCCTTGTCGGCTACCGGACGGGTGATCGAAAAACCCGCGAACATTAGGCCGTCTCGTTCCAAGACCGAGACGGTCCAAGTTACTTTGGAAAGATGTAATGCTCCGGATGGTATCCTTTTCAAGATCCCGAAGGAGGCCGACCGTCCGTGGGATGCTCCTGACGGTTACATTTGTGTTTACGAGGAGTATTTCAGGAGCTGCGGTCTTAAGTTTCCCATCCCGGAGCTCTTCTATAAATATTGCAAGAGGCGGCATATTGCGATCTCTCAGTTGATGCCGGCCACGGTAATAAATCTTATGGGTCTTCTCTCTCTTGGGGAGGAGTGCGGTATTCCCATCACGGCGAAGATTTTTGAGAGACTGTTCCGGGTTAATTTTTCGAAGGCGAAACCCTGGTATTTATCGGCTAATGCGAAACCGGAATGTGACCTCGTTACTGGGAACAAGCTGAGCAAAGTTAATAACTGGAATGCTCGGTACTTTTATGTGAAGATTGACGAATCTTCTGTCGAGCATCCGGGCGGGAGTTACCGAACTCAATGGAGGACGCCTATTGTTAGACATTCGTTCCCGTCTTCTTTTAGTGCTTTATTTTGCCTAAGTTATATTTCTTCTTCTCCTTTTCAGATCGTCACATACCGGGCTTCCTTATCACCACGCCGGGATTCACCTTTGTCCACGCAAAGCAGTTAAGCGAGGCCGGTAAAGTTCGGTGGCCTGAAGCCTACCAAGAAAAGCTCGATCTAAAAGCAAAAAGAGCTCTTAAAGGTAAGTCGGTAAACTTTTCTTCGCAGTTCGCTGATACCGATCCTCTTTTTATTTATTTATCTGTTGCCTTTTCTTTTCACAGCAAACCCATCTCGTCGTCGGAAGATGAAATTTGATGACATTCCTGATCTTTCCGCCGAACTCGATGGCGATGAGGCGGATGTGGATATCCCTTCGGTAGTTGAACAAGTGAATCCCGAAGCTCCAGCGAACGATGAAGAGGTCGGTGTAGGTGATGTTCCTGCTGGGGAGCGGGTCTCTGCTGAAGAAAATACTTCTCTTCCGGCTGAAAAGAAGAGAAGAAAGAAAACAAAAAGGGGGGGCTCGACAAGCGGCCAGCCACACAGCTGGGGTTGGTACTAAGGATGCTGAACCTACTGAAGACGGTGGAGGGGGTACCGATCCCCAACGTGCTGAAGGCGGTGAGGGGGGTACCGAACCCCAGTGTGCCGAAGAGGATACGGTGATCTTATCGGACGATTCTCCCGTTCCGAAAAGGCATCGGGCGTCAGATCCGGAGGCCAACTCGTGGGATTACGCCGAGACGTATCGGCGGGTGAGCTTCGGCCCGGATTTCCTTCCTCCGGTCGACCGCCTTTACAAGTCTGAGGCCTTCAAGAAACTGGCCCAGACTACTTCTGAGGTAAATACCTCTTTCCGAGTTCGTTCCTCCTTCCTTTTAGTCCTTGTTTTTTGATGTTCGTTGTTTTGACAGATGGTCGCCCAGACGAACGAGATCGTCGGGTCTTATGACCGCGAGCTTGGAGACTCCCGTCGTAAGGCTTTCGAGGCGAGAGTTCAGGTGGTGGAGCTTCGTAAGGAGCTGCATGTGTCCGAAGATAGGGTGGAGGCAGGCGATCGTGCGGTAGCCGAGCTTACTCGTGAAATCGCTGCGCTGAAGAGATCCAACGCCGAGCTGGAGTTGGAGAAAGACGCGCTTTCGGTAAAGCTGTTCGCGGAGACTTCGCGATTGAGGGCCGGCCGTAACCAGCAAATCTCACAGAGGAAGGTCGTCACCGAGAAGTGCCAAGTTCGACTCCGGAAGGTCAAGGATCACCTGGCGGCGATTGATCAGGCAAATAAGTCGTTCCTTGCTATTAACCAAATCCAGGGGATTCTTGGTTTTTGCGAGAGCCTTAAGAAGAAGAACGGTATTATCGTCTCGCCGTCTCGCATTGAAAAACTCGAGAAGCTTAAGGTAGACAAATCAGCGGAATATGCCGCGATCGACCTCTGCGAGTTGGAAGATGCGGATTTGGTTGTCTCGCCATTTAATGATCCAGTGCACCCGGAGGTTTCGATTTCGATGGGAAATGAGGTTCCGCCTGGCCTTGATGAGTTCGGATCAAACCGGGCCTCGATGTCGGCGGATCGCGCTGATGCGATGCGGAAGCAAAATGTCTGAATCGTCCCTTCTTTTTGTAATATGTTTAGTTTTCCTTTTGCCCGAATGGGCTTATAACCTGACCTCTTGGACCGGAGGGTTTTTAAAGTCCGGTATCCATTTTGCCCGGGGGGCTTTTTTAAATGAATCTCGATATTTTGTCAATTGCGGACTCGAATTTTATACTTAGTCGTTTTCTGCATCGTGTCTTGATATGTTTTGAAGTCGTACTTTATACGAACTTCTCAAACTTGTCGTACATAGTGGTGCTGTAAACAGTACAGTCTTAGTCGGGTGAAGAGGACAAGTTTGACTGAACCTGTTCGAGGTCGGCAATCTATTTTGTAGATCGGCTTTGAATGTGGAAAGTGTATTATCCATTGCACCATGAGGATGCGTGCGAGCTAAACTCGGCTTATTTGATCGTCTGGCCAGGACGTTTGATATATAACCGTTGTGGTTGAAAATACGAATTGTTGGAGTTCGGCAAACATAAAGTTTGTCTTGAAAAATACGAACTGTTTGAAGTTCGGCAAACGTAAAGTTTGACTTAAAAAATACGAACTGTTTGAGTTCGGCAAACGTAAAGTTTGACTTAAAAAATACGAACTGTTGGAGTTCGGCAAACGTAAAGTTTGACTTAAAAAATACGAACTGTTCGAGTTCGGCAAACGTAAAGTTTGACTTAAAAAATACGAACTGTTGGAGTTCGGCAAACGTAAAGTTTGACTTAAAAATACGAACTGTTGGAGTTCGGCAAACGTAATGTTTGACTTGAAAAATACGAACTGTTGGAGTTCGGCAAACGTAAAGTTTGTCTTGAAAAATACGAACTGTTAGAGTTCGGCAAACGCGAAGTTTGGCTTGAAGGTACGAACTATTGGAGTTCGGCAAACGTAAAGTTTGACTTGAAAAATACGAACTGTTGGAGTTCGGCAAACGCGAAGTTTGGCTTGAAGGTACGAACTATTGGAGTTCGGTAGAATGCCTTGGTATAATAAAATTTTATTAATGTTATAGCTGCGCCTTGTGAGGGCTGC
>PKML01037566.1:266373-377887 GCA_002933935.1 Eutrema yunnanense
GTGTCGTGTACTCCTAAGTCAGCCGAAAATTCATAAGTCGGTCGAGGTTCATATAAGTCTGCCGTAACATTTGGCTGACTTATGAATATAAATCAGCCGACCAACTAATAAGTCAGCCGTTCTTTTAAATCAGCCGCTCGTCCTGTAAGTCGGCCGTCACTACAGCGAGAAATTTTTGCGGCAGATTTTCATAATACACGTAGGCAGTTTTTATGCCACGTAGGCGTCGCGCCTGTTTTTTCGCTGATGTGGAAAAAAAAGTAATGGCATTTCTGTAATTACGTTTTTGTTATCAAATGCTTAGAAGGGCATCATGGGTATGAAAAACATTTCAGTAATAAAAAAGAGTTGTTGATTAGTCTAGTCATTTTACCTAATTTCTATGCTATTTAAGTAACTCTCCCTAAACTAAACAAGAGACTTAATTGAACTTAAAGTAATATAAAAAGGGCGAATCTTAGGGTGATGTAATTGATTTTGGGTGATAAGGAATTAATCTATGATGCCAATATACTCAACCAATACTAATCCTTAAGTTTAGACCACTAATCAAGACTAATCCACTTCCATGGCATTAATCACTTGCTAATCACCTAATTAAAAACAAACTTCCATTTGTAATTAAGCAATCATCAAGCATTGAACACAAGGTCTAATCAACCAATAAACACCTTGGACAACTATTTCCATAGGCTAAGAGTGTAAATCCCTAAATAAGTTCATTGGGGAATTTCATCGAACACCTTCCGGGCGAGAAATTCCCTATGATCTAAATCAACTTGATCAAAGTTAATCTAGCTTTAGGAGCACTTATTTAGGAAGGAAATCAAACTATCTAAACCCCTAACATCATGGATCAACCCCAAATCACCCTAATCTATCTCACCCAAAAGATCCTAAAATATTACTCACTAATCATGTTAATCCCAACAAAACATATGTTAAGTTTGTTAAGATTCATGTTTAGGAATATGCAAGAAAGAGAAATTAGAATCAAAGAACTAGAAATTGATTAATTAAAGATAACTTCTCTTACAAAATCCCAAGATCCTCTCAAAATGTAAGTATTTCCAAGAGAAAACAAGATAGATCTTCAAATTAGGTTAAGTTTGGTATTTAAAGCAAAAAGGATTGAACCGGGTCAACCCGGGACAAACCGGGTATTGACCCGGTCGAAATTGGTTTGCAGCAGTTTCCCATCGGCCAGCCTCGCACCGATGCCACTGCCCGATGTGATTTCGGTTTCCCCAGAACTTGCATCGGTCGGTTGTATCGGTTCATGGCGCACCGATGTGATTTTGTCGTCTCTTCTTCGTCTTGCATCGGCCAGCCACAGCCCGATACCTCTGCCCGATATAAACTCGGTTTCTTCAGAAATCCTATCGGTCGCTTGTATCGGCCCGTGGCCGACCGATGGACTCCTGCTTCTTCTCCCTTTCCGTTCCACGTAAGCTCCGCTCGCTCCCGGGTTTCCTCTAACTCCATGTAGCCTCCAAAAGTACCTAAAATGACACTCCAACAAGACAAAAACATGCAAGACCTTACCTAGGACTCCTAATACTCTAGATGGGACAAAACAAGTATGAAATGTAATGAGGAATCAAGTAAATGATCTAAAAACCTACATGATATGCATGCTTAAACTATGCAAATTATGGACACATCAATTCCCCCAAACTTAAACCTTTGCTTATCCTCAAGCAAACAAGATCAAGAATGAGAGATGCAATGCAATGCAAGTGGAGTTCAAACCTATAAAAAGCATAAGAAACAATCGCACTCAACGTCCAAGTTACTAGTTCTAGGATGCACCAAAGTTGTCTACTCAAAAGGAGTTAGCCATTTCCTTCACAACATGCAACNCCCCCCCTCTAACAGATACCTCTGCCCGATATAAACTCGGTTTCTTCAGAAATCCTATCGGTCGCTTGTATCGGCCCGTGGCCGACCGATGGACTCCTGCTTCTTCTCCTTTTCCGTTCCACGTAAGCTCCGCTCGCTCCCGGGTTTCCTCTAACTCCATGTAGCCTCTAAAAGTACCTAAAATGACACTCCAACAAGACAAAAACATGCAAGACCTAACCTAGGACTCCTAATACTCTAGATGGGACAAAACAAGTATGAAATGTAATGAGGAATCAAGTAAATGATCTAAAAACCTACATGATATGCATGCTTAAACTATGCAAATTATGGACACATCAATTCCCCCAAACTTAAACCTTTGCTTATCCTCAAGCAAACAAGATCAAGAATGAGAGATGCAATGCAATGCAAGTGGAGTTCAAACCTATAAAAAGCATAAGAAACAATCGCACTCAACGTCCAAGTTACTAGTTCTAGGATGCACCAAAGTTGTCTACTCAAAAGGAGTTAGCCATTTCCTTCACAACATGCAACAAAGCCAAACCTCAACCTAGACAAACTCTCTTATCCTCTAGCCTCTTAACATTCATTAATGATTGTATCCGTGAATTATGCTTATGCAAAATTAAATGAATCCGCTTGGCTAAGGACCGGTTATGAGATGGAAGTGATCTCATCAATATGCATGGGTGATCAAACACAAGGATCTCTCAATGAACGAGCAAACTTCGACAAAATGCTAAAGGTAAAGAGCAATCAATGCATACAAGGAAAAACTCTCGTCTACCCGAATGCCTAGAATGTTACTAACCTTAACCCAATCTAACCCTTTTTGCTTGTTCCCGAATCCTATTCTACCCTTTTCATACAAGGCATTTTGCCTTGGATACCCAAACACACTTCTTTGCTCTCATTTTCACCTTCTCTTCTCATGGGGACTTTCTTCTTCACCTTGGTTGTGGTTGGATGCTCTTTTTCCTTTCATTTAGCTATTTCTTTTTCTTCTTTTTGGTTCATGCCTCTTCTCATCTTTTGATGCTTTGGCCTTATGGCCTTCTTTCCTTTTTTGTCTTTTGAGGCTTCTCTTTGACTTAGAGCCTTGCTTTTAATCATTTTTGCACCAACTAACCATCATATTGCACACCCCTCTTCATCGTCCTTTCTTTCTTCTTTCACTCCACCATATACACCCAATCAAACCATTCCCTAAAATATTTATAACCGTTTCCCATGTTACAATTAAGAACAGCCCACCTAGTCTAGCCTAGTCTTAGTTTAGCTCCTTGATGTTGGAACTAATCCTACACAAAAGTGCTTCCTTGTCGCTCTTATTCCTAACACGTTTTGTCAAGTTCACTCCAAATAAGGCCTCACAAGCACACACAAAAGATTTGGGGCTAGAAAGAAGGTTACGGGCAAGGTGGGGAAACCAATCCAAAAATGGGTTTTGGCTACTTAGGCAAGCAAGAGTGGTGAGAAGGAAGAAAGAATGCCTAAGTATGTATCAGTGATCCGCGGTTTTATTCAAAAATTCACAAGCACAATAATTACATATTCAATTTAGATTATCACTTAGATGAGGCTAGGTTCAATTCAAGCTTGCTTCAATCAAAGAAGGGACAATGATGCATGCGTTCTAATAAATGGTTCATCCTTGATTTCGGATTTAACTTCAATGCATCAAACAACTAATAACTCGGGCGTTGAATCAATTGCTAATTAAGCTTGTTTCCAAGGTTGTCATTACTCCATGCTTATGCAAATTCAAGCTAAAATGCAACTAGACACCACCTACAAGTGAATATGCAATCCTAAATGTTCTAAAATTTTCAAAATTTGTTGAAAATGCATGAGACTCAAGTGCAAAAGAGAAGATAAGAGCATAAAACACAAAGTCAAATACCGGTCTCTCCCCCAAACTTAAATCACACCGACCCGGTGTGAAAGAAGCCTAAGGGAAAGACCAAAAACAAAATAAGAAAAACTACAAAATGCATGAGACTCAAAGAAGAGAAAATTATTTACAAGGTGGAGTGTTACCTTAGAATGTTTCGGAGTTGGAGGAGGTGTCCACGGAGTAGGACATGTTGCTTGAGCACGGCGTAGGTGATCTCATTGTCCTCCTCTTACGCCTTCTCAGTTCATGATATGAAGCACGTGGCGGTTCCTCTTGGTTCACAAGCACCATGATCCCGTCGAATGAGTGGCGCCTCTCCTCCTCCATAGCGTTTTCCCCGGTTCCTTCTCCTTCGACATCCTCTCCTTGAAATGGACCACGGGATGAGCTTGCCCCGGTGACCTTTGCCTTGAGCTCCTTGATTTGGCTCTTCATTTCTTTGGCTTGGCTTTTCAAACCCTTCACCGATTTCACCAACTTCCTTATGGTCTTGTCTTGCCATTTGTTCCATCTTTGGAGGAGGTTGATTTGGTGATGAGCTTGCTTTGAGGCCGTGTCGGGAAGAGGCTCGTCATATGGATGGAAGTAGTAGCGCTCACTTCCATAAACCGTGCTTGGAGGAGATGATGGCTCTTCATTCTCGGCGGCCCGTGATGAAGCTCGATCCTTGCGTGAACCGGGTTTTCGGATAACCTCTAGCGTTGGGTGAATGGCGGGATTGTAGAGTTGATCTCTAAGCGGATAAAACCGGATATTTCTTGGATCTTGAATCGCGGTGAGAGTTCGGTTTGGGAGCATGATCTTCACCGTGTTTGGACGGGAGATGCTAAACTTGTATGCATATGAGCTCCCCGCTCTTCCCCCTAAAAATTGTGCACCGTTTAGGTAGAACGCATCCATCCACTCTATCTCCTTCACACCCCCGGGCATATTTCTATCCTTCACCAACCCCGGGCTAATCCGGACATTTGATTGAAATGCCAAAGTTTTTTTTTTTTTTTTTTTNNNNTTTTTTTTTTTTTTTGAACTATTTATAAATTCCAAAGTTGTTGCAAAACATAGATCACTATCAGAGGTGTACAAAGAAGTAGAGATCGGTTCATAAAAGATAGAAAGACCAAGATATATTTGCATTCAATGTCACTTAATCAAAATAATCAAAACATATTTTGTGTTCTAACACTTTCTAAATTCTGAAAAAAATAAGTAACATTTTCTCTGTTGAAAAGATGATTTTGCCCTTGCTTGTTATTGGTTCGTGTACTGTACACCGTTGATTCACGCAGTACTGTACATGGGTACGATTGGAAAGTTAACGCGTGTACAGTACATGAAGTGTTACTTATTTTTTCAGTTTTTGTAAAGTGCTAGTAAACAAACTATGTTTTCATAAATTGACCGTACATGTAAAAACCCCAAAAATCAACAAATAAATTAATTAGTTCTACAAACGACTAGAGCGCATCATCTATGTTTATAAATTTATTATTTCAACAAACAAAATTAACTAGTCACTACAAATATTTTTTACTTCTTAGAATGATTAACCACTTCAATTCCCTAATTAAGTATGAGAAAAAAATTGCGTAAACGATCTATTTTCCCACGAGAACTATCATATATCACTAGATGTCTCTCAAACTATGACCCAATTCTAGATCCTTTTGAAAGCAAAGTTAAAAATATATATTCCCTCGAAATAAAAGTTCGAAACTTATATCCACACTAATTTTTTTTGAAAACCCAAACCCCATAGAGATCAGTTTTAGATGGTTTACTGGGTCATAATTTAAAAGACATCTGGTGTTATATGATAGTTTTCTTGTGAAAATAGATCGTCTACCCAAAAAAATTACTTCAACTATAGCGATGTTCATATAATGTTTTTACACTGTGCATTTCTAAATCTACTTTTAACAACGTCACATTAGTATATATGAAACCATAATGTAATAAGCAGTAACTCAACTGGCGCAAGTTTTGTTATATCTTCTCTGGTTGCGGAAGGCTTAGCAATCAGAGAGGTCCTCTCCAAAGCAGCTGGAGCAGGTTTTAGGAACATATCGGTCGGAACATATCGGTCGAGTCCAATTCCCTCCAAATTATCAGGGCCATCAACAATGGGTCCCCTCTATCTATCATACCCGGTATTATGGTTGACATTGCCACTTATACAGATGTTCTAGCTGACTCTCTAGCTAAACAAGCTTTGTACCAGCTTGAAGCTGAACCTTTTTAAGTTTTAATGAAGTATTTGCTTGACAAAAGAAAAAAAAAAGTCATATGTACCTTCGTTATATTCTCAATTTAAAATATTGCACCTTGCTAAGAAATTTTGAGCTAATACTATTGTTTAGGACCTTTAGGTTATATATTTATAAAAAGAGTATAGTCACTACAAGAAAACATGTGTTTTCCGACGGCAGTATCCGTCAGAAATCCGTTGGAAAAGGCCATTTTCAATGGATTTCCGACGGAAAAACGTTCGTCGGTTACATCTCGTCGGAAATTGATCTCCGTCAGAACATTCCAACGGATTTAAGTCGGTCGAAAACTGGTCGAAATATTTTTGACGGATTACCGATGGTCGTATTTCCGACGGATGTTTGATCGGAACTAAGTGTCGGAAAACCGTCAAAAATATTTCCGACGGGCTTTGTTTCCGATGGATGTTTGATCGGAACTACGTGTCGGAAAGCCGTCGAAAATATTTCCGACGGGCTTTGTTTCCTACAGATATTCCGACAGATCTTTGTTAGAATATTCTGTCGGCAATCCGTCGGAAATTTTTTGACAACTTTCCAACGGACTAATTCCGATGGATTTCCGACGGCAATCTATAATTTATGACGGAAATCATCTAAAAAAAACATCTTATCGAAAAGTCCGTTGAAAATGCCCCTGCTTTCTTGTAGTGTATTAAAAATTGTATAATTCGAGATATGGGTATATCTTTAAATTAAAAATAACTAATTAAGAAACGTAAAATGTGATTAGAAAATCTATTTGTAAAAGCCTAATAGATGAAGAATTTCTTGGAAATTGTAATCATTCTTTAGACAGACAGGAGGATCTCCAAACCCTAGAAATTGACTCCTTTGATAAATGTGGCCTTTTTGGTGTAAAATGAACATTAAAATCTATTTTTTGTCCACAAATAAAAATCAAATTATAATGTGGGATGCTATATTTCATTTCATTTTTGCTAACGCAAACAAATTCACCGTTTCGCCTTCAAGTTCTGGTTGAATGCGTCACCATGAAATCATGCTTTAATCATATATATTATGTGTGAGTGGCAAGAAAATTATTGGCAAGTACATACTACCTTTTTCAATAAATATTTTCCTCGATTTAAACCAGAGGTGCATAATAACAGAGGTACATTTAAATATAGTAAAAATTACAGCAGAAGTCACATTTTGACTTTGCATTTACAAGAAAAGTCACTTGTGACTCTTAAGGCACTTTTACTACTTGAATTGTCTATTATAACCTTAAGTAACTCTTAGAAATGAAAACCCATCTTTTACTTACGGCCAGTAATCTCAATACAGCCACCACCGTCACTTTCTCCTACGCATCTCTCTCCTCTTCACTGACTCGATCTCTACAGGCTTACCAGATCTGGGGAATTTTATAACGTTCAAGCTTGAGAACTTACGAATAAGTGAATCCGTTTCAAATCATGCCATCTTCTCCGAAGCTGTTTCACGCGCGTCCATCACTCTCCACGCGCCGATCGACGGCTATGATCGTTTTCACCTCTCTTGCCTTCGGGCTCACCGGATTCCTCTTCGGACTATCCGTGATTGTTTTCCCGGGTCTCCGGTTATCCGGCCGGACTTGCCTCACGAACTCTCCTCTGAAGACGGTACGGGTCGTCTGGGAGGTCGCTGGAAATAGTAACGGTATTGGCGGTCGCGGCGAAGTCAAGAGGCACAAGGTCATGGGATTCGTCGGAATCCAGACCGGATTCGCGTCAGCTGGCCGGAGACGAGCGCTCAGGAACACGTGGATGCCGTCCGATCCAGACGGGCTTCGACGGTACTGATTCGTCTTCTCTCAAATCTCAAATTGATTTATTTCTTCTTCCATTCTTCTTGTTATCTCTCTCTGCTAGCTTTAGGGTTCTCTGGAATCGATTTGTCAGAATGATTGAGCTTTCGCATCATCTGCTTTGGTCTGGAATCTGATCATTGATAATAATCTTAAACCTTAAAGATCTGGAACCAATGAAGCTGAATATAGCATTCTTCTGAATACACTCACATGAGTGCAGAACTACTTTGGCTTGACCATGGCTATGCAAGTATTTTTTTGAAATGCGTTATTAGTTGAATGTGGTTTCTCCTCATCCCCGTGTACATAGCTACTTGTACATAATGAATGGACAAGTTTTTGTGGATGTAGTACGTGTGGATGAATATATGAGAATAACAAGCGTAGACGGATGATTAGCAAATTAGTGTGGACATAATATCGTGGATAGCAATTAAAATTATACTGGTTAAAATTTTTGTGGCTTTGTGTTCTTCTTCTGGTTTTGGGACTAGTTAGTGCAAACTTTTGCATCGTGGACAACGTATGGTGGACAAGTTGCGTGAACAAAGTGTAATGAACTAGGTAGCATGGACACAGTTGCGTGAACAAAGTTTTTTGCGCTTGTTTTTCCTCTTTAGACTTTTCTGTTTCCTGATGCAAGTCGGATATTCAAGCTTATTTTGCGTGAACAAAGTGTAGTGAATTCTGTCTGAAGCTTATTTTGCTTTCTGGTCTACAAGTAGACATCAGTGGTTGGTAAGTTGATAGAGATTTCAGGTTTTATGTGGTTTGTTTGTTCCAAAGTCAGAAACTTTTGGTATGTTTCTAATTTGGATTCAGAATTGACATATCTTGTTGATTTTTGGAGTGTAGGATTAGATTATGAAGACCCGAAGAAGAGCAACAATTACAAGGGGAATTAGCTCGTCCACGCAGACTTGTCCACGCAGAGTCGTCCACACAGGCTCGACCACACATGCTCGTCCACACAGTGAAAGTTTCCTAATGCCACAATTAATTTGATTCCTTCTCCCTTGTGGTGATACAAAAAGATTGAATCTTTATCATAAGATCCAATATGCTATTACAGTTATATACAACTTTACTGAGAAAAATAATGTTGTCATTTAGTTTGGGATACTTGACTTTCATGATCCATCTTTCAAACTCTCGTATTATGGACAACGTTTCGTGGATAACATCTTGTGGACGAGGACAAAGACCTCCAAAAATTTAATACACTAACCAAATGAATCAGAATTTATACAAACTGTAACATCGAATCTATGGACATTATTCATCATTCTTGTTCTCTCTAATAGGAGATTTGTCCACACAAACATGTCTACTAAGACTTCTCTCTAATATGGTTTATAAATGATGTGAACATAAACTCGTGGACAAGATCTAATGGATGATTGATTGTGGTTTAAAATACATGGATATGAGCTCGTGGACAAGAAAAATCCGCAAAGTTTTGGTATATTGAACATTCCGCAAATTGTTTTACACATCCGCTTTTTGTGTTTTAAATCAATTGACTATGTGAACCCGAGTTTTTTTACAGCTACTTGATTTCCATGATCCATCTTTCAAAAATATAAACCAGATGATCCAATTTGTTTGCACTGCTCATTATCACAGGGATACATAAATGCCTATAACATTAAAATCTCATGACTTAACTTAAATTCCCATGTCCACTATGACTTGTCCACGCAAAAGACAAATACATTCTTAGACAGATCTGAGAAGTCTGAAGTCTAATAAACCCATCCCTAATTTGATCAGGTAAAATGACATCAACATACAAAGCAGAGAGTAACACTGAAGCCATTTCCTTCTCCTTATCGTGCATGTCCATGGCAATAGAGACAAGTCGCTTGGTGAAGTAAGGTTGATATTCACTCGAACCAAGTCCCTTGAGGTCAGATGCCGCCACTTTCACATCCCCGGTGCTAAATTATTCCTCAATGATGGAAACAAAAGCCTTTTTGTAATCATCCAAGGGGTCTGATAGAGGTGAATAACAAGTTCATCATATGCTTCTTGCTAAAACGAGTATATGAATCACAAGTAAGCACGTAAAATCAATCTGCTAGTAAAGAATAGAAACGGATTCAAAGGAAGAAGAAAAAGAAGAAGAAGACTCACCACCAAAAGAACAAATTCATATTATCTGAAAAAAAACTATTATCCAAAATTTGCTCAGAATTTCCGTCAAATTGCAAAGAAGAAGAAGACTCACCATCAGCGGAAGCTAAAATATCCAAAGTCTTTTTGGTTTCATCATCTTGTCAAAATCGAATCCACCAATTTCTAGATTATCGAATCTCTGAAATTGAATCCACCAATCTCTAGATAATCAAATCCATCCATCATCTTGAATCCAACATTCATCATCCACGTAAACATGTCCACGCAACATAAGATCCTGTGATGGAAACAAAAGTAGAACCAAAAACCAAAAATCAGATACCTATAACTTGTCCACGTAAATCTGTCCACGCAAACCTGATACAAGATCAGAAGGAAGAAATCGATAAAAGGGAGTTGTCCACAAAAACCTGTCCACACATAACTGTCCACACGAGCACAAGATGGAGGAAGTTGGAAGGTTGCAGATTCTCAGAAGACATCGAACCTCGGACCTTGGAATCGAATCGAGTCGCTTTCCTAGTTTCGTGTCGAATCAAGTCGATTTCTTGCAATTAAACCAAGTCGAATCGAGTCGCTTTCCTAGTTTCGAGTCTCTAAACCTGCAATTAAACCAAGAAACAAAGTCTCAAAACCTGCAATTAAACCAAGAACAAAGTCTATAACGTCGATTTGCTCAGAATCTCTAAAGTCGATTTGCTCAAAAACCTGTAATTACAACATTAAAACCCATAAAACTTGCATCTCCGATCTCGACTCGATTTGCTCACTACTTCTTCATCGCGATTTGGTTTGGAATTCGTGGAAGAAGAAGCTATGGATCTATCAAATATCGAAGTTTTTTTTTGCTTTTCTTTTTCGTCGATAGTGGAGAGAGAAAGAAGAGGTGAGAGGCTTTTGTCGGAGGATGGAGAGAGAAAATAACTAAGGGCTAAAACAGGATTTTCACACCCCTGAACAGTGCAAAATGTGCCTTAAGAGTCATAAGTGCCTTATTTGTAAGAAAAAGTGAGGAAAGTGTCTTTCACTGTAAATGACCCTTTATTGAGCCGCCTATGTATATTTAGGTATATTTATATTTATATCATGCTTATTTCATAATCATTTGTTAATTTAACTTAACCATCAAATTATATACCCGTAAAATGAAACTACATATAAGATTCATAGCATCTACATCAGAATTTTGTTTTTGAAAGTCAAACATCTATGCTCCTTTCCACACAAAAACATATATGCTTGCATCTACCTACATGCATGATACAAATCAAAACAAATCTATCCAAATTGTAAATTAGGTTAATACGTATCGCAATCACATTACTAATGGCTTGTTTTAAAAAGGCCGATCGAGGTTTTTGTTTCAGTAGTTTGGATCCTGGTTTAGCATACTGACATCCACTATTTAAAGTCACAGTTTTTAAATTAAAGGTTTAATCATGCATTAATCATTTTTGAAATATATTTATGCAGCTAATAGCTAGGCATAATCATCTCCGGCATTTTTTTTGTTTTTGTGTGTGTGGCAGAACTGTCCAACATTTTGTTCTTATTAAATACGAACAACTTCTTTGGCAAATATTTCAACCAATCAAGCTAATCAATTGCGTACATGGCACGGCTTTTGTTTTGAAGAGAAAAAACAAAATATAAATTGAATGGTTTTTTTTTGTCTTGTCGATAAACTAAATGATTTAAAAAATAAAAATCCACCAAACTTTTGTTGACCTAGCTTGTTTTTTACTTATCTAAATAATTGTCATAAGCAAAATACGTGATTAGATCTGAGTAACCTCTGAGGAAATTATTTATTTTGATTTAGATCGATCATAAGTTCATAACACAGTTTACAGAGTTACGTCTACGCTTCAACACGTTTTCTTCATCAGCCTTTTGTTTTGTTTTTAAGGTATGGGTTCGTCGTTGTTAACTGAAGCTTGTCCGTCAAGTCATCTAGACCTAGGATTTGTTATTCCATAAATGATTTACCCTAATGCGGTTCTTTGGTTTCCCCAAGACGAACCTTTGGATATCCTTTCAAACTGTCTCTTTCTCATAAATTGTGAACTTTCAACGTTTTTGTTTTGCCAAGAACCCTGAATGTAATATTTGAAGCAGTTTCTTTCCACCGAAATTTTGAGCAACAGGCAAAATCAGAGTCAAGATGTAAGCTGAATCCCTAAATCAAGCCATTGAATTGATGTATTGTCAAGTTGGTTACGCCTTAGTGAGCAAATTCTATTTGAGCATGTTCACAACTCGGCTTTACGTATCTTTTGTTTCACCACAAGAACTATTTAACCTACTTCATTCCTCAAACCGTCGAACGAGGTGATTTTTTATTTTTTTTTGCTTCAGTTTCTACCTTTTGACATCACAAAAACTCAAAAAAAATATTACACTAGAAATCATATATCACTACATAAGTCTTGGGTGATACCACTTTGCAGAAGAAAACAAAACAGTGGAATCATTCATTCCTCAATATTCTCATTCTACTCTGTTGGTGCAAGACATGATTGTTGATTTCATCTCTTCTTTGCTCAACGATGCTTCAACAATTAGCTGCAATCAATAAATAGTATAAACAAAAAACTGAATCATCCAAGATTATATAAAAAAAACAGGACATTAAGATTTAGATCTCTCTCTTTCTTTCTTTACCTCTTGCACTCTGTTTCCAGCTCGAGCAAGCAGTTTGTATTGGTTCTCAAACATTGGCGCCATGTAAACCTACACAGAACCATTGTCCATATAAAAAGTTCACATTTTTTAAAGGATTTTGTGTTTGAAAATGCGATAAAACTGTGTACCTGAAACGTTGGAGCAAGACCTGGGCTCAAGAAGAAACGACTTTTTGATACTGATTGGATTCCTTCAACCATTTCCAGCTCTTTGATCAGAGATTCCACATCAGGCCACTGCAGAAGAAAGTTTTTCAGAAACCCGTAATATAATGGTTTGATTACATAGTCACAGAAGACTATAATACCTCAGCGTCAAGCTCTGCAGCTTGTAACTTTCCCAACTGATCATTATCACCAACTACAGATTCTAAGGCTTCGGTTAGAGGATCAGGCTGCATATATATATCAAAAGGGTTTAGATATAGATCAAATGATATACGATTTCTACAAGAGAAACTTTATAAAGATCTTTCTCACCGTGATTTCTTTTAGTGACAAGAAGATACGTTCAAGAGCAAAATCTAGCTGGTGTACTTTGGCCTCCACGATCTGATAACACCAACAAAAAACGTGTGTCAAACACTTTCATTTCTTAGTAGCGTTTACGATAGTTCAAGATATTACCTGACCGATCTTGAAATATGAAGCAGGGTCTAAAGTTGCATCCCATGAAACTTCTGACTGGTGAATCAATGCAGGGACACCTTCTAGCTGTTTCAACCAAACGTTTTAGTTTTAACAACAATCTGGATTCCGTTCTTGCGGGTCTATTAGCAAGAAGGAACTACAAACATATGATAAACTCCGGTATAGTTAGTACCTCACAGAAAATACCGAAATAGGTAATTTTCTTGATGCAGCATTTCACAACATCCCCAACACGAAGCTTAGCCATAAGATTTCGTTTTTTCTCAACTTCCTCTTCATTTTCCCTCGGCCTCATCGAAAATATAAGCTTCCTTGAATTTCTATTAGCCATAACCACATTCACTTTGATTTTCTGCATTGAGTAAAATGTTTAGAGGGGGAACAAAGAAGCATCTCCATGACTCCATGTATGATAACAAAACATTTAGTTTTTTTTTGTGTCAAACCTGGCCAACAAAAGACGACAGGAACTTCTGCTTCTCTCTGTCATATACCATAAGAAGATCTTCCAGCTTCATATCAGAAGAAACTTCTCCATTGACTGTGTTCCCAACTTCAGAATCTACTAAGCTTGAATCTGGAGATGGAACTTTACTCGTGACATCTTGACCTCCAATAACTCCAAGGTTTTGTCGATACAATGACGGATCTACACCTTTTCTTCTCAACCATGATTCAAACGCGAGAAATTTCCATTTTGCTGCAAGGTTCCGGTAGGGCAAAAATCCGATCAAAGATCCATAGGAAACCTGTAAAAAAGGGATTATGAAGGAAAAACAAAAAACCAAAAAAGCTATCAAACCAAAATGGGATGAAACCATGAAGCCATATCTGAGTACAGATCTTACTTACAGCAAATCCTCTAGTGCTCGAGCTTATTAGCTCAACATCTGCTCGTAATTCTGTCTTAACTAGAGACTCTGCCTTATTCCAATCACTTTCCTATAAATATTCACACAAGACAGAGTTTATGATATGCATTTTATCTAATGAACGAATAAACGGTAAAATAGTATTAGTTCTATAAACCTCCAAGGAAGATCTAGAAGGAGGTCCCTTGAGCTCAACAGAGACCTGACGACCTTCATGGTTCACGATTAATGGCTGTCCTCTGTTTGAAACTGATGGTTCTGTAGAAGACGGGTCTAATCTATAACAAAACCAGTCAGTCAAAACGAGAAGAAATGAGAAAGAAAGCGCAATTCCACAACAAAACTAATCAAGATACTAAGCCGGAGTTAACCTTTGTGGTTTCCCTAGTAAAGAAGCTTCAACGATGGTTTGAGAAACTGGATTCGAAGGAATTCTGTCGACTGGATCACTGTTAATGGTTTTCTCCTCAGAGGATCCCGAGGACATCTCGCTATTAAGCTGTATTTCTTGATAAAACAACAAGCATATGAATCAGCTCCATGTTTAGACTATTTGTAAAATGTCTTAGTCTTGTCTCTATCTAATTACCAGTTGGAATTGATGTATTTTCTATCTCCGGCAATTCCACAGCTTCACTATCTCCAACTTCCTCTTCTATATTCTCAGGCCCGGGCCTCGGTTCTGGCTTCTCCAAAAGAGTATACTCTGAATATACTCCATCTTCTTGTTCTCCTTCCTCCATAGTTGATCCATCATTGAGAAGCTTATCTTCAGAATTTTCCTCTCCCGCATCAACGTTCAGTGGTTCCGGTCTTCTCAACAATGTCATGTCACTAAACCTCTCGTTTTCCCTCTCATTCCTCATTTTCAGTGTCAGATTCGGTTTCAACCGCAACTTAGACTCCTCATCGTCGTCATTGTTCACATAGTACGAGCTCGGCTTTCTCAATATAACATTAGGCAATGTCCTTTTTGGAGGAGCAGCAAATGGAGCAGCCTCCAATGGCTTCTTCAGAGCAGGGTTTGGCTTTTTCATCACTGGCTTTTCCACAGTTTCGAATTTGACTCCGTTTTTCGGAACTGGCTTTACCAAATTCAAGCCACCCAGTGAACTAGATTTCTTCTTCTCTTCCTTTGACCAATCCAATGGAATCGTTTCAATGTATGGAATTTTACCTTTGTTCTTGTAGAAAGATTTCTCAACTTCAACGAAAGAAGCATCTGGATTCACTTTTCTAGCCACTATCTATATAAAATTTTCACCATAAAAAATGGTCAGCAAAATAGATGGGTCTGAAGAGAAATCCATAAACTTTAAAATTTCGAATTTCCTTTCAAAAATTCATCGAATCAATTTTCAGAATCTCACCTTAGCCAAAGTCAATTTCGGGTCTTCGCCGAGTAAACGGCCGAATTTGAGCTCCATTTGATCCCATTCGTTGAGCTTGGGCTCTTCCCTTTTCGAAGCAGAAACTAAAAACTTCTTTTGTTTAGCTACTAAATTCTCCCGGGTACTTCTCACTCTAACACTAGAAGGAAACAACGGGAAACTTCCGGCGATAGAAGCGGTGGGTGCGGCGGATGCTGCGGCGGAAGCGGAAGCGGAAGAGGAGAAGGCGAGAACGTCCATTTCTGATTAAGCCCAGAAATTATAATAATTTCGCCGAACTAGAAACATGGGTCCGATCAAAATCACGAATTTCGTTTACCTCGAGTGACTGTGGCTCGAGCTTTAGCTCTCACTCTCGCTCTATGTGGAGTACAGAGGAGGAAATGGCTATGGCGGAGGGAGGAGCTTTATCAGTTTAGCTTTTGCATATTTTCGCTTCCTGGTTCTACCAGTGATGGAAGGACAAGTGAGTAACTTAAGTGATTGCATTGAACGTCTTTCCGTTCTTTCGTTTTAGAGATGAACAACACGTCGTTTTCAAACCTGCTTGAACGTCAACCATTGCTCTCCTTTCTCGCATAGACGACGACGTGCATTCCTTCAAGAATTCTATCTCCTCATACACACGCGTCGCAATACAATATAGTACAGCAGACAGAAACAAAAATTGGAACTAAAGCCTACGGAATTTGGTTGATGGGCCTAGAATTAGCCCATAAAGAGATGTTAGAACAGGGGGGCAAAAGTGTAATTTAGCAAAGGACAGACACATGGTGACACGTGGGAAAAAGACAAAGAGGGCGTTACGTTCGATCGACCGCGGTTTTCATTCTGAAACAGTGTAGTACACTTGTCGCTCGATATATCTGTGGCCTCATGGTTTATATGGCTCCTTGTATAGTAGTATCAAAATCCATTAAATCAAGGTTCCACTAATGAAGTATCAATCAAATAATTTCACTTAAATACTACTCCCTCAGTTTTATAATAAGTGTCAAAATGACACTTTGCACACAAATTAATAAAACATATTAAAAATTTAATTATACCCTTCAAATATATAATAACTTTTAAAATTTTTCATTAAAACTGAGGTTAAATTAGGTATTTTGTGCCAAAATTTGCATTGAAAATTTAAAATGACACTTATTATGAAACATAAAAAAAAAATTAAACGACACTTACTTTGAAACGGAGAGAGTATTAACCAGCATTCAACAACGGGAAGTACAAATCTATAATGCGGAAATTAAACACTTTTAATGGAAAACAGTTAAAAATAATAAAATAAAATTATTTGTATTTGATATATGTGCCAAAACATGGAACCTAGCTAACGCCCACAGTTTTACACCCTCTATAAATTAAAATCCTTTCAGTCTTTCACTATCAATTCCTTCAAAAAACTTCAAACTGTGAATCAAAACAATTCTTTCATTTCCCTAAAACTCTCCCAAAGGTAATTTTCACTTCTTCATATATCCCATACGGCAATACAAGTTATTCTAATGGATGTCTTTATATCGGAAGAGTATGTCAACCGCCGGAGAATGGAGAAAAAAGCTGCCGACGTTTCCGGTACAAATCTGAGGCTAGGTTTTGGTTCAAGCTATAGAACGGAAAAGAGAAAAATCAATCCCCGGATGTCGGAATCTCGGCCGGAGAACGAGTTTCGGGTCACTGACGGTGGTGTTTATGAGAGTTATGTGTTCCAATGCTTCTCGCCGTAACAACCAAAGCGTTCGCGTTTAGTGATTCAAACGCAGACGCAGTTGCAATATATGCATGGGCGGTTATTAGTTGTAGCTCTTGTATTGTATCTCTTGGTTTTTATTTGCTAGTATAGAGGTTTTTTTTTTTTATATAACATCTGCTTTATTTGGAATTAAACTGAAGTTACTTTATAACATCTGCTAGTATAGAGGTTTTTTTTAATATATATAACATCATCTGCTAGTTAATTTGAAGGTCATTTCGACAAAAAGAAAATTATATACGTACTCGAATGTATTTTAGCACTAAAGTTCTTGCGTGTGTATGTAATTTGCTTACAGTCTGTATTGTTTATGTTCTCCCCTTGTTGTTTTTAACTTTTCTAAACGTTATGAAATAGTAGTTGTGTTAAAATAACCCACCACTTAAAGTTGCCCTCTCGAATAATTAGTGGCTAGGCCCAATAGTAAAACTTAAAAAGGGCTTTATACAAACGATGTAAAATAAATGGTTCTCGGCCCAATTCCAATGAACGTGAGCAACACGATTTTAATGACACGTGACTGTAATTAAAAATGGAAAAAGACAGCTACACACTTTTCGATAAGGTCCCTGAAACTGGAAAATACTACAGTATATTTTTGTTTTGCGATAATCTCAAAGTCTCTCTGATTCTCTCTTCACTCGGAAAGCGAAATTGATTTGAACAAAGAAATGAGCTACGAGAAAGTTCCACCGGAATCGTATCCTCCTCCAGGTTCGTGATCTCTATTCGTTCGTATTCGATTCGATTCGATTCGATTCCTTGGATATTCCTAGTTTTTAATTCAACTGATCTTGATCGGTTCTAAAATCGGACGAATAGGATACCAATCTCACTATCCGCCTCCGGGCTATCCATCGGCGCCGCCGCATCACGAAGGATATCCTCCACCTCAGCCCCACGGGTATCAACCGTACCCACCGCCGTCTTCACGTCCTTACGAAGGCGGTTATCAAGGTTATTTCGCCGGAGCCGGAGGTTATCCTCATCAGGGACCGCCTCCTCCTTCTCAGCATTGCAACCACTACCAGCACGATCATCACCATTACCAGGATTCTGACTCTGGTTGCTCCTCTTTCCTTCGCGGCTGGTTCGTCTCTCTGATTCCCACCATTTATTTACCTACCAGAATCAATCACTGTTTCCTTAAACTTCATTATTGTGTGTGCACTGATTCGATTTTTTTTTGCGGTTTTTGGTCAATCTTGTTAACTCGTTGTGTCGGCGTATAAAGCTATGATTGAGAATATGAACTTTATGTTGTTTCTTTTATTTTCGGATTCTCTTCTGACAAAAGATTGATCCTTAGGAGCAACGTGTGGGTTTAAAGGTTCACTAATTAATGTTTTGGGTTCATTGAACAAGTGAAATTTGGGAATGTTTTGATCAAGTGATGATCCTGATCAGAACCAGGTTCTTTGAGTTGATGTATGTGAGTTGGATTTGGACATCTAATGTTAAACCCAGAGTTTACCTCTTTTTCCTTTTTGTTTGTATGGCCATTAATCGGAATTTGAGTGCAAGAGATTCGTATTAATCCTTAAAGATTTAGTTCTCTGAATGTTTTGGTGATCCTCTAAGAAAGGTTCTTGATGTGTTTAGAGCTTTTCATACAAAGATGCTTTTTATCTTTCCTTCTTCAATAAAACTAGTGGCTCTCTTTTGAACAGCCTAATGGCTATATTTTAGTTCTATCATCTGCAACTTTCACTCGAATGAAAACCTTTTTATATTTTAAATAGTTACAGAGTTGTGTTTGGAACTAAAGTAAATCTTGTGTTGGATCCTCACGCTGTTGTTATCTATTATATAAAATACAATCGAAGCTTTTTGTTCATACTGCTTATTTATTTTCTTGTGTTACGATTGACCAAGTCTTTTTTTTCTTTTTGCAGTCTTGCTGCACTCTGCTGTTGCTGTGTGTTGGAGGAATGCTGCTTCTGAGAATGCCCTTCTCTGCGGATCTCTTTATTTATTTAATTGTTATTTACAGTCGCATTATATGTTAATCGAAGAGATGTGTCATAACTCTCTCTCTATGTCTTATGTATTGTCATGTTTCATTGTCTGTCAATGTTGTACCTCTTTGTTTGAGAGTAGACTCATGGATTAGAAAAATAGCTATCTTGTGTATTGTCCTCTGTAACTTTTATGTATCATTTGATAAACGACATGTTTGATATTTTCCCAAATTTTAGCTTCCAAAGGCTGATTTATTTATGGTAAAACAATTTGATAAACAAAATCTGGTACTCTATAATAAAGGGAGATCAAAATAGGCAGAGTAGCATGTAAGAAGAATCGCAAGAACAAAAAGATTTAAAACACATGAAGCTTCACATAATCGGTTCTTGTCTGAAAGAAAGTACACCTAGAGTACATCAAAGGCCTAAAACAAAAACCAACATGAACCGTAGAGACTAAAGAATCGTAACACATGACGGTGCGTCTTTTCTAGTCCCAACCACTGTTCGGTAGAGGTAAAGTCTATCAACCTTCTCTCTTTCATCTTCTTCATTCCGCTCCACCCCATTATTCTCATTCTCGTTGATGATCTCTACGTTGAGCCATGGCGCATTCCGCGCGAGCCTCTTGCAGCCACCGAGCGTTACATCACAAGACGACATCCAAAGGGATCGCATTGTTTCGTACTTATCCACGTCAGCAAGAAGCGCCGCGTTCCCAAATGGACTGTCTCTTATCTCTAGCTTCCTCAGCTTTTTGCATCCATTCAGCACATCGAGCATTCCCTGGTCAGTGTCCCCCGCAAAAGCTATCGAAAGCATCTCGAGCTGTTCCGCATATTTACCGATGTAGAGGAAGACTTGGTCGGTTAAGAGACCCGAGACAGAGAGTCGTCTTAGACCCTTGCAAGCTTGTACGATAGCTCCAAAGCCTTCGTCTAGTGATTGAGATGTGATGTGGTCAGGTTTGTTTGGCTCTAGGATGCATAGCCTGAACCGGATAAAGTTTGGGCAGTTTTTGGCCACGGTTATGAGCGCTGCGTTTGTCATTTGTTTGCAGAAGTAGAGAATCGAATGAAGTTTACGGCAACCTGCGGAGATTGCGACTAGTCCGACCTCAGTCACAGCTGCGTTGTCGTCTTCTTCACCGTGTAAATCAGAGGGAAAAACTCTCAGCTCTTGTAACTCTTTACAAGCCGAAGCGACGACCTCAAGCCCTTTGTCGCCAATACTATCCAATATCTGTAGGAACCATGAAATAAACCCATTTGTTGTCAGGTTAGCAAGTTAGTTTCTTTTTTCAGGACAGTGAAAAGATAAACAGAGATCAAACTTACCCATAACTTTTGAAGTCTCTTGCAAAACTGAATAAATTTTATGAGGTGGTTGCCTTGGATCTCGGCTGCGTAGCTGAGATTCAAGGAGATAAGGTTTGAGCATATCGGGTAGAACGCTGGGAGGCAGCGTGGAGCAACTTCCGAGAAGCCCGACAAGCTCCTTAACGAGGTGCATTTAATTATGGCAGCCAAGAGTTTCGCAAAAGATACTGGATCTGGCTCATTCTCATACGACCCAACTCCTAAGTCCACTAGCTGCGGCGCACAACTCATTAACCTTGTGAGAGCATCCAGCGGTACTGCACGGTTTACCTTCAAGCTCTTCAGGTTCGGTGACCTTGCGACGAGCCTCTCTAGAGCAGCCAGGTTGGTTTCTCCTTTAAGACAGGCGAAATTCAAGGAGATAAGAGTGGTGCAACTGTCTGGAAAACAGTTGAGCCATTGACCTCTGTGATCATCGATTTCGTTCTCTTGCAGGTCCAGCTCACGAAGATGCCTAATAAGAAGGACATCACATTTTGGGAAAAGCGTTAAACCTTCACTGCTCAAAGCCTAGATAAACCATTGCCAATCAAAAGAAAGTGAAGTGCTCCAATCAATTTATGCTTTCTAAAGTTAGGAAAATGATGTTCAGCCAAAAGCTAAAGTGTAAACGCAGAAATTTGGGCTTCTGATATTGACCTGCAATTGGCGGCAATGGAGGCTAGGCCATCAGTGGTAAACCCTTCACAGCTAACAAGCACCAATGACTTGAAATTTGCAAAGGAGCGTGAAAGTAGCTCCAAGCTTTCGTCAGAGACAACCATCCGCTTCAACCTAAGCTCCTCGAGCTCCACACGGGCCCTAGCCAAAGCATCGATCCAAGGGTGCACGAAACCTCCCCATTCGTGAGGAACCAAGTTGAAGTCGGCGAAATGAGGCTTGCCTTTCAGGGTTAGCGATTTGAGACATGGAAACCTCCCGATTAATCTCTCCGGGTTGATGGCGTAGCAGTTTCCGATGAACACTTTCTGCCTGCTGCACCTCTCGATCTTGTGCCACGATTTGCTCACCAGAGATATCGAATTCCTGTCTCTGTGACAAACTATGGAGTCAAAAATGTGCTCTATGACCTCGTCCGGGAAATAATTCATCTCCTCTATCGATTGCCCAACCCAAAAAGCTCTGATAATTCACCGGAAATTGACTTCAGCTCAGCTTCGAGATCCACACACTAGCACGATTTGAAATCGGAAGCTCACAAAATTGAGAAGCTAAACTCAACAAAATTCACCGGAACTTGAAGACTCGTGGATTTGAATTCGATTCAGTAGAGAGAAAGCTAGATTCGTATTCAAACAAGCAATTTTGAAAATCCCGAGCTCGATAAACAGAAAATAACGAGTGCACAAGATCGTGAACTCTATAAATGAGACACTGAATCCAGATCTATAGGATGATATAATCAAGTAGATCTACGACGAACGAGTTGAAAACCTCGAGCAAACGAAGCTACTACAATCGTCGTCGGAACCAAACTCGCTGATGTTTATAAAAAGGAAGAAGAAGAAAGAAAGAATCGGAAAAGCTCAACGTTGAGAATGATCGAGAATTATGAATCTAGATAAACTCTCCAATGATGATGAGATGATCAGAATATTTGGATGAGAGAGAGAAGAGAGAAGAGAGATCACGCAAGCAAAAGCTCAGAAACACACCCTCTCTCTCTCTGTGGAAATAAAACATTTTAACCAGAGGAAAAGCCAACCTAGCTGACCAAAAAAACTAACCATGGTTAGGTTAAGCTTTTTGGTTGATGATCCAACGGTGAAGAATGGTTCGAAAGATAGCCACGAAAGGAATCTTGACCGTTGAAGAATGGTATGGTGTTGCGACCACTGGTTATTGAGGCCTTTCGCCAAAGAGAAAGGGTGAAGTGATGTATTAGTGTCAGAGCTTTTAGGGTTCCACATATAAAAATCCCCCACCTTTTCTCTATTATTACGAAATTGCCATCCCCGCTAATAGAAAACTATTCCATACTCGCCAAAATCCTATTAATTAATTAGCAAGTAAATAAAATCCATCAAATATGGGATCGAACATATAGTGAAATCCATCAAATAGCGAAACCCATATTACCATTTTAGACACGTATTCATGTAAATTAGTTCATCAATAAAATAAAACTCTATTATTAATCTATCAACTAAATTAATTAGTTTAATTATGGGATAAACAAGAAAAGGAGAAGCAAGGCTGGCTAAATTTGTCTTGGCACGAGGACACCATTGATGGATTTACGGAATTAGAAGGTCATGAAATTTGGTTTTTTTCTCTCTCTTTCAATATATATATTTAATAAAAATGTAATACAACTGTTTTCTCTAACCAAACAAATCTAAAAGCTAATCAAACTCCCATCTTTTTCAAAAGAATTGTAATATAATGTTCAAACAGTAAACATACAATAGTTAACTAGTGGTATATTATGTAAATCTCAACTGAAACTGAATTGATCCTAACTATATGGTTTCTTTCGAGTTGGTAGATATATCCATAAGAAATAGACAACAAAAAGGGAGGGATTACATCCATAAGAAATAGACAAAAAACTATTAAGAAACAAATTAAAGGAACCAAAAAAGTGGCATAGGCTTCATAATCAAACTCAATAATAGACCCACTTGCTAATTATTACATGGACAAAAGGGTAAGAATGAAGAGTACACAAGCCAAATCATTCATTATTATAAATTCTCTTGCTTAACAGTTAACATGACTTAACACTAATCTTCAATAAAGGTATTGATTATTGGTAAGTAATTAGGAACATATCTATAGTCACATAATATCAGCTAATAACCCGAAATGTTATATTTACTGTGTAAAAAGGGGACGAGTGATGATTTCACCTCTCTTGACCCATCATAAGCTACAATGGCTGCCCATGTGAAGGCCACCTCTCGCTCTCTTTATCTCATCACTTTAAGTAATCATCTCCATTTTCACCATCGACTCAATATTTCACCTGCTATAGTTGACTCAGATAATGCCTGAATTATTGGATTTTTTTTACTGTGCAAACAACCTCCATCTCACCTTAGTTAATGCGGGTAAAATTATCTGGAAAATTCGGACGTGGATGTGACTCTTACTCCTCCTCGTTTTCAAATTTATTAGGAATAAATTAGACAAATATAATAAATTAATATTGATACTAGTAATTTTGAATTGTTTTTAATACGATTGGAAATTTCACAGATGATCGAATTCGTTAAGAGAAACCTAACGGTAAATCCTGGATAATGGATATCTAGAAATTTGTCAGAAAAAAACATATTCCGGATATCAAAATTGAGAATATATGTCCGAAATATAATCACCTGGTCTCTATCCTCGGTAAAAGTTTTTGTTTTTTTTCTTCTTCTAGAACTCTTATCTTTATTTATTTTGTTCTCAGCTTTTTGTTGGTTCATGAGATTCCTTTTCCTTTTATCCTATGAAGCCGAAGGCCAAATTCAAAGGCCCAAAAAGCAGAGACTCATGATGACGCATGTCCCAATTATTAAAATACATACACCATTACACATATCACCATACCAACCACACACATCCATATCATCATATAATAATATACATATATATATGTATGTATGTATCTTCCCAATATGAGAGATTCGGAAAGGAACCCTTTTTTTCACTTCTCATTGTCAATCCCTGGTGGTCCAGTTCTTTTTTGTTGCATTAAAAACATAAGAGATATGATGATATTCTCCTGACAAAAATCTCTACCTCCTATAATTCAACTATACGAATCTATGCAGAAATATTCGCTGCAACAACACAAGATTTAGGCTTTAAACAGTTGAAACTCTTAGAGACTCTCTCACAAGCATGCATAGAATCACATCTAAGAATATGACCTCATCAACATTACAATCAAAATAACTACTCTATCATCGCCTTCTAATCCTATCAGACTCTTCACTACGGCTCAAGACAGAACAATTAGAATAACAACTGAAAGTTTCCATCTTTACTCATCATTGATCATCTCTAGTACTCTTTTATTCTCTCCAACTAGTTCCTTACAACGAGCCTAGGACTTGGATTGCATTGCCCTCAACCAAAAGGAACACGAGAACAAGAACTAGTTTATTCAAAGACTTACTATAATAGGCTGCATCATTATCTACTTCATCAATGTTCACTGCAATGCATATGATGACACAGATCCTGATTTCTCACATAAGGTTCATATACGCAGAGCTCATACACGACTTTTAAGGATCATCCATTGCCTCATTAGAGATCTCACATGTCAAACTTTTACTTGAAAGTTACCAATTCAAGACTAGTTTTTTCTAATGTAAAAGTCACAAGCAGCCATCTTTAAGCCCACACAGAATCGAGAAGAGATGAAAATTTAGGCATCAATAACTTAGATTGAAAAACCCAAGAGGCAATAACATCATAGATATATATATATAAAGCCCACTTTGGTCGAAGCGTTCGAAACATTAGATTACGACAATAATCACTCACCAGAAACAAATTCTCGAATCAAAGGAACTAAATCTTGATTTCTTAGCACTAACCTCGTAAGCTAGGTTTAAGCGTCACTATCATCGCTGCTATCATCATCCTCGTTGTTTCCACCACGGTCATTGGAGATGTAAACTCCAGGCTGGATCGATCGTCTCCTAGTTCTCGACGGGAGGATATTATCCAAATCCACCTCCGCCAAAGGATCGTCGGACAAATCGCTTTCGTCGTCGTATTCATCGCCATCTTCGTCGTCTTCATCATCATCACTGTCGTCACTCTCATCCACTTCGATCAATTTTCCTTTTCCCTTGTCCTCTCTCGAGATGCCTTTACCTTTCCTGTCAATCTCGGCTTTAATCGAATCCTCCTCTTCCTCTTCCTCTCCATCTCCACTTTCTTGCCCCTCTTCAGCTCCAAGATCGTCGGCCACGACATTTTCATCCTTTTCCGACACAGAACCAGCTGCTTTCTCCAGCGAAATCGATGATTCCATCCCAATCTCTTCCTCGGTGGAAGAATTCAGATTCTCGACGCCGCTTCCATTAATTTCTCCGACTTTGGACTCAGAATCGGCAGAATTCGACGAGGGATTGAGCTTATGAGCCTTGTTTGCCACATTATCCTGGTCTTGGCAATAGAGATCCGATTTCCGCTTCACTGGAAACGAGGACTCCTGTTGGTTTTCAACGTCCGCCATAGATGAATCGTCTTCCTCGCGCTGCAGAGAATTGCAGTGTGGGTTCGAGGACGATTCAGAGAGTTGGGGCTTTGAGCAAACAGATGCAATCCGTGAAGCAAACTCCAGTCAATTTCGCGGTAACCCTAGAAGTTTTTGTAGGGTTTCTCAATGCTTTATGCTACTTCTCTTCTTCTCCCCCCTCTCTTCAACTTTATTATTTAGCCCATTAGCCCATTAGCTTTTCGGCTCGTTTTCTCTTGTTTGGTGTTGTCATCTATTTCCGAACGTGCCGGGGGATACTAAACCGGCCTAATGCTACTATATCACCGGTTTGGTTTTCTACTCGTTGGTATATATTTCGAACCGGTTATCCATTTTGACAGGTAGAGAGGATTGATTGAAGTATACAGATCCATCGGAGAAGAAGGCAGAGGGAGAGAAAGAAAGAGATTGAGAATCAATGACTTCGAGGTACTGGGTGGTGTCTCTACCAGTGAAGGACTCTGCTTCTTCGTTGTGGAATCGTTTACAGGAGCAGATCTCCAAGCATTCCTTTGATACTCCAGTTTATCGGGTACTCTGAGATTTTGCTCGCTATTCGATTGAAATTGGCAGAGATCTTGTACTCTTCTCGCGGTAATCTAGTTTTACGATTTTATTATGGTCTGATTTCGTGGGTTTGATTTCAATTTTCGCAGTTCAACATTCCTAATCTTCGGGTTGGAACCTTAGATTCTCTACTCGCCCTCGGCGATGATCTGCTAAAGGTAATTCATCTGATCATCGAGTGCGATTTTGCGTTTTGATTTTACCTTCCTCTCCCGATTGGATCATTATTTGATCTCTTGAGATGTGCAGTCAAACAGCTTTGTGGAAGGAGTTTCGCAAAAGATCAGGAGACAGATCGAAGAATTGGAGAGGATTTCTGGTGTGGAGAGCAACGCCCTTACAGTTGATGGAGTTCCTGTTGATTCTTATCTCACCAGGTATCTGATTTTTTTTCTGTCTCACAAGAGTTAATTAATAATTTGCTGGTAATCGAATTCGTTAAAGAACAAAACTTTTTTGATTGGCCTCAAAAGGTTTGTCTGGGATGAAGCTAAGTATCCAACAATGTCACCTCTGAAGGAGGTTGTGGACAATATTCAGTCTCAGGTTGCCAAGATTGAGGATGATCTCAAGGTATTGCTGCTTAACTTTTAGCTGAATGAGTCCATTGGTATAAAATTCTGCACAATGCCAGTTTCTTTGTGCAGAGTTATGATTAAAAATTTCTTTTGGTGATTAAATGAATTGGTGGTGTTAACGACTCTGATTGCAATATATTATTCAGGTTCGTGTCGCTGAATATAACAATATCCGCGGTCAACTCAATGCCATTAACCGAAAGCAAAGTGGAAGGTAAACTTTTTTTCTCTCTCTCTCTCTCTCTCTCTTATTCATACTTTGTTTTCTCATTGATCTAAGTTTGCTTGAAACATGTTCTACCATCTGAAGGTTGAGAATAATACTTAAGTGATTTTCGAGAATAATGCTGCTGGTCTTTATCTGTTTCTCTCTGCTTACCTTTTTTAATATATTTTGTGGCAATGTGGCTGATCTTCCTTCTTTTTGTTACAGCTTAGCTGTTCGCGACCTCTCAAGCTTGGTTAAGCCAGAAGATATTGTCGCGTCAGAACATCTTGTGACTCTCCTTGCAGTTGTTCCAAAGTATTCCCAAAAGGACTGGCTAGCATGTTATGAGACACTGACCGAATATGTGGTAAATTAATGATTTGTTGAGTTTATGGAATAGACCTATCGCAACACTATTGTTTTGTCGCATAGTGATTTTTATCAGTTTATCCTAACTGTTTTCAGGTTCCTAGGTCCTCGAAGAAATTGTTTGAGGATAATGAGTATGCTCTTTACACCGTCACTCTCTTTACTCGTGTTGCAGACAATTTCAGGACAAGTGCCCGTGAGAAAGGGTTCCAAGTGAGTATGCTGTTCAAGTTCCTGATATTACCTCTAGAGCTTTCTTAGAAGTTAGAACTAATTATGTGCTAGTAGTAGTGATATTCCTTAGAACTGATTTTATTTCTTAGAAGCTCATCATCTGCTGTACGCCATTTCTCTTTTAGGTCCGTGATTTTGAACATAGCATCGAAGCACAAGAGACTCGCAAACAAGAGCTAGAAAAGTTGGTTCAGGATCAGGAAAGTTTGAGAAGCTCTCTTTTGCAGTGGTGCTACACCAGTTATGGAGAGGTATCTACACATTGCTCTGTATAGCTATACCCTTATAATATCATCTTAGAAATTCAATACCATCGTTTGGTCTATATCTGTAGGTTTTCAGCTCCTGGATGCATTTCTGTGCTGTACGTATCTTCGCTGAGAGCATTATGAGATATGGGTTACCTCCGGCGTTCTTGGTAAATTATGACTCCAAGCTATGCTTTTCTAGAGAATCCCTCAACCCTGTTTTTTCCCTGACCAAATTATTTTCCAGGCATGTGTCTTATCTCCGGCTGTGAAAAGTGAAAAGAAAGTACGCCCCATACTTGAACGCTTGTGTGATTCTACCAACAGGTATGTTAAAAGGCTCTGCCTATTTATCGCTCTATGCGTAGGATACATGGAAGCTGTTAAACATTCAACTTCATATTGATCCCCCGAAGAAAATTGTAGCCATAGAGAAATTGCAGAACTTTGAAGAGAAAAACCAATTGTACTGATTCCGCCCTGCTTAGTTTGGGAACTTGAGGCCAATGTGTTAATCAGATCTAAGTAGTTCGATGAGATTTCGATTTGAGTTTGTTGAGTCTCTTTGAATGAAAACAATGCAGTTTATACTGGAAAAGCGAGGAGGACGCAGGAGCCATGGCTGGTTTAGCCGGTGACTCTGAGACACATCCTTATGTCTCCTTCACGATCAACCTTGCTTAAAATTGTTGAGAGATGGCGTGATGCTTTTTCTCTGTCTCTGCCTTCATCTGTTATATTTGTTTGTGTTCTATATATTTCATTTTTTGTTTCCGTAATATAATTATGATTTTCAAAATAAAAGAAGGAAAAATGAAGGTGGCACTCAAGAGAGATGTTACTGTAATGTTATTTGGCCGGAGTCTTTTTAGATTCCGATGAGTTTCTGGAGGAGAATTATACAGTTGTTAAAGCCTTTTTTGTCATTTTGTTACTTGGTTGCTTTATATTACTCGGTTTCGTTTTTGTCTGAATGACATTATTGGCTTTTTATTGGTATTTTCGAAACGAGCGATTTGATGTCGGAAATGTTCTGGAAGTTAGCAATCATACAAACTGGTAAAATTTGTAGCTGAGTGATGATGCAAATAACAATTTGTTTTTTTATTCACTTTAACCTCTTATAGATCAAAAAGATATTATTACTCAACCATTCGTTTTTTTACACTCCCTTTTCTACTTTTGATTTCTTTAAAGCTAATTTAACTGTGTTAAGTCATGTAATTTTTTTCGTAAAGTTAGATAACAATCGGAAGCATAGAAAAAGTCACATGGATTGGATGATATTAAAGTGCAACACATATGACCTCTGTAGAACGTATATTCCAAACTTTTTATTAGACTACTTTAAGGAAATTATACTCTGTAATTGCATCTCTTCTATATAAAATAACAGTATCAACGTAGTACATGTTAAAGTTCGTGAGATTAAGAACAAAAAAGACTCGAAGGAGGAGTGATGATACTCTCTATAAGCGAACCACAAAGATTACAACATCAATAAAGAAAAGATGGTAAGCTACAGATCCCAACAATGACGAGAACCAAAGAAAGATCAGGACGGAGTTGGATCGAGCTGCCTGCAATCTTCCCATTAAGCTGGCCTGAGCTTGGACCAGGTGCGTCTTCATCTGGGACAGGAGAGGCCGCTGTATCGACAGGTCGGTTTTTGGTCGGGGAAGGGAAAAACGAAGACATATCTGGTGCATTGATGTACGGTAAAACAGCAGGAGAAGCTGAGATTGTGGATTCACTGCAAACCGGAGTCCATTGAACCGATACAACGATCAAGAGAAACACGGAAAGCGAGACGCTAGAAGACAGAGCCATGTGTGTTTCTTTTTTTTCTTCTTCTGTTCTGCAAAAGAAAGATACTTTTTTCCAAGCGAGTGAGTATAAATAATAGAACAGAGAAGAAGACAGATTCGTTTGTTCCCATGTGTGTGTGTGCGTGTCTTACTAAGAAACAAATAATTGAATGAATGTGTTCACGGACCAAAGTATGGGTCCTTAACTGTTTCACATGCCTTTTTTTTTTTTGGTTTCTTCCTCTTAAGTCATGTGATTGCATTTACCCCTTTTACTTCCACCACCTAAGTAGAAAAGCTTTCTGGTTTTGAAGATCTGTCAGAAAAGCTTACCCAAAGTAAATGAAAAGCGGTGGAGACTTGTGGAACTTTCAGAGATCTACGATAAGGCAATGATTCAGAATATAAGTTTTTTTTTTTTAGTATAAGAATTACATAAGATTCTCTTAGGAAGCTTGCAATTGGAAAGAATCAAACAAAACAAGGAGGCAAAAGATGAAAATTAATGAATCCCTTAGCTCTTTTTTTTCTTTCTTTCTCAAAACAAACAATACAAGAGGCTCGTGTAGGTAGCATGTGTAATCTGCAAGCTTGTTGATCTTCTTCTGTAGACTCAAATGGCTTGCCAAGGTCTTGGAATAATTTACCAGCTCGTTGTTGCTCGAGCTTTTTAGAGAGTAAAAGAATCTGATGACGCTACAACAGTCTAAGATGAGCGGTGTCATTTAACCGCTTTACCTGCCAACCTGTTTTCCACGAGTGCTGTAACACGGTCACGGAGGAATCCTCAACACAGATCTTATGTGTCATTACCGGACTGCATCCGAGGATACCGGTTAGAAGACACTTTATAGGTAACGAGTGTGTGAAAACCCCAATGCAGGTTGAGAGCTGAGAAGAGGAGCTCTTGATGTTTATATCACCTAGGTGCTGCTCGTCGTTTTGATGATTAAATATCTCTTCATTAGCCTCGTGATCGCCGGTTGTGTTCATCACCTGAAACCGGGTCTTCCCAGATTTCTTCCTTGTAAGGCTTGGGCGATGAATAGAGTGCATACTTTGTGAGAACCCTCCTCTGGCATTGTTGTGATGTGTAGATGGAAGAAGATCTGACCTGAGCTTCTCTGTAACTCCTAAGAGTGTTCCATTCAGAAACTGAACCATCCGAAACTCAACTTGTCTGAGTGATTCGCCGGATGGAGCTGAGAAATCAGGTTGGCATCTTTCTATCAAGCTTAGAGTTTCAGGTGTGTAGATCTCTGATCTATGAAAGCCTTCCCAGTCTCCTAGACTCATCTCAACAATGGCATCTGAGGACTGTACATGCTCCTCCGGAAAATTCATCTCCTGCATCAAGTATGTAGGCATTTATAAATCCAGAAATCACTCTTACAAGACCACATTTATTCTTACCAAAACCCACTTACAAGGATCCTAACTAGTTGTGAAGTGTTTGCACCTAAAGTGACTCCATTGAGAAAGATTCATCGCAATTGGTTTTTATTTCTCCTTATAATCGAAGACTCAAAAAGTTTTCTAAGAATCAAAGTTACAAGATTATAGAATGTGATTCAGGTTGGTTTCATCTCGTGCGTGAGTAATACCCAATATTGTGGAGGATAATACCTGGCAAACGGAAACGGCCATGGATCTAGCTCGATCGAGAGGCGAAGAGAAGACGGAGGCGAATCGAACCCCTTCAGAGTTTAAGAATACGGCGAGAGCCCTCGCCTGGCGTTTTCCGTTGGGGGTGAGAGCGGCCACGTGACACCTCCCTCCAATCAGATCAGACCTGAGATTGAGATCGCACTCTCCATGGCTGATGAAATAGACCTCCGTCACGGCGGCGCGATCGTGTTCCCCGGTGGAGGAAATACGGGAGAAGAGAGGCGGAGGAGGTGGCGCGAGGACGTTGTAAGGGTCCCAGACTTTGATTGACGGTCCGATTCGAGGGGTTCCAAGGGAAGAGAGCTGAGGGGAGAGTGGAGAAGCAGAGGCGTGACAAGGAAGCATCTCAGGCTCTTGCTCGAGAACCTTCTTGACCAAGAGATTATCCAGCTCTATTCTTCTATTTAATCCGCCATTAACACCTTCGCTTTCGTCTTCTTCACCTTCGCTTTCGTCTTCTTCATCGAGTACCTGCGAAGACTGTGACGACCCCATCGTCTCTTTATTCAAAGTGCTCGGAAAATGCAGCAGCGAGCTTTAATCCGATAAACTATACTAACATCATCGCTTCCAGCGAAACCCATTTTCAGATCTGATGATGAAGTCGAAAACCTCTCAATAACACGGCCCATTTTGTCAAACGTTGTCACAAATATTGGGCCTGGCAAAAAATTTCCAAATTTTTGAATTTGATAAGTAGCAAAAATATTTTCCAACGAAAACAATATATCCCTTCGTAAAACAAAATACTGTACTTTATCTTTTACCTACTAAAAGAGCTGATTTATTAGAGATGATGTTATTAGTTTTTTTTCAACAAATGTAATAACACTCTTAGGAAAATAAATACTTCCATTTTAAAGTTTTTATGCTTTGAGACTTTCACAGCTTTTAAGAAACGATTTGCAATACCAAATGTAATGTCACTCTATTAATTAAAAGAAGATTTACTTTATATTAATCATAGTTGGTAAAAACAAATAACAAAATGCTTAGTGGGTTTGAGTAAATTAGGAAATATAAAATTACCTTCACATAAAAAAAATTAAAAATATTCATCTTTGTTTTTTTAAAAAAAATACACAACAATTTCAAAAACTTACATATGTTTTTGTAAACCCGATTTCTTTAAAAGGTTAAATGAACATTTAACTGATGGAAAATTGGGAATGATAACACTGATGAAAAATAAGTTTACACACTTTAGACTAAAGACTACAATTCTTAAAGAAGAGTTATTAGAAAAATAGAGAATTGAATGTGTATCATTGTATTTATTTAGTTATCAACGTTTAATAAAAAGCAAGACACGGTAAAATGTTTTGTATATTAAAAAACACATCGTGTTCATGCAAGTTCTAATATCCACATGCATAATTAATAATGAACAGAAGAAATGAAACCAACAACAAAATGAAAACAAAAAAAAACAAAAGATTAAGAAAAAAAAAGTCTTAGAAAAAGTCTTAAACAAAGCATTCCTTGTCCTCCTCATCGTCTTTGTTTCTTAGTATTTGATCGAATCTGGTAGAATTTGCCTCTGGTTTTTGAATTCATTATTGATTTAATTCAGAATCAAGAACGTTTCTCCATGTACATATCTATCTTTTTCCGTTTTTTTTTTGTATGTTTTAAAATTGGGGATTCTTGACACTATAAAAGAACCGTTTGGGACCATGAATGTTCATGTTTTGTAAAAGAGACTAAAGAACATCTACGTACGTAATAGTCATAGATTGAGTTATAATATGTAACGACGACACTACTGGAGGTTTCTCTTCTCTTTTCATGTTTATGTGTTTGTAGCTGCGACGAGAGAACATCTATGTAATGTAAAGAAGGCATAAAATGGGTTTAATCTGTACGGTCTCTCCCCCCTTTTCTTGTGACCGGGAAAAACTCTCCAAGACCAACAAACGCAACGTACGGTTAATATGAACAATATTCCATACCCTAAGTTTGAGTAAATTAGTACTACCGGAAAGAATTTCAAGGCCGATGAGATTGTGGATAAAGTTTAGTCTTTATGGTTTAGAATTAGTGTATGATTTTGGTGTTTTAAGGTTTAGTTTTTAGAGTTTAGTAACAGTTTTAGTTATTTTGTTAACTTTAGAGAATATAGACTAATTTGGTATAAAAATTACATATTTTCTTAAGACTCCCTTGTTATATATTTCTTTTTCTACAATTTTAAATCGAAAAATAACAAAAATATTTTCCAAAGAAAATAGCCAATCATAACAACACTTTTTAATCTAACAATATCTTTATCTTTTTTTTTTGTTTTTTGATAAAGAACAATATCTTTATCTTTACTAGAACAAAACTCATGCTGCTAAAAAAATAAATCATAACTGATGATGAATCCAATCAAATGATCCTACTCTAGATCGATAAATGATTAATGTATGAACATGTTTTAGACTCGTAATAAAACGAATTTCTGATGGTAATTGCGATACTTACATTTTACAAAAACGGATTATTTGACTGTATGCTCATAAGAAAAGGAATCAGTGTGAAAACTTGTTGTTTTGTGAATAATTTTGTTTTTGTCTTTAAAATTGAAAATACTTTTATTTCTTTTAAAATGAGTGGAGGTAAAGGAAGATGAAAAAGGGACCATGGCCTCGTTGTTATATATAAAAAAGGGACCATTCCGTCCGACATCTTTTATCCGAATTAATCTCCAAATATATATATATATATATATATATATATTTTTTTTTGGTCGAAAATTGATTCAAGATACTCTTATTATCTAAAAGGCAATTCCTATGACCATTTTCATAGCTATTTTCAGATTCATAATTGCCAACCAAATTACAAATGTCAACAGTTAATTTTAAATTATTCGCAATTTTATTTTTAGTATCCTATCATTTGTTTCCTGTATATTGGGTTTAACGTGTTTCTGGTTTATGTTGCTGTTATTAGTCTTTCTTTCATGTTTTTCATATTTTGTGCTTAGTTTCCTGTGTATCGGGTTTAGTTTCCGGATAATTTTCGTTTTCCACCGGTTTGGTGTACCAAAACTGTATTCCATCTTATATTATGTGTATTCTTTATTTGTTTTATATAATGGAAAAGATTCAGATGAAACACAAATGTATACAAGTTAGCAAGAATTGTTTGTGTCTCCCCAGTGTATATTATTCATGTAAACTAGATATCCGGTTTAGTGTATCTCTGAACCGCTCTAGATATTTATACTTTTGAAAAAGAAAAAAAAAGATTCAAATGAAAAAAAAAAAAAAAAATGTAATAAGTAATAATCCAATAAAAGTTAAACATCCAAAAAGGTAAAAATTAACAAACTAACGGTCGGATTTAGCCTATGCTAATCATCTTCCTAAGTTTTTTTAGACTCTCTCACTCTGTACTAATTCCGCAGAAAAAGAAGACAGAGAGGTGGCAAAGATGAAGTGGAGGTGAGAGACGGAAAGCAAAGATAGTCACGAGAATCAGTGGCAAGTCTTAAAAATGTTGGCGTTCGAAATTGAATCCCCAAAAACCTTAACTTTTAGGGTTTTGAGCTCTGAATTTCTCTTTATCCTTGTCTCTTTTTGTCTATCTCTCTATCTTTCTTCTTAGATTTGGCCTTTTTCTCCTCATAAGATCCTCGTGATTCCACTTTAACGCCTCCTTTTTTTAGAAAAATCTCTGCAAATATTCAAAGTATTATATCTCCGTTTCTCTCGCCTTGTCTCCTTTTGAGGTTTCATTTTTCCAGCTTCTCCAACTTTTCAGTGAAAGAGCTATGAACGGCGACGGAGTTTGGCTCGACGGCGCCGGACAACGATCTCATGCGGCAGACGACGGCGGCGAGGACGATGAATCTGCGTCGTGGGTCAGAAACCCAGAAGAAAACTGGTTCAATAACCCACAACCGCCAAATCCACACGATTCTCAAATCCTCCAAAACAACCAAAACGACTTCAGATTCAATGGTGGGTTCCCCTTAAATCCTTCAGAGAATCTGCTTCTCCTTCTTCAGCAATCGATTGATTCGTCTTCTTCTCCGTTGCAACCCTTCACACTCGACGCTGTTTCACAACAACAACAGTCTTTCTTAGCTACAAAAGCTTGCATCGCTTCTCTCCTCAGCGCCCCCACCAGCAACAACAACAACAACAACCCTTTTGATGAGTTCGGCTTCGATTCTGGGTTTTTGGGACAAATCCATGGAAATCAGACTCCAATCTCGATGAATTTCGCTGGATTGAACCAAGGAATGAGTTCACCGCCGGATTTTCTCTCTTCCCGTCCAATTCCGCCGCCGGGAAACAGCACCGGAGGTAATGGATATAGTCCACTGGAATTCGGGGGAATTGCGAATGGCGTTTTCGAGAACAGAGCTAAGGTTCTGAAACCCTTAGAGGTATTGGCTTCATCTGGGTCGCAGCCAACGTTGTTCCAGAAACGAGCTGCAATGCGTCAGAGCTCGAGTAGCAAAATGTGCAATTCAGAGAGTTCTTCTGAGATGAGGAGATCGAGCTACGAGAGAGAGATTGACGACACTAGTACTGGAATCATCGACATCTCTGGGTTGAATTACGAATCTGATGAGCATAACAAAGGCAAGAAGAAAGGAATGCCTGCTAAGAATCTGATGGCTGAGAGAAGAAGAAGGAAGAAGCTTAATGATAGGCTTTACATGCTTAGATCAGTTGTTCCCAAAATCAGCAAAGTAAGAAAAAGAAAAAAAGATTCTTCCTTTTTTCATTTTTTCTTCTCCTTAAGTGCAGATTCTTGTTTCTTAGTTTTGGGGGTTTTTGTTGGCTTTTTAAATGCAGATGGATAGAGCATCGATACTTGGTGATGCTATTGACTATCTTAAAGAGCTCTTACAGAGAATCAATGATCTTCATACCGAACTCGAATCTACTCCACCGAGTTCTTCAGGCTTGCATCCGCTAACACCGACCCCACAAACGCTATCTTACCGAGTTAAGGAAGAGTTGTGTCCATCTTCCTCTTTGCCAAGCCCTAAAGGCCAGCAAGCAAGAGTAAGAATAAGCTCATTTGTTTTCCTGTGGACAAAACCGGATTCTGTAATTTGCTTAGTAACAAGGCTTCTTTGTTTTGATAGACTTGGGGGTGTGTTTTATTTCGCAGGTTGAGGTTAGATTAAGGGAAGGAAAAGCAGTGAACATTCACATGTTCAGTGGACGTAGACCAGGTCTTTTACTTTCCACCATGAGAGCTTTAGATAACTTAGGATTGGATGTTCAACAAGCCGTGATTAGCTGTTTCAACGGTTTTGCTTTGGATGTTTTCCACGCTGAGGTAATTAGATGCTAATGCTGATCATTTAATGTATAGTATAATGACTATGAGAGAGTGATTAACATGTAGTAATAAACATGTTTTGTTTTCTAATCAGCAATGCCAAGAAGGCCACGACGTGATGCCTGAACAAATCAAAGCAGTGCTTTTAGACACAGCAGGTTACGCCGGTTTGCTTTGATTCCCACTTCTTTTGCGGAACAGAGATGTGTGGAACATAGCTAGATCTAAGCCTTTTTTTTAGTCATCAATTTTCTCACTTAGTTTCATTAATCTTAATTATGTGTTGCAGGTGAATTTTTTTTTTTTTTAAGCTTTGAAAAAAAACATGTGTTTGGGTGCATAACTTCAACCTTTTATCAAAATACCAAATGTCATTGTTTCTTAAAGCTGTACTCAGGTTTTTTTTTTTCTTTTTTTTTCATAAACAACGGATGAACAAGTGCAATTGATAGACAAAAAGCTGTGTAAAATTCATATTCTCCGTAAATGTTTAAGCTTTTTTTTTGTAGATTTTGATGCCTCATTCTAGTTAGATACAAAGATAATGGAATTAATTTTTTAAAAAAGAAAATAATTCACATGTAACAACAAAAAAAAACTATAAGAAATGCTCTGTTTCTTCTAACATGCTTCCAAGTACATCGATCAAAGGAAGTAAGCAAGCATTCTATATATATGAGATCAAACTTTGAACATAAGGAGTATAGCTAATAGTTTGATTAATTAACAAGCTTTAAAATAGAGAAAAACAAACAACTTTACCTCACCGATGGAGAAACTGAACCCTGGGTTTTAAAAGGAGGGTTGTTGTTGGGCCTTGGGATGATGAGGCGAGGCTCTATCTACAAGGCGTGCGCTTCATAGAGCCTGTACCTGAAGCGAGAAGAGGAGAGAGGCTTCATATGTTATTACATTTTTAATGTTTTCGGTTATTTTCCATAAGTCATCATATGCATTTACATTTTTATGTTTTCAAAAGTTATTACACGTGAATTTGTGCCTTCCTTACTTCAAAACCCTAAAATAATTATTTCTCAAATCCTAATATTAAAACAATACGCTCCGGCCTTCTTTGTTCTCTCACGTAACTCTTCCTCTTGTTCAACCTTTTCTAAATCTCTGAGTTTGGTCTCACAATTCTGCTTCTCTCTGTCAACTTCTACTCTAGTCTCTCTTCGCCCTACTCTGGTTTCATCAAGTCTGATTCAGAACCTCAACCTTAGATTGACCTAGGAAGGAAATATGCAACTCCTGAAAAGAATGCTGGTAGTTGGTGCTTCCATGGTTTATAAATCAAGTAAGATAAGTAGATAACTAGCCTTATGATTTGTTGTGTCGTTGCGCCTCAGGTACGAAAGGCTCAAATGGGCATGCGCCTAAGCTCAAGGCTCATCATCATCACTTCATCGCTTCAGCTCGCCTCACGCCATTTAAAACACGTACTGAACCACGGACTGACCGTTAATGATTCGGTTGCACATAAAAAAACAATTTTCATGTCACATATTTTCAACCGGATCTAAAAGATGTACAAAGTTCATAATGAATCCTTATATACAAAAAGAATCAGTTATAACGTATTTTACCACAAAACCTGATATTGTGCAATATATGCCGTAGTAAACTCACCACTAACAGTAGATATTGTATATGTTAATTATCCTAAATACTAAATGGAATAATCTGAGCTAAAGCTAAACTTTCAAAGTTTCAATTCCCTTAATATTATTATTGGATTTTACTTTATATCTTACAAAAACCAAAAAAAAAAAAGTTAAATGATATATTTGATAAAAAAAATCAAAATTAAGCTCGAAACGGATTGAAAGTTGAAACTATACCAATTTGGTTTCAATGGTCTTGTTTGAAACACATCTCAAGATAAGTTTTTGAAGCATCAATTATCGAATAATTCTCTTTAGTGGAGGAATACTCACGAGGTGAACTGTAATAAGTCAAATACGGAATCAGATCCGTTAGTGACGTACTTCGAAATTGTGTGTGTTTATGGTTCTTCATCTTCATCTGTTTTTAAGCTCAATAAGGTCAAGAATTAACAAAACTAACTTCTTCTTTTTTTCAGAAATTTTTAAAATTGATTAAATAGAGACGGTTGATTGTTACTAAGCAATGAATGCTCATTCTCCTCATTCTTCTCCGCAAAAATAGGAAGAAATTAAAAGGAAAAACAAAAACATTTTTTTTTCTCCATTCTTCTGTGAGTTTGAGATTCTCTCTCGTGAACTCGTTAATTCTGGAAAATAGAAACGAATTTATTTCTAAAGATGAAGATGATTCGCCATGATCATGTTTCTTACTAACCCCCAATAAACAAGAAGAGGGCTTTTCAAGGACGTAGCTGACGCATTCTCTCGATTCTCTGTTTTTTTTTTTTTGTCGAAATCTTTTCTCGCAGATTCATCAATGTCGGTTTTTTCATCTCGGACAGGACGAGATCGTCAACGTTACGACAACAACTTCCGTCTCGTTTCTGGGTAACTCCTTTTTTTTGTTTGTCTTTATGATTACCAATTTTGCAGATGCCGAAATTTCCACAAAAACAAAAAAACCAGAAATCAGAAAACAAAATTGTTGATATCTTAGTGTGCGCTACACATATGAACAGATGCATTCCGTATAGGCTAATTAAAGATGAGGAAATTGAAGAAGACACAAGTGTTGACTTTGTAAACAAGCTTGAAGTTCTTATGGTTTCATCTCCTAATCGACATGATCTTGTCTTCCCAAAGGTTCTTCTTTTTTGTGATTTCTTTTGAATAATCTCACTCTTTACTGTCTTTTGCAATTGCCCATTTTTGAAAACTCTTTTTTTTTTTGTGATATGTTATTATTATCAGGGAGGATGGGAAGATGATGAGACTGTTCTTGAAGCTGCTTCTCGTGAAGCCATGGAAGAAGCAGGAGTTAAAGGAATACTTAGAGTAAGTTTTTTAACTGTTTAAAACAAAAACACTGAGAAAGTTTGTTAGATTAGAAGATGTGTGTTTTGGTCATTTGTTTGTTTCAGGAAGTTCCTTTAGGAGTTTGGGAATTTAGAAGCAAAAGTAGCAGCTTGGAGGATGAATGTTTTGGTGGATGCAAAGGATATATGTTTGCATTAGAGGTAACCGAAGAGCTCGAGGATTGGCCAGAAAGAGAGAATCGCGAGAGGAAATGGGTAAAAGCTCAAAACATAATAGTAGATTATCGAATGACCAATGATTTTTTATTTTTTTTACTTTGGGATTACATGAAAATGTGCAGTTGAATGTTAAAGAAGCATTGGAGCTGTGTCGGTATGAGTGGATGCAGAGAGCACTTGAAAAGTTTTTGAGAGCAATGGAAGAAGAAGGAAAACTGAGAGCAGAGGAAGGGACAGTGCAGGATTCTTCAAAGCTAGAGGAGTGTCAAATAGATCCTTGGTACTGTTTTGTAGTTAATTAGCTTCTTCTTTTTTTTAGCTTTTGGATTTAATTGAAAAGCTTCTTCTACTAATGTAAACATGAGAAGCAAAATGACTTCAGACACCAAATGATAAAGATAAATTTGTCTTGAATTCTGATATCTTTGTCTGTTTTAAGTGACAAAGATACATTTGTATTTAGGTATGCAATTTGGACACCAAATGGAAGAAGACAAAAAGACACAAAAGAGAAATCAACTAATCACACACAGATCAATGCTTAAGGATTGACTTTAAATCAACTGAATTGCCCTTAAAATCCAAATCCCTAAGCATATGTCACATGTTCTCCCATTGAAAGTTTAGTTAGGTTTCTTGACATTTGAACAGTTTTTGTCTTGATCTAAAATGACAATGTCCTTGTCACCACTTGGCTTGGCTCCATACATTCTTCAAAGACTTGGTTTTTTTCTTTGCTTGCATGTAATGTAGTTGTAATGTAATGTAATGACACAAGGTGAATAATAACAGAGACCATGTAGCTAAAGTGTGTGGAAAATATTAAGCAAAAGGACAAAAATGGAGAAAATATGAAACACTTTCTTGTTCCTACTGACACGGTTTACGAAGGAGATGTAAGACTTTGGAGTTAAATTCTTGCAACTTCCAACTAATTCCTTTAATTTAATGCCAAAGCCAAAAAGACATCAATCAAGTTTACAAAATCATTTGCTATTCTCTCTCTATATATATAGATAATAGCAGCCTAAAGATCCTCAAAGACACTTAGAGAGAGAAGCATTGATCTCTGAATATTGTGAAACATGTTGAAATCAAGAAACAAGAGCAAAAGCAAACAAGAGAAGAAGTCACAAGAAGTGAAGTACCTTGGAGTTAGGAGGCGTCTATGGGGAAGATATGCAGCTGAAATCAGAAACCCTTTCACAAAAGAAAGACTCTGGCTTGGAACATTTGATACAGCCGAAGAGGCTGCTTTAGCTTATGATGTAGCTGCTCGATCCATCAGTGGATCTCTAGCTGAAACCAACTTCTTCTACACTGAAAACATCTCTTTACAAAGACAACCACAACAGTTGTTACAGTCATCTTCAGACAAAGATTTTGTTAACCCCTTTGTGTCTTTGGGACCTGATATGAGTTTGGGATCTTCTAGTTTCTGTTTTCTTCAGGATCAGCCACCAGAAAACAACCATTTTGTTGCTGGTCCGATCTCCTCTTTTTTTCAAGAACAACAGTTTTCTGCTAATCTCACTAACGCTTTCTCACATTGTTATGATGATGATCATGTTGGTAAAAACAGAGAGATCTCTTTACCTTCTTTGCCCAGAGATATGTCAAGCAGTTTATTTGGTCATCAGGACAACACCGGTGAATACGGCGATGCAGACCATATGAAGGTTGGTTCTGTTCTCAGCGTTGATCCTCATTGCTTTGAGTATGACTTCCTTTTAAGCAACATGCCCACTTCTCTTCTCAACGATGTTAATGGAGATCCTCCTCAGGTTACCGAGTCTTCTTCTTCTTCATCTTTCATCTGATTCGAATCGGCTGTTATCACCTTTCAATCTTTTGCATTGTTGCCTCTTTTGCTTCTCCCGTGAGCTGTATAAGCAGTTTCAGTACCAATCTTTCTCTTAATGTCAAATACATCCTCAAACCAGAGTTAAAATCAATCAGAGGATGTAGCATGTTTGAATCAAGTTTATTGCTATAAATTGTAGAGCACAAATACATAAACTCGGGAACTACAATTATACATTCCGAATCATATAACAGTAAGAAAATGGAGCAGACATCAAAAGTTGAGTCCTCACTTCCAGTTATTGGCAACAATGTCAGCCAAATCAACGACTCTCTGCGAGTAACCCCATTCATTATCATACCAAGCAATCACTTTAACCATATCATCTCCCATAACCATTGTGAGAGAAGAATCAATGGTCGAGGATACATCAGAGCACCTGAAGTCAACAGAGACAAGAGGCTCATCGCAGACAGCGAGTATACCTTTAAGCTCTTTCTCAGCTGCATCTCTGAAAGCAGCGTTGACTTCTTCAGCAAAAGTCTTCTTGGAGACCTGCACGACTAAGTCAACCACTGAGACGTTAGGAGTTGGCACACGCAATGCAATTCCATTGAGTTTTCCTTTGAGGTTAGGGAGCACGAGAGCCACGGCTTTAGCTGCTCCAGTAGATGTTGGAACAATATTTAGAGCCGCTGCTCTTGCTCTCCTTAGATCACGGTGGCTCGCATCTAACAACCTTTGGTCACCAGTGTATGAGTGAGTAGTTGTCATTGTACCCTTTATGATCCCTACCATGTTAACAAAATACAAAAACCGATTCATCTCTCAGATCACACAATTAATTAGAAACAACCAAGAAGGATTAACTCGAAGTACCCAAGGCTTCCACTAATCCAGACTGATGTTTAGTATAAATGTAACTAAAGTTTAGTCTTTAAGTTACTTTATGCAATCATCATTGTAGGCTTCAACACTATCATATTGAAAAGAATCTGTTTCCATATTAATGCGTACCGAATTTCTGGTCAAGAACCTTGACGAAAGGAGCAAGACAGTTAGTAGTACAAGAAGCATTGCTGATGATTGTATCTTCATGGCTGTAAAGATCAGCATTGACACCAACGACATAAGTTGGGATATCGCCTTTTCCAGGTGCAGTAATCAGAACCTTCTTGGCTCCAGCCTGAATGTGCTTTCCAGCACCTTCTCTGTCCACAAACACTCCAGTTCCCTCGATGACCAAGTCAATGCCTAATTCCCTAGACATCATCATCACCGATTTCTCCAAAACGTTCAGAAAATATTTAGATTTATAGGATATGGGAAGTGTTTTTTTTCAGCTTACCCCCAGGGGAGATTAGAGGGGTTACGATTAGATACAATCTTGATGATCTTTCCATCAACAGAGAGAGCAGAGTCTCCAGAAGGTTTGACGTCAGCGTCGAAGATTCCAAGAGTTGAGTCGTATTTGAGGAGATGTGATGCTTGTTTGACACCACCAGTGTCGTTAATGGCAATGACATCAAGAGGAGAGTCTTTACGACCATGCCAACACCTCAAGAAGTTCCTACCAATCCTACCGAAACCATTGATGGCTACCTTTAGCTTGGCCTCCGTCACTCCTTTCCTGTATCCACCATTGCTTCCCATCTACAGCACATACAAAGCAACGTATTTGGATCACAAAACAAGAAGAAAAAAAAAGACGCAGTCATGGCTGATCATGGCATGCAGGCTTGTTCACGATAAATAAATATACAATGGTGGATGCATTAGACACAAGATACAGCTCTTGAGTTTTAGAGAGAGGAATGAGGGAAAAAGGAACTCACTGCAGAAGTCTGGAAAGTGACGAAGGAAACAAACTCATCGGAAGAAGATTTCTTGGCAAAGGGAAGAGCAGAGGAGTTTCGGAGTCCTGAGAACTCGGTGAAACCCTGAAAAGCAAAACATGAGAGTATTAGATGATAAGATAAAACTTGTGAAGGGCAGTAAGATAATGAGGAAGGAAGGATGAAACAAAACCTGAAGAGATGGTTTGGCCACAGAGAAAGTAGCCGAAGCCATGGTTACCAGAGAGAAGCTGTGTATAGTGTAACAGCAGAAAAAGAGGACAGAAAGCAATGTTGAAGCAGAGATTAGTAATATAGGAAAGAGAATTGTTGAGTTGGAGGCAAAGAAGATGAGATTCTGGATAGCTTTGTCATTCATTTGTATGGTTGTGGTTTATCACTCTCTTCCCTCTTCACGTTGTCTATTTGATTCACTGATCTTTTCTTCTCACTTGGGCTTCACAAGTGGGCTTCTCCATCATGTGGTCACATTTGCACAGCTTATGCCTTGTACTCATCTTCCGACATACCTTGTTAGGACCATTGAAAAGCCAACCGATATTTTCTCTGACATCTCTTTGCTGCAGATAAAAATCACAGATACCTTCATATAATCTGAAGCCATTTACAAGATTACACCTCAGCATGTTACATATAATATCACAAAGTGCCAACCCTACTAAGCCTTTATATCAAGGAGATGATGATCAATCCCATCACATAATCTCAGTTTAAGCCGCGGATTTCAAAACGGTGAAATAAAACTCAAAAGTATCAGGAGAAACCAGCCTCCAATTCTTCCCTCACTCTCCTTTAGATTTCTTAGTGTCCCATTTTTAAGCAGTGCATCGATCGATCACCACCCGGATTGATCTTTTAGTACGATGATCAATTAGTTGAAATGTATATATACTCTTGACAATATTGGAGCTAATGTTTAAACACTGTGGTTAAGGTTTTAATAAGAGCCTACTTGCTGGTCTATGTGAGACTTGTTTACTGTAAAATTTTGCACATACTCCAAGACATGCAGGAGAACTTTAGGAAATGAGATGTGTAGTTAACTCTAGCTTTCTGTTGCTCGAATTCCAAATCAAATACAAAACTAAACCTGGTTATCCACAATATAGAGGTAGACACTTCCCATGGATCAGACTGAAAAGATTGTGCCAAGAGAGAAGAAGTGATGAAGCAAAACTCAAGAGACCAAAGGATCATCCTTTCGCTTTTGCATATCGAGGATAGTAACGAGATCAAGCAGATTCATTAATAAGATTGCGAACAGTCAGTGAAAGCTTTTACATCTTGAGGATAGTAACAAGAGAAAGCAGACCTCTTAATACGATAGAAAATGGGGTAACCTAATGTGACAAGAGATGAGAAACTAAAAAAAAAAAGATCAAACCCTGAGAATTTGCAGCTTCGTTGAGAAAGCAATGGCGACCCAATCAGGCTGAGAAGAGGACCATTGCAGCTGCTCAATCTCAGCACCAGCTGTGTAAGCAAGAATGGGGTCAAGACCCCCTTCAACCTGCTGTCCCATGGAGGAAATATCCCAAATCAATGCTTGTGAATCGTCTCCTGCAGTACAGATGTGGCAAGAGCTATGAGGAGCCCAGGCTATGGCATTGACACTAGCTTGATGTCGTTGAAGTTCCACCACTGGAAGAGCTGGAAAACGAATGTCGAGCACCACGACTTTGGCACTGTCCATGATAATGGTGGCCATATACCTTGGATCCTGCTTGTTCCAACCAAGACGCACCAAAGGAGTGTCTGGCTCAGAGCTCTCGTAGATAATCGTCGAATGTTCCTTATCGCGGAGATCGAAGACCCTAACGGAGCCATCAGCTGAGACGGAGGCGAAGACGCCAACTCCGCCCCAAGCAATGTCGAAGACTTCCTTGTCGTGTGCTATAAGCTGAGTATCAACAGCTTCACGCTCGATGTCCCAGATTGTGCAAGTCGTATCGTTGCTAGATGTTCCGATTCGGCGTGGCTCAGCTTCGTTCCAGTCGAAGGAAGTTAAAGGGCCACAGAACTCGCTGTTCTTGTTGCTATTGAGACAAGATTTGAGCTCAACACGGGAGTGATCGTCGGCGATACGCCACAGACGAAGGAAATCGCTTGAGGTAGCGAGAAGATCGGGTCGCTGGCATTCCTTGTCGGGGATGAAAATGGTCTTGGTGGGTGGGTAAGGATGCTCGAAGGAGAGATTAGGGTCGGAACGGATCTCGCCATTTGATTCATCGAGCTGCACAATCTCGACTCGATTCGGGTACTGCTCGAGCAGGCTGGTGATGGCGAGACGGTACTTCTTATCGCGACGAACACTCCAATTCATTGCGTAAATGTGCCATGGCGCTTCGTATGTGTAGATCTCCGATCGCTTCTGCTGCTCATCGGAACCATCTTGGATCGGATCGATGCTCGTACCCATCGTGATTCAAATCTGATCAGAAGAAACCCTAGAAACCGCCTCCGCAGCTACTTCGCTTGCCGTTCTATCACACACACTCACTGAGAGAAGATGGATAAATCTTAATTTATTAAAATATATTTATTTAATTCCGATTATATTTTAAACCAAAGAAAGGCTAATAAACGACGCCGTTTGTAACAACAGATAAATTTGGGCTTATCCGTCTTCATCAAAGATTTTCTCTGGAAAGTGGGAACAAACAAAAAAAAAAAAACCAGAAACTAAAACAAAAGATGTTCAGAATCCTCAAAATAAGATCAATTACAACACAAATTGTCTAGCAAACACACAGAAAACTGTTGGAGAAGAAAGAAAGAGACAACCTTTTCAATGTTCTATAGAAAACAAAATAATTTTTTTTTTCTTCCTTTTCCCCTTTTTAAACTTCAAATTCTTCTTAATAAAAGACCATCTTATGCCACATTTCCCTCACTGTATCGATCTGAAACCATATCACCAAAAGTTTTCCACTTTAATCAGAATCCTCGTAAACTTCACCATCCGATAACTCATCAAATGTCCTCATGTCAAGCTGGTAACGAAGCATACCACCGATCCCACCGAAACCTCTGCAAAACTGTGACCCTTCTTGGGATTTGTTGGTCACAAATTCAAGAGTACAACCAAAACGTTTGTACTCATTCGCAAACCATTCTAGCAGAGGCATCTTCTCCTGGACTTCTAGCTCGGCGTTAGTCTCTGCATCATGGAAGTTGCTTTGATCAGTCTCTTGATCTTTTCCAAAGTGTTTCACCACTATTTCTCCGCTCGTGCTGTTCTTTAGCTCGTACCTGTTTATATCCAGATTCTCCCACACGATAAGGGTCTCGATAGCACCCATTTCTAGAGCCTTCAGAGTATCATCCACACCGAAAACATATTTCCCAGTATCTTGACTTATCTCCTCAAAGTACTTTCCAATCAGTTTCTTCTCCTGTATGAATTTCACATTCGATAGAATCTCGGCAGACAGCTCAATCGCTTGATTGAAACCGTTTTCGCCTCCGTAAGAAACATCGACTACATTCAATATCTTGGCTTGCAGACGAGGATCAAACAACTCTGACTGGCTGAGCTCAGTCTTGAAATCAGCTGAACCAGCAAGGATCAGACCAGCGACATTAGGCTGACTTGTAGCAGGATTGATGTAAAACTGTGTAGCAAGCTCTGCAGTTTTCCTAACATAGTTGTGTCTCTTCTCCATCCTAAGACGAGCAAAACGAAGCGCAGATTGTCCTCCTCTTCCGTGCTTCTTCGGGAGATCAACAGTAAACTTGTGAAGAACCTCTCTAGTATTCCCACTCAGAGTTCCAAACAGTGTCCCGTTTCCATCCATGACGATGAAACCAAACTTGTCATCGGACTCTAGAAGCTCGTTCAATGCCTCGGTATGGAACTTGTTGTCACAGAGGTACAAGGAAGCGTTAATTGGCCTAAAGGGCTCGAAATCAAAAGTCACTTTCTTCTCCTTACCATCATCATTAACAATTGTGCCGGTATAGAGAACAAGTCCATTAGTAGGGACCTTGTTGTAGAGCTTCAACCTCTGTTGAGCAGAAGTAATGGCAGACAAGACAGATTGACGATTCACTCGACTCTTGATGTTTGAAGCGGTTCCGTATTCATCACCAAGCATCTTGGTGACACGAGAGACCTGATCACGAGGAGGCATAATAAGAGAGATCATACTCGTTCCATTACCTCTGGCGGATTCGAGACCCTTGATTAGTTTCTTAATCTTCCAAATCTCGATGTTCGTATCTGACTCCTGATCTGCCATTTTCTTCTCTCGAGGTCGAAAATGGAGAACAGGAAATCAAAACCGACCTAACAACACAAAAGAAGAGAAATCAAACACTGATATTAAAAATTCAAGCTTGTAGTCGTCTTTGAACAGCGTGAAATTCGGATACAAAGAAATTAATATAAAAAAAAAAACACTACGAAAGGTTTCTACTGAAGTAAAGATCGAAGCTTTTCAATAAACTGTAATCAAAAGATAAACAGATTAAATCGATATGCAGAGAGATCGAAATCGAGCAAAAAGAAGCTACCTTTTTCTCTCTCTCTCTCTATCAGCGACTCCGGCGGCCTCTCCAACCAGAAGTGTGTTTCGCCTAGGGTTTTCCCAAATTCTACCCACAAACCAATCACGTGAAACTCACGTGCAGGAAACCGGATTAATTTCCCAGAAAACCGGTAAGATTACTATTGGGTTTATCTTAACTCAAAAGGCCCAGAAACCAAATATGGCCCAATTAGTCAGTAGTATAGTAGTATTCTTACCAATCTAAAGTCTAAACGAAATGTCTGTATAAATAATTCTTCATGAGCTTCTTTCCCACTCCTACTATACATCAGAAACAGAGCATTGTCGGAAAGAAGAAGAAGATGCATTGCCCTCATCATTAAGGCAACAAATTGAAAAAAAGATGATTGATTGATTTATATGATGTTTAGATTTGGATCGTTTCGATGAGAATCCGCAAAATCTCTCACTAATCGCTTCAACGCTCGACCGTGTTTCCCTTGCATGTGTCCTCCTCCTGAACTGTTATTGTTTCCAAAATTGCAGCTTTTGTTCTCAAGGTAATCGATCCCTGCACCTCCCAGAGCTTCTGACCATTCCCGCACTATGTTTTCTGCTTCTCCTTGCTTCAGATACTCGCTTGGAAGTGCCCACACCTGAAATACAATTACACAAAAAGAAAGCTATTAGAACGAACCAAACAGAGGCGGACCAGAGAGAGCGAGCGAGCGAGAGAAACCGCTGAGTTTAGCCATCCTTGGAGAGACTTCCAACACAACATTCCTTTCCATGATGTCCTCTCACATAAACTGCAGATCGCAGCTAATTGTTGAAGTATTGTGGAACACTTGTGGACCTTAAATAAAAACAGAACCCAAAAGGTGAATCAAAAATCCCAATCCATCAACGACTTTTTGAGAGATTTCACTCAAATTATTTACCCTTGACATAGCTGCAACTCCGAGTAGAGCATAGACTAGATTAGACAAAAGCCCCTCTCCACAGTGAGATACAACCTGGACAGAGACCACACTGAATGATCCTTCGGATATGCGATTCACGGTTTCGATCATGGAAGAAAGCGAAACCTCCAAGAAACCTGTACATGTCAAAAACATAGTGTAAAGTATGCTTATGACCAAAGAGTCTTGTATGCATTAATACCATGTTTTAGATAGTAAACCACTGCACACGTACCTGACAAGTATGACATTGCAGCTAAAGCAGCACCTCGGTGCATAGCTGTACAACAAATAGCCGCTTTGTGGAAAGAAATTTCAAGAAGTGTTCCAGAGGTACCCAACAATTCCTGTTTCGTCAAAAGAAATAGAGCCAAACCTTCACAACACCTCTTTTTTTTTTTTTTTTGAAAGATGAATAGAAAGTTATACTTTAACGAGCATAGGAGTGGTTGCAAAACCTTATGACAACCGCGGATTAATGCTGATGCAAAATTCACATATGCTTCCACCAAATCGGGTTCTTGGTCACATATATATGACGAATTTATTCCCATCAGTGATGATGCTTGAGTAAATCTCTCAAACGTAGTGATAAACAAGGACCCGTATTCCTTCCTATGACAAAATTCTTCAGCGATTACACAGGCTGTAATAGCAAGTGCGTGGAAAGGCAAATTTCAGAGAACTGGGTGATGAATAACCAACCTCGGGTATAATGTATTTAAGCTAGCCAATAAAAATCGTGTAATGAATCAAAGCTAGCCTCTCAAGAGGTTTTTTTCCAACAGTGCAGCCTGTACAATTAGGAAATCTCACCTGTTCTTATGTAACATTCTTGACTTTGAAATGACAGAAAGTTTCTCGATAGACAGTCCAGTACACTGGGTAGTAGTAGCATAAAGTGCTCACCTGTAAATAAAGCAAATTAAAGGTGTCAAAATGTCAGTGAAACCTACAAATGCTAAGATCGAGAGGCTTGATTTGGAGCCATAATAGTCCAAAATCATATGCATAGTCAGACTCTTACAGTAAAGGATGCTGTGAAATAAAGAAGTGTTTCAGTCTCTAAAGGCATAACTTTGAAATAGACGGATGTAGTTGAATAGAATAAGGAGATAAGAAGTTTGAAACCTGACGACTGAACTGCCACTGAAAGAGCACGGCATGCTGCTGCGGCTAAACTGCCACTCTCCATGTGTTCAGACCTAAAAAGCTTCTCCAAAATGGGCCAGAAAACAGTCAACAAAGAAAGGATTGGACCATCTGCCACAGGGACAGATGACAGAGACGTCGCAAGGTGACTGAATACAGTTCCAATCCTGAATCATGGATCAAGTGAAGAGAAAAGTCGTCAATATGATACTCTTACCAAGCTTTCTACACCTTATAGGAAATCTACCAGAGAGTGCAAGCTACTAAAAATTATGGTACGCAGTTTTCAAACCTATATCAGAAAAAAAAACATATGTAATGCAAAATTATGGCAATATTTTCATAAATGAATTGAAGTTCCGACGCCGTCAAACAATTCACCAAAAGCTCCTAGATTACAAGGCATTTAAGCAAGATAGTAAATACAGCAGTCAGAAGCATACCTGTAAAGACCTCTTGTAACAGAGCTCAACATTCGTGTGTAAGTGGCTGGACTCTGTCTACCAGAAGAATCAACGTCATCATCTACCTAAAACCAGAAAAGGTATTAGTCCAAATTCTATCTCAGAGGCCATTAGCTGTGGACGATTAGCTAATTCTTTTTCCATTAATGACGAATAACTCTTTGTAACTGAGCAATATAAACACTTACAAGTTTTGAGAGAACTCCATAACTTGACGAAAGCAATTGCGTTAATAATTTATTTTGTAGCTCTTTGTTAGCAACAGAGCCCAGGATCACAGTGATAGCGTTAATGACTTCTTCTTCATCTTCCAACGCCAAATTCCACTGCTCCAAACACTAAAAAAGGTAAAAGCATAATGATTCAGGAGACAAAATATATCTATCAGTGTAACCTGAAGCTTGTTTTAACAGTTAACGAAAGGGATGCATGAATCTGATACCTCTCCTATCCACATTAAGATGTCTAAATTTGATGATTCCTGGATTACAGCTGGGGCATCTTCACAAATTTTACGCAGAGCAGAAGCACAAGCATGTGAACAAATAGGTTCAGAAATCCCTCCTGCAAGAAATAACCTGAAAGCAGAAAAACCATGCACCATCTAGATTATCAGACTAGTTGATGTTATAAGATATAAACATACAAATATCCTTACATAAAACTGAAAAATATCAATCAGAAAAGGAAATAATATAAACAATTTCAAGGTAATTGTAAAGATTGTAACTGTACTAAGGTGAATGGTCACTGAAGAAATTAGACTTACAGCAAGGGCCTGGCATTACTTGGAAAAACAGAGATCCATCTTGAATAGGAGCCAACAACATCTGCCAGTGATCTGTATACCTAAAAGTTGATTATTGTCAAATGTTGATTGCATTTATAGTACAAGAAAATTGTTGGTAAGCCAGAAGACAAGGCAAGGGTATGAACTGACATACAACACATATAAACCCCTTGAGTTCGCTGGATGGCCTAACGGAGAATGCAGAAACCAATTGCATGATCAACGAAAAATCAAAAGCCTCTCCCTCTTGCAAGATAATTTCAGAAACCTGACACGGTAGAATCTTTTAGTAAAGACAAGGATAAATAATAGAAATTGCAACTCCTGAAAACTGCCAAGCTTAAAGATATCATCGCCAGTTTCCAAACAGAAATTAAAGATGGAAGTAATAGAGACAAAACAATTAACAGTAGAGAACCCATAGAATGTGATCCTACCCCTCTCGGGGTTGTTCTGAAACCAGAAACTTAAAATGAAGCAACTTGATTGGAAGTAAAGAGGTAAAGTGTGCTCACCGCATTAAGAGCAAATAACTTAGCCTCAATCTCCCTCAAGGGCATCGAAACATTTGAAGAAGGCAGGCCACCAAAAAATAACTACAAGTATATTGGCAAGAAAAAGTTAAAGATAACATAGCAAAAATAACTGAATACTTTGTCACAGAACATGAAAGAGCAAAACAACTTATCAAGCAACCATCTAACTAAAGTAACCCAAGACACCAGAGCAATGTTGTTGTGTTTGAGCCAAGTAAAGTAATAATCTTAAAAGCTCAACGTTATACAGAGCATGGTTCACTAAGAAAGTGAATTGATCCCATGAGAACTGATAAGATACGGAAAAAGAACGAAGAAGCTGTTTTCAACATAACACAGTCCAGAAAATGTTAAATTGAGGGAAATCCTGCCTGATTCATAATACAAATTAGTTGTGCTGTATATACTGATTCAATTTATGATTCTGAATTGTGAAGTGAGGGCACACCTTAATCACAAATGTTGTAGGATGAAGTAGCTGACAAATATCTACCAAGAGCTCAAGAAGATTATTTCTAAAATGCAACAGGCCATCAGGCAAGTCAAGCCCTGGACTCTCATCACTGGAGGTAAAATCATCAACCTGAAGATAGATTGATAAGGAATTTTAGAAGCACAGAAAACACCATTAGTACAATAAATAAAGCAGGTGTTTAATAATTCGTGGGCTGATGAATATACTGAAAATGACAAAGTAAACATCCAATATTGTGTTGATACAGAGTGGAATGTGATAAAAGAAGAAACGAAAGACCATATGCAAGAAACTGTGAGTGACAAGCCTAAGAAATTCAAGAATATGAAATGGAACAGATTTTAAAAAATATTCCCACCAGAACCTTAATAATTGACCAATCCTAACAATTACTATATCAATATGAAGGAGAGATGTCCAGCTTAACAGAAAAATACATAGGAATTTGTTTTTTCAAAGGTATTGTTGGTGCTGCAACTGATATGATAGCTTTCTATACATATAAAACTGAAAGAGACTTTAAATTTAAGAAAGTTTCCAAGATGTAACCTGAGCGCGCAGCACAAGAGCATCAACTAAAGCTGAGAAAACTGGAAGAAATATATCTTTCACACGATTTCTGTCATTCTGTCTATTTCCACCTAGGCTAAGTATATATGTCGCAAAAGTTGACCTAAGATAAGAAAGGGAAAAAAACAAGACTGAGCTCAAAGAATAGTCAGCTGAAATCTTTCTGAATGAAAAATATCAAAGTCCATATGGTTGTAAAGATAGAATAATACCAAAACTGTACAGTCGAATCTGCAATCTCCCAGTCATCACTTGGAAATGCCACACAGCTGGACAGGTAATTGATGGACAGTGAACAAGAGTAATATATAAGATATTAAATGCCAACCGAAATAACAACCCATGTTTGGAGAAGAAAAATGCATTGAAGAAGAAGAAGCAGAGCACCAAAAAAAAAAGAAGCAGAGCAAATCAGCTTAAAGTTGCACCAACTGTGTGAATATTTAGATTGTAAAACGATTAAGGCCTGGATTGTTTAAAACATAAATTTTTGTTTGTGTCTTCATGTGAAAGAAAAAACCTTGGAAAAAAAAATCAATTTCATAAAATATTATTACATAGTGCAAGCGCAAACCGAAGAATAATCTCTCGTTTTCGTTTGGTGTTGGCAACTAACAAAGGAATTTTGGTTAAAATGCTAAAGGTTGTGAGTTTATTTGGAAAAAATACAGAGTAGATGTAAAAGTAAACGCAAACAATCAAGGCCTAATATTCACCTCAAAAGGGCATCAGTCAGAATAAGCGCTTCCGAACTTGCTTCAACAATCAAGCATGGTGCCTAGAACATATTGCACACCAACATGAGCCTCACAAAAAAACCAGAAATAAAGTAAAGGGAAGAGTAATAACGTCACAACATTGGATGCACAGTCATGAGAGGATCAAATGGAATTAGTACTCACAGCCTGTCCGATCTCAGACATCAAGCATGCAAGGCCAGAGACAACTTTTGGATCAGCATTTATAAGAGCTGGTTGTAGAAGTGTATCTCTGAGCAACTGTACTTTGTACAATAAAACCTGAGGAAGATCCTGCAAGAAAAAAACAGATCAAAGTTATTGAAATCCAAAAGCATTGCTATTGAACTATAAGAATAATATGTTGATATTAAACCCTATGCAACGACATTGCCATTACGTATGAACCAATTAGACAAGAAAATACAAAGAAAAAGATGCCAAAACAATGTAGTTCAAACATACCTCATGCCGAGTCACAAGTTCAACAAGCACCTCAATGGCGAGATCAAAAGTAGTACCCTATGGAACGCAAAGAAATCAAAACCTAAGAAAGAAATCGAAAGGCATTTTGTAGAAGAAAAAAGAGAGTGATTTAAACCACACCACTAAGGAAAGTCACCTGTAGAGCATTAAATACATAGTTAAGAAGGGGATGTGAAGGCACTGCGCCTTGTGGAATCTCAGAGAAACATCCAGCACGGACCTAATGATAATGAGGAAAGACATCAAAATAAAATCAGGTGAAAGGCATAACGATACAATTGTTCATGAAATACAAAGCAACATACCCAACTCAGTAAGCAACGAAGTATTTTGCGGCTGTTGTCATGCGGGTAAAGAGGGGAGGCGAATTGCTTCTCAGACTGCTGGAGTAAGAAATCAAGAACCATGGAAGTATGCGAGAGCAACTGTTACAAAATCGAGGTAAGCAGTGAGGAACAAAGAAAAGAAAAACACAAACCTTGAAAGGAAATGAGAAAGGGGGAAGAGAAGGAACAACCTCCTGACGAAGATCAGAGTGATGAGAAAAATGGCGAGTGTCAGATATTTCTTCAGGAAGGACAGTGAGAAGCTCGAGCAAGACGACATTGCCATCATCGTGGGCCTGAAGATTCTGGAGTGCGAACATTAGCTTATCAAAGGGCTTTGAATAAGGATCAGCGTGGAGAAGAAGCGCCGAGAGAGCTAGACATATCTGCGTCAAGAGCTGCAATTCCCAATTCCACGACCAAATCACAAACACATAACCCAAAACCATTCCTATATTAAAAGGGTACAATACCTGAGGAACGCCGGAACTGTATCTCTTGGCGGCTAGAAGAAGGGCGTTGAGAAGAGCGTCTTTGGCTGTTGATTGAAGAATCGATGCTTCGTTCTGAATCTGAAACCAACACAAAAAAAGGGGGTAAAAAGGGTTTTTGGGATGGTCGAGAGATGAAAGGCGAGACCTTTCGACGGAGAATCTGGGCGGCGAAGAATTGGAGGTCGAATAGAGAGACAATCGGAGAAGTGAGGAGAGATGTAGAGACGTCCCAAGCCGCCGGAGTTTGCTGGAATTGAACAAGCCATTGATTGGCGGCAACTCTGTTGGAAGATTCAGGATCGTGATTCAAGACATGGATTGCTTCAGCTACTTTCCTCTGCAACTCCATTCACTCAAATTGCATTCCCTCTTCTTCTTCCACTCTTTTCTACTTTCTTCTTCTTCGATTTTTTTTTTTTTAAAAAAAAAAAATGCTCTGAGAAAGAAGAAAAGTTTAATTCAATATTTTATTGTCTAGAATCCAATCAGTTTCTGCTCTTTTTCTCCCCGGATTGGATTCGATTCGATATTTCGATTCAATTAAAAAGAACGCAAAAAAAAGCACAAAAACTTAAATACGTTATTAGATAAAGGATTTGTATGAAGTTTCTTAATTTTTTATGATTTTAATTATAAATATTTAAGTTGTTTAATTTTGGTTCCTATAAATTAAGTTGTAGCCGCAATATAATTCAAATATATAATCTTTTGATTTTATTAGTTTGAGTTAAACTGCCACTTAATAGAAGCACAAATGACGTCAAAAAAGATTTTTTTAAAAAAATAGAAGCACAAATCGATCATTTATGTTAGAGATTCCAAAGACTTTAACTACAATTGTTATGTTCTTAGAACTGAAAAGGAAAATACACTTTAAACAAAAATATGGGCCAATATGCAGATTGATGTTTGGTTTTCTATGGGCCAATATGCAGATTGATGTTTGGTTTTCTATGGGCCAATATGCAGATTGATGTTTGGTTTTCTATTAAACCATCACGAACTGCCAAATTTCTGTGTCAAAAGATGGGGCACTTATAGCCCAATATATAGCTCGAGAACCCAATATACTGAGCTTTTAAAGGCTCATTATGGACTATTGTGTTCTCTATGGCCCATTTCAATACCCTAACCAAGCCGATCAATTTCGTGGATGGTCTAAAGTTATGTTTATTTTGATAGAATCCCAATTTTTTTTTTTTTTTTTAATGGTAAGAAGAATCCCAAAGTTATCGATGAGAAACTCGATTTAAGTATCTGAGTGATGTTATAAGTGAAAGAAATCAATAAAAGTTACGCATTCTATTTTTCTTTTTGTTTGTCAACCAAAATTTTCAGTTATATGCATTGTTTTTTGAACAAAAAAGAAAAAAGAAAAAAATAACCAAAATTGAGTTATTAGCATTATATGTACAAAATTCAAACACTTATACTATATAATAAATCTATTGCTGCCTAACACCTTGAAATAAAAATATGATACATACATTATTACCGTATTTGTTGCATTGAAAACTTTAATTTTTTTTGTCACCGTCAACCTTTTAACTTTAATAATAACAAAAGTTTACATTTAACTCTATATATTTAAATTTGTCTAATACGTAAATTTTGAATTATAAGAAATATATAGTGTGAACTAAATAGTTAAGAAGAATTAATGGGTTGTCCAATTAAAAAATAATAATCACAAAGCTTTAATAGATAATTGACCATGCAGTTTTCCAGTTTTCTATGTAAAGTTGGTAAGTCTAAATCACAGTTTTTATGTATTGATCTATAATAGATTTAATGTATTAAAATAAAATTTTATAATGGAAGTTCATTATGTGGACAAGTTTTTTTTTAATATGTCATAGAACAGGAGTTTAATATGAAAAGTAACGGAAATTCATTATGTGGATATAATTTTTTTCTAATCCGCTTTAAAATTTATGAAGTCTTAATTCTTGTTTTTTGATGTTTAGTTTTTTTTTTATTTTTACAAAATGTATTTGTGGATGTGAAAGTTTGAGATGTGTTAACATTTTTTTTTTGGTATAGAATGTGTTATATAGTTTGTTAAAAATTTAATCCAAAATGAGGGTGGTCGACACTTTTTATTTTTTTTATTTGTTTTTGTTTTTATGTTTTCTATTTTGTATGGAAAATATATTTGTGGTATGACATATATATATATATGACTCGAAATTAGTAATATTAGCTATCCAAATTTTCTGACATGTTTTGTTATCTATATTTCCAGTTTTATATTTTATTTTAAATATGTTTTTAATATCTAAATTATCCATTATGACAGTTATATGAGTTAGAATGTATAATTTAGTTATTCATATAATTTATAGTTTTATCTGAAAAAAAAATTAACACAAAAAGGTGATTCCCTTTTAGTAATATAGATAATTTTTATTATTTTAAAATGATCTGTGCAATAATTTTATAACCAAAGAAAGTCGGCATTAAAATTACTCGAATGCACAACTAAACCGGCCTTGCGGGCTCCATCCATATACTAATTGTGTGAAGAACATATGTCTTGAAGAGAGTACCTAAAACCAGTGGTAAAGGACCAGTCCATGTCTAATAAGAATAGTCCAAAGTTGATTTGACCAATAGAAATCCATGGTTTGATTCGTGTCTATATCACTTCATTGTCAATCTAATTGTAATACGAGATTAAAGAATTTTTTTGTCTTACTTTTATTCATCTTTTTAGATCAATCGTGCACCCCGGTTTAATTTCTGACTTTAATAACCATTCAGTTTGCATTTTTTTTTGGATAACTTGTTTTTGTTCTACTATCTAGAGAGATTCATTCAGATGGTTGGTTTGAAAATTAATTTAGACGACTTTTGGAATATGCAGCTGGGAAATAATAATAATAATAATATAACTGATCCCAAACATCATTAATCATGCAAGATGTAATACTAAAAGTCTAAAATCATTTTGAAAGAAGTAAACTCTTTACAACATCACCAGGCCCACTGAAAATTGCCGTAACATTTAAGGTACGGAGCTTAGTTTAAAATAAAATTGGAATAAACCGTGAATTTAATTGCATGTGACCACTATTTGATATATTACTCAATCTGTTACACATTCCAAAGATTAGTAGTATATTATTCGGTTTGGTATTCCCGGTAATAAAAAATGTTCATTTAAATATAAATATGTTATATATCTGAAAATACTTAACAAAATTTACGAAATATCGAAACGTTAATGAAGAAAAATATTTTCAACTGAAAAGGTAAGATCAGATTTTTTTATATACAACAAGAGAGCATTTAAAATTTATTGTCTCTTCTCTCAACTGTTTTTGAGGGGGAAAAGAACAAGGGTTCATAATTTTGCTGAGGTTTCTCTGATGTCATTTTTAGAATACAAAGGAAAATTGGTATTTTTAAAAAGTTGAAATGTCAAAGAGAGAGAGAGAGAATCTATCTCCGAAGTTTATAAGTACTTTCATATGATTCCAACGAGGTCCAGAGGAGAAGGAGATGTGCCAAGTCTTCTTCGCTCCCAAGATTCCACACATATTTTTAAAAAGTCCACAATTTTTGGGACCCACGGAATATTCACAAACCAGTTTGATTTTCTTATAAGTAGTCCAAATAAACGGCCTACTTTAAAATATCTAACTAAAGTATTCAGATGGTTATGTTCATAGACAGTGTGGTTAAGAACCTACCTAAGCAAACAAAACCACCAATATAAGGTATAAAATTTCTGACTTTAATCTTTTTAGATCAATCGTGCACCCAGGTTTTATTTCTGACTTTAATAACCATTCAATTTGCATTTTTTTGAATGTCAAATTTTTAAAAATTTAAGAAGGCAACGTTTTGATTTTCAAAAAAGAAATATCTAACATAAAATCAATATTCACTGATCGCATAAATTTTGTTTGTTTCTCCGCGAATGTCACTATGTGCAGTAGATAAAGAGATAACATTGAAGTTGAGAAACAGATAAACTCGAGGAAGATATTTTTGGTTTTACATATCTTTAAATCACAAAACTTCAAATTAGTTTTTCTTTTCTTTTTATATATATATATATTATTTGATTCTTACTTTCAGATTGTTTAATAAATCCCTTAAATTATATTTATTTTTATGAAAAAATCATTACGTAGAAGAGATATAGACAAAAAAATTATGAAAAAAAACAAGTTGACAAGTTTTGTAACAATTTGATGTAGCTGCGTAGAGGACTTTACCTTTCTCATCGTTAAAGAGTCTAAAAGAAGCTACTATTCCCCGAGTCTCAACTCTCAAGTATTGACTTCGAACATTAATATTAATATATAAAACACACAACAAGTACATGGTATCTAAATATTTGTAACAAATAAATAGATTTTTAAAAAATGAAAAAAGTAAATATTTCGAAATTCTTTTGAGTTTTTCTTATCTAGCCAGTTTAAACATTCAATGACAAAAACAAAAACAAAACAAAAATATTCCAAGTATTGTATTACATCTTATGCAACATTGTATTTGTATGGATGTATATATTGAGATTATAACGCGATTCCATCCGTTCTAAAGTAAATGTCATTTATTCTATTATTTTGTTTTAAAATAAATTTCATTTCAAAATCTCAGTTTAAATTTTTATCTAATTTACCCCTATTTGATATTAATAAAAACAAAATGATAACATAAGTTCAAGAGTCAATTGTTTTGTATGATTTTAGTAGTACTTTTAATTTATATCAGAATTCGCATAAAAAATATCAAAACAACACTTATATTGAAAAAAGGTACTATCTAACTTATTGCATTCTTATAAATCAGAATAATCGATTGTGAATTTATGTTAGTTAACTATTTATATCTACAAGAGTTTTTGTATTCATGCACATCCCAAAAATATCAACTGTGTATGACAAAAACTTATTTTAAACTTTTGTTGTATTTTATCTCATTTATTGAGATCTTACAAATGATGATATGCCATTTATAACATACAAATTTAATTATTTGCAGTATATTCATGTTATACGGACGATTCCATAACATATGAGATGACATACAATTCTTTGCAGCATATATATGTCATTAATGGTTTTACGGACGATTCAAAAACATATACATCGATTTATGCAACATATATCATATACATGATGAATGGTTATACTTTCACCATATTTATGATGAATAGTTTTGTATGTAACACATGAGATGACATACAATTCTATCTATATCATTTTGAAATATCAGATAAACTTACATCCATACAACATATTGCACACTTTTGAAATCGGATTTCATTTCTAAAAAGCTACATTATTTTATAATAAAATCTCATACGAAATATATAAAAACTAAACATGATCAACCACCATTTGGCAAAAGGAATTTCATAGTTTTCAGACTTTATTCTTTTTATTTTAGAAATCGTTTAGTACTGTTAAAAAGCAAGTAAATTTTATCCAAACCGGGTTGATCCGAATGGAATCAAAACACTCGATCTTAGAGTTTTTAGTGTTTTATTTGAAAATTATTATAATATATTTTTAAAGTTTTTAGTGTTTTATTTGAAAATTATATTGGTAATTTTTTTTGTTTTGGATAGAAAAAAAAAAAACTAATAAATCATATTCTAAAATAAAGTTCAACATAAAAACAAATCTAAAATCATAAAGTACTTCAAACCAAAATATTTTTCATGGTAAAACCCTTAAAACCCCACTTTGGTCTTTGACGTTTCACATTTTTTTGTTTTCACTTCTTTAAACCACGTCGCTTAGAAAACCCCAAAAAAAAATCGAAAATAGCTAAACCAGGTAGTACTAAACCGTCAATTGACCAACTTTACCGATTTGTTGTACCGATTTAGTCCGACTTGGTCCGACTAAAACCACCTAAACCGGAAATTCAATTTTGATTTTTTGAACCAAAAGTGATTACATCACGCTTCACAAGAACATCCATGAAAATGTCAGATTACACTTTCCTCTATATATACTCGTAACCTCAACACTAAGATTCCTCAAAAATCTTCTCATTCCTTAAACCCTACTAAACCCCCCAACTCCAAACTCTCCAAAGCTCACAAAAATGGAGGTCGAAGGCAGAGGAGGAGAATCTGGGACCACCACCACTCGGAGATTCGCACTTCCGGTGGATACGGAGAACAAATCAATAACTTTCCGGCTATTCTCCGTCGCTAAGCCTCACATGAGAGCTTTCCATCTCTCATGGTTCCAATTCTTCTGCTGCTTCGTGTCTACTTTCGCAGCTCCGCCTCTCCTCCCAGTCATCCGCGAAAACCTCAACCTCACCGCCACCGACATCGGAAACGCCGGAATCGCCTCCGTCTCCGGCGCGGTCTTCGCTCGTCTCGTCATGGGCACGGCCTGCGACCTATTCGGCCCACGTTTAGCCTCCGCCGCTTTAACCCTCTCCACCGCTCCCGCCGTCTATTTCACCTCCGGGATCAAATCGCCTGTCGGATTCATCCTCGTCCGATTCTTCGCCGGATTCTCGCTCGCCACTTTCGTCTCGACGCAGTTCTGGATGAGCTCTATGTTCTCCGGACCCGTCGTAGGATCGGCTAACGGAATCGCCGCCGGTTGGGGAAACCTCGGAGGAGGCGCGACGCAGCTGATCATGCCGCTCGTGTTCTCGGCGATCCTGCAAATGGGAGCCACCAAATTCACGGCGTGGAGGATCGCTTTCTTCATCCCTGGCCTTTTTCAGACTTTCTCTGCTTTCGCCGTTCTCTTGTTCGGCCAGGTACCGGTTTATTTAATCATTCGATTCAGTTATCTCGGTTTATCCGGTTCTCATAATTCATGACCCAATTTTTCGGCTTGGTTATAGATAACCTAAAAATACAAACAAAACATCAAATTTACTTTATAATATATATTAATTAAAAATATAGTTAATATCTAATATAGGTAAATTTTTAATCAGTTACACTAGAGTGTAACGGTTTAAAAATTTCGATTTGGGTTTGGTTTGATTTATATAGTAGATTCTTTTTTCTTTTTTCTTTTTTCTTTTTTTTCTGGGTCAAGTACTTATAGACAATTTAATTTAGTACCCATGGCCGAGATCCGTTAGATATAGACAATTACTGTTTGATCAGCTTAATTGTGTTTATTAATTACAAGCAAGTCGTCAAAGGGATGCATTTTCATTACTCTCATGTGTTTGTTTTATTTGTAAAAGGATCTTCCTGATGGAGATTATTGGGCAATGCACAAATCTGGAGAGAAGGAGAAAGACGAGGTGGGGAAAGTGATCACTCATGGCATCAAGAACTATAGGGGATGGATAACAGCATTAGCGTATGGCTATTGTTTTGGAGTAGAGCTCACGATAGACAACATCATCGCTGAATATTTCTTCGATAGATTCCACTTAAACCTCAAAACGGCGGGGATTATAGCAGCTAGTTTTGGGCTGGCCAATTTTTTCGCTAGACCCGGAGGAGGGATTCTCTCGGATCTAATGGCCAGACGGTTTGGGATGAGAGGAAGGTTGTGGTCTTGGTGGATTGTGCAAACACTAGGAGGTGTGTTGTGTGCACTTCTTGGCCAGATTGCTTCCTTGACATGGTCTATAGTTGTAATGCTCATCTTCTCTGTATTCGTCCAAGCCTCCTGTGGACTTACCTTTGGCGTTGTTCCGTTTATTTCTAGAAGGTCAAGTTTCTTCTTCTTTTTTTAACCGCAAAGCAAAAATGCTCATTTTGGTCATTGTAGAATTCACATGGCGGTTTTAGTTTTTGAAACTGGACTACTTAACCAATGGTTATGCAGATCTCTTGGCGTGATATCGGGAATGACGGGTGCGGGAGGCAATGTAGGCGCGGTTTTGACTCAGTTGATATTCTTCAAAGGGTCAAAATACTCGAGAGAGACGGGTATAACTCTAATGGGGATAATGTCGATCGTGTGTACTTTACCAATATGCTTTATATACTTTCCACAATGGGGAGGTATGTTTTGTGGACCTTCCTCCGATAATGTAACCGAAGAAGACTATTACCTCTCCGAGTGGAATTCTGATGAGAAAGCTAGAAACTTACATCTTGCAAGCCAAAAATTCGCGGAAAACAGCCAGAGCGAAAGAGGGAGAGTCGCAACTCATCCCCAAACTTGATAAGTTCATGGCTTTTTGTTTTGTTTTTGTGTATTGACTATTATGTATGCTTTTTTGTCTTCTTTCTCTTTGCTTTTTCTTAAGAGTTTTTCAAAAACTCTACTTCTTGATTTTCCTTTTAAATGTGTGATAAGTTGTGTATGTAATGTAAAACCTAGCGGTTACTGCTTTCTCTTAATTTGTGGAGTACTTTTGTAAATGTTTGATCATAATGAAATGAACCAACGGTTTTTTTATTTAATGTACATATTTTTTTATATAATTATTTTTTCGTTGATCGTAAATATGACATTGTCCTAAAATTATACAAAGTACTAGATTACAAAAAAAAAAGTATATAGGGGGTGTTTTCCTTTTGTTTGTTTGTGTTTTTGTCTGCTGCCTCTGCCTACATAGAATCATTACTAATTTAGATACCATCTTAAGTTGTTTTATATTTCATTTACAAATTTTGTCTTAAAGAAAAACAAAATCAAGGAGGAATCCCATATGTATGATAGGGGTTATGAGATAATGTGATCCCGGTTATCTCATAGGGGTGTAATCTTTCTAATACAACACATAGATGTGATTCTTGTGATTTCTGGTGACAAACTTATTACGGGCGTAATGACAGCTTGCTATACGTGATGGATGGATATGAAACGAGCTCTTTAATGTTGGATCAATGCGAACGATTTTTTATATATTTTTTAACGATTTTTAAAACAAATTTCAAATTAATTTTAGAATATACAGTAGTTATATAAAATTTACGATGACAAATTAATTTGTGATAAAAATATTGAAATTCTTACGGCTGTTAATTTTTATGTATGGTTGGGAATGCTAACGATTAGCTTGGAATGGGAAGTGCGTTGGAAACGCTATGCGGACAAGCGTTTGGAGCTGGAAAAGTATCACTACTCGGCGTTTACTTACAACGTTCGTGGGTGATTTTAAGCGCAACCGCTCTCATCCTTTCTCTACTCTATATATTCGTTTACTTTACTTACAATATTGTTTTAATTTAAACGTTTTAATTTAAACGTTTTACTTATTAAGCATTAGCTAGAGTTATATTTATTCATGTTTTTTGACCAAAAATATATGTTCATGTTATCGTTGAGTTTTAGTCTGCAGGTGAATGGATCCCTATGTTTTGTAAGAATCGATCTGAACATTGTAAGTTTTCACTGGGTAGAATTCAGAATGATTTTTAACGGTAGGACTTCGATTTATGAAAAGTGACAAAACGATCATCATTTTAGCATCTTAGATCATGGTTCGTGTAAATTAAGAGATAACAAGATTATCAATCTGTGTTAAAGCCCAAATGTTAAAAATCTGAAATTTGTTGGCTTGAACAAATGATTATTCTTAGACTATTAATTTATTCATATGGTTTGTGTTGGATTCTTCTGCAGGATAGGAGTCTTTTAAGGGATAGCGATTTTTGGATCATCACTAATCAATATTGCAAGACAAAGCTATTGGGAGATAGATGAGATCGACCATATCGAAAATAATGTAAATCTTCCTAATCTTTATCAATAGGATATCTATGAGAATATTCTCCGGTTGGATTCACGGGTTTCACTTCATAACCGGACTCTTATGGTCCACAACACTTGGTTCGCATCTTGATCCCCAAGATATCTCCAATAAAAGCTCGAAGAAGGGAGCTATAAAGAATGTCATTGAAAAGAGCTCAGATTAAGCTTCAAACATCTCTATGAAGATTTTGGGTTTATTATATACAAATCACAGACCATAACGAAGGGCTTCAGTATAATGTTTGCAATTATACAAGGAAAAATTTATTCAAACATTGTTTGTTCTAGAAGGTGATACATACGAAAGCAAGAACCTATAACAATAGTGTATATGCCTTGCATATCACGTTTTGTATTTTTATTATTAACTAAAAGGAAAAGTTTTGTGAGTGATGATTCCATGACTACATAAAAATTAAAAAAATGACTTACCAGACCAAAAATAGAATGCGTATGGAAGCCATGCAGTAAAAGTTAGCTGCAAAACCGTTTAACCTTAAAACCGGAGATAACTACATTTCAGTCTTGGTTGTACTAATTAGATTCCCTGTGAATGTACACCAATTAGAAATTCTAGATCGAGATTATATATGTCACACCATACGAATATAAGACACTAAATGTGTTGTCATCTTTCAAGACATTGGACCATACACGAAGAAGAGATACATCGATCCACGAGGTGTTTCGACCATCGGTTTGAATTTGAGACTGCGAGATTTAATCTAGAACAATTTCTTAGTGCAAACATAATCCTTAACATGAGAATGAACTAGTATTAAATATTTAAGTTGTTTCATCTTGGTTCCTAGAAATTAAGTTGTAGCCGCAATATAATTCAAATATATAATATTTTAATTTTATTAGTTTAATTAAATAGTGTTTTAACTTTTAAGTACACTGAAATATTGGTTTAAGTTAAACTGCCACTTAATAGAAGCACAAATAACGTCCAGAAAAAAATTTAGAAGCACAAATAAATCATTATCTTTATTAGTCTCATAAATTTGTTTATTTCCTACTAGAAGCACAAATAGATCATTTATGTTAGATATTCCAAAGACCTCAACTACAATTGCTATGTTCCTTTTTTTTTGGTCGAATATGTTCTTTAATTAATAATTATAGAACTTAAAGGAAAATGCACTTTTTAAAAAAATTAGTATGGTTACAAATTAAAATATGGGCCAATATGCAGATTGATGTTTGGTTTTCTATTAAACCATCACGAACAGCCAACTTTCTGTGTCAAAATATGGGCACTTATAGCCCAATATATAGCTCGAGAACCTAATATACTGAGCTTTTAAAGACTCATTATGGACTATTGTGTTCTCTATCGCCCATTTCAATACCTTAACCAAGCCGATGAATTTCGTGGATGGTCTAAAGTTATGTGTACATATCATTATTTATTTGATAGAATCCCAAAGTTATTGATTAGAAACTCGATTTAAGTATCTGAGTTAAGCCACGGACAAATTTCTGAACCATTTGTTAATCTCCATTGATGGTGGAAGCTTTGGCATCCGTGCAGCTCTAAATCATGCCCTGGATATGGGCTTTGTCAATCTCTGCCTCAAGTCAGATGCTCAGGACCTTGTCCGAGCCATATCGTTGCAAGAATCAATCAAGGAGATCTACGGAGTACGGACTCCTCTTCGATATTAAAGTTCTTGCGTCTTTGTTTTATTCTATTTCCTTTGTGTTCATTCCTCGATTAGCAAACGGTAGGGCTGATGTCTTAGCAAATAAATCTCTCTGGAGTTTCTCTTCTGTCTTATCGGCTATATATGTAACATCTTACTTTTAATGAATCAGTTGTTCAAACAAAAAAAAGTATATGAATGATGTTATAAGTGAAAAAAATCAATAAAAGTTACGCATTCTATTTTTCGTCAACCAAAATTCTCAGTTATATGCATTACTTTTTAATAAAAAGAAAAAAAAATAACCAAAATTGAGTTATATGCATTATGTTCAATGATTTTATAACCCCGTAAGAATATCCTATATATAATTTTAGAAGGGAAAAAAATCGCTTGCATGATTAGCATCTATTGCTATGTATGAATACTGAAAACATACATATATTATATAATTGAATTATATTTGCTATCTAATCTCTAGACTCTAATTAATATTCATTGCTATCTATTCTATAATTAACATTCGTTTAGCTCACAATACATACAAAAAATCATATCCAAAATCTATTGCTACCCATCTTGAAATCATATAGATACATACAAAATTCAAACACTTATACTATATAATTTTTTTTTTATGCAAGATATAATAAATATATTGCTGCATAACACCTTGAAATAAAATATCATCCATACATTATTACTGTATTTGTTTCATCGAAAACTTTATAAATTTTGTCACCGTCAACCTTTTAAACATTTCACTAATAATAAAAGTTTACATTTAACTCTATATATTTAATTTTGTCTAATACGTAAATTTTGAATCATACAAAATATCTAGTGTGAACTAAAAAAGTTAAGAAGAATTAATGGGTTGTCCAATTATAAAAATTTTACCTGACAATGCAGTTTTTCAGTTTTTAATGTAAAGTTGGTAAGTCTAAATCACAGTTTTTCTGTATCGATCTATCTGTGCAATAATTTTATAACCAAAGAAAGTCGGCATTAAAATTACTCGAATGCACAACTAAACCGGCCTTGCGGGCTCCATCCATATACTAATTGTGTGAAGAACATATGTCTTGAAGAGAGTAGCAATTCATGTCCAATAAGAATAGTCCAAAGTTGATTTGACCAATAGGAATCCATGGTTTGATACTTCGTTGTCAATCTAATTGTAATACGAGATTAAATAATTTTTGTTTACTTGTATTCATCTTTTAGATCAATCGTGCACCCAGGTTTTATTTCTGACTTTAATAACCATTCAATTTGCATTTTTTTTTGGATAACTTGTTTTTATTCTACTATCTAGAGAGATTCATATTGAGATGGTTGATTTGAAAATTAATTTAGACGACTTTTGGAATATGCAGCTGGAAAATAATAATAATAATAATATAATTGATCCCCAAGCATCATTAATCATGCAAGATGTAACACTAAAAGTCTAAAATCATTTTGAAAGAAGAAAACTCTTTTCAACATCGAAACGTTAATGAAGACAAATATTTTCAACTGAAAAGGTAAGATCACATATATATATATATTTTTTTAAACAAGAGCATTTAAAAATTATTCTCTTCTCTCAACTGTTTCTGAGGGGGAAAAAGAGGGTTCATAATTTTGCCGAGGTTTTCTCTGATGTCATTTTTAGAATCCCCTATTAATTGAGAAACTAATAAAAAAAAAACATTGGTTTCATGTGTGATTTAAAGATGTGTCATTGTTGATTGAGATGTCATCAATATAGAGTTTCTCAAGATTTTTATTATAAATAAAATTAACTTATTAGAATAATTACGTTAGAGTCATTCACATTAAACTATTGCATAAATATATATACAACATTTTTACATATTCAAATTCATCCCCTATATATTAATTGAGAATGATTGTTAAAAAAAAAAACATTGGCTTGACATGTGATTTACAATTGTGTCATGCTTACGTGGCATCACCATAGAGCTTCTCAAAGACATTTATGAAAAAAAGTTTAACTTACTAGAATAATTACATTCATGTCATTCACATTAAACTTATGCATAATCATATAAATTTCACTATGAGATTTAATATACACTGTTAAATCAATATTAGTTTCTAAGTTATTTTATTTTCTAAAATAAAAATTTTATCTTCGAATTATTTATATTCGAATTTTATTTCTTCGTTTCATAGGGTTATAAGTTTTTTCTTTTTTTATTGTGACAAATACTATTCTTACAAGTTTCATGTTTACTTGGTCAATTTTTTGTTTTTGCAAAATCTCTTAGTTATATTTCATTTCATACAAATTTTTGCATATTGAAATTCAAATTATAATATGAAATCTAGTCTTCATATTATTGTTATGATTATTGATATATAAAGCGTATTATATAATTCACACACACGAACTAATGATTATTGAGATATAAATCGTTTAATATAGTTTGATGCTAATGGTCTTATCAAACTATATTTTAATTTGATATAGTTTGATGTTAATACAGCTTGATGCTAATAGTCTCATCAAACACATGTACTAATGGATATTTATGTGATGAATTTAAAATTCGAATTCAAAATGATTAAATTGTTTTGAGAATACCATTTATTTTACATATTCAAATTTAAATCATATTAAATTTCATATTTAATCTAATCATATAAAATTGCATATTCAAATTAAATTCAAATTAAATTGCATATTAGTAATATAAATTGCATATTCATATTAATACTAATAGCAAAAATTGCAACAAAAGCGAGATTTTCACGGAAATAGAAATTTTCGTGGCAAGATACTTTTTTGCTATTAGTATTTCGTGGCAAGATATATTTTTGTTATTGATAATTAGAAATTAAATACAAAATTACGTTATATGATGAAGAGACATTTGATTTTGAATTCTCATTCATATCTTCTTAATAAGTGGGAAACCCTCAATTTGAGCACTATATAACAATATATTGCATACACATTTCATTCATCAATTACACAACAACATTAACACATAAATCTCATCAATTTTTAACAAGGTCTATTATATCATTGTGGCTCAAATGGTTTATAAAAGGCATATTTATTATATTTAAAATTTCAAATTCTTATGTTCCATATTATTATTTTAAATTTGGATATTACAAAATTTCATAGATATCTCACTTCGCGGAAGGTGCAGAATACTACCAAGTACAAAGGTAAATTGGTAATTTAAAAATGTTGAAATGTCAAAGAGAGATAGAGAAAATCTATCTTCAAAGTTAATAAAAGTACTTTCATAGGATTCCAACGAGGTCGAGAGGAGAAGGAGATGCCAAGTCTTCGCTCCCAAGATTCCACACATATTTTTAAAAAGTCCACAGTTTTTGGGACCCACGGAATATTCACAAATTCATCAAGATTCCCGTTTGATTTTTTTTTAAGTAGTCCAAATTAACGGCCTGCTTTAAAATATGGGTGATTTTGGTGTATATATCTAGTTGACCATTTAATTAGGTGAATGGTAAAGAAAATTTAAAAATTAAGTGAATATGAAAGAAAAAAAAATTTAGACCAAAAAATCATTATTCTTTCTCTTTATTACACGAGTTCCATTGATCTAAAAACAAAAGTATATACTAGCGGTACTGTTCATCGCCCATATTGACACTGTTCATCCGAAATCAATGATACTATTCATCACTAGAAAACATAATATCAAATACTTGTTACCGTGCTAACAATAATATATGATGCTTGTTAACGAGCTAACAAAAGTATCTGATACTTGTTAACGTGTTAACAATAATATATGATACTTGTTAACGTGCTATCTGATAGCGTGCTAACAATAATATCAAATACTTGTAATGTGTTAACATAGTATGTTAACGTAATAACAATAATATATGATACTTGTAACGTGCTAACAAAAATATCTGATACTTGTTAACATGTTAACATTAATATATGAAACTTGTTAACGTGCGATCCGATACTTGTTAGCGTGCGATCCGATACTTGTAATGTGTTAACATAGTATGTTAACGTATTAACAATAATATATGATACTTATAGCGTGCTAACATTTATCTGATACTTATTATTGTTAACACGATAACAAGTGTCAGATAGTACGTTAACAAGTACACATATTATTGTAGTAAATGAACACTGTTGGCGGGATGAACAGTGTTGATGAATAGTGTCACCAGCTTTATTAGTTGCTAACACAGTTTTCAAGTCAATGGCATTGTTGTAATTATTTGAAAGAGAATGATATTTATGGTGTAATTTTATTTCTCTTTCTACTTACCTAATTTTGTAATTAACTTTTCCTAAAAACTAATTTTGTTATTAATAAATGATAGATAGTGATAATACTCTTAAAATATCTAACTAAGTGTATTCACATGGTTATGTACTTATGTTCATAGACATTGTGGTTAAGAACCTTATGAATAAACTCTAAGCAAATAAAACCACCAATATAGGGAAATAATTTAATAACGTAACAAAAGGAATTTTTTTAATATATATAAATCTTGACCCCAAAAAAAAATGTAAGATACGGATATTTTAAGCTAGTAAATTAGCTTTACTTTAGTTAAAAAAAAATTAGCTTTACTTTTTTTGTAAATAATATCATATGCACTTCTTTAGTTGTATCAGCTATTTTCTAAGCTACTCCAAGAGTTAGCTCATGAAACATTTATTATACAGACACACAAAATTACAAAGAGATTGGATAGTCGTCATTTAAACAATCGTTTATGAGATTTTCAACAAGTGCAAATCAAAGCAAAATGTTATCAACATTACAATCAATTATTCAATCATTAAGAATAATTTATTGAAAATATAAAATATTAACATAATTTGTAGACAAGAAATTAAATATACTAAATTATAGTTGAAAGTAAAAAGCGATAATCTCTTACAAAAATATATCTAAAATCTTAGTTTTCAATAAATATCTAACATAAAACTATTTTTCACCGATCGCATAAATTTTGTTTTTTTCTCCGCAAATGTCACTATGTACAATAGATAAAGAGATAATATTTAAGTTGAGAAATTATCAAACTCGGTAATAAAGATAAACTCGAAGAATAGATTTTTGATTTACATATCTTTAAATCTCAAATCTTCAAACTAGTCCTTCTTTTCTTTATATATACACTATTTGAATATATATAAATCTTGACCCAACAAATAATATATATATAAAGTAATAAGAGAATATTTTAAGCTAGTAAATTAGTTTTACTTTTTGTAAATAATATCATATGTCAATTTCTTTAGTTGTGTCAGCTATTTTCTAGGTTGCTCTAAGAGTTAGCTCATGAAACATTCATTACACGAGCACACAAAATTATAAAGAAATTGGATAGTCGCCTTTCAAACAATAGTTTATGAGAATTTCAACAAGTGCAAATCAAGGTAAAATGTTATTAACACTACAATCAATTATTCAATCATTATGAATAATTTATTGAAAGCAATATAATAATATTAACATAGTTTGTAGCCAAAAAAATATACTAAATTATAGTTGGAAGTAAAAACCGACAATCTCTTACGAAAATATATATAAAATCTTATTTTTCAATAAATATCTAACATAAAGCCACTCTTCATTGGTCGCATAAATTTTGATTTTTTGTTTCTCCGCAAATGTCACTATGTACATTAGATAAAGAGATAACATTTAAGTTGAGAAACTATCAAACTCGGCGGTAAAAATAAACTCGAAGAAGAAATTTTTGGTTTTGCATATCTTTAAACCACAAATTTTCAAACTAGTCCCTCTTTTATTTGTATATATACACTCTATTTGATTCATACTTTCATACTGTTTAATAAACTCTTTCAATTAGATTTGTTTTTATGAAAAGAATCATTACATATATACAAGAGATATAGACAAAAAAATTATGAAAGAAACAAGTTGATAAGTTTTGTAACACATTGTTGTAGTTGCTTAAAGGACTTTACCTTTCCCATGGTTAAAGAGCCCAAAAGAAGCTACTATTCCCCGAGTCTCAACTCTCAAGTATTGACTTCGAACATTAATATTAATCATATATAAAAAGCTGATGGACAAGTACCTGATATCTAAATATTTGTAACAAAAAAAAAAAGATTAAAATAAAATGAAAAGTAAATATTTGGAAAATTATACTACTAAGACTTTTGAGTTTTTCTTATTTAACTAGTTTAAACATTCAATGGCAAAAACAAAAACTAAACTAAAATATGATGTTGAAAAAAAAAACGAAAATATTATAATTATTGTATTACATCTTATGCAACATTGTATAGAAGTGATTACATCACGCTTCACAAGAACATCCATGAAAATGTCAGATTACACTTTCCTCTATATATACTCGTAACCGTGACCTCAACACTTAGATTCCTCAAGAATCTTCTCATTCCTTAAACCCTACTAAACCCCGAACCCCAAACTCTCCAAAGCTCACAAAAATGGAGGTCGAAGGCAGAGGAGGAGAATGTGGGACCACCACCACTCGGAGATTCGCACTTCCGGTGGATTCGGAGAACAAAGCAATAACTTTCCGGATGCTCTCCGTCGCTAAGCCTCACATGAGAGCTTTCCATCTCTCATGGTTCCAATTCTTCTGCTGCTTCGTCTCTACTTTCGCAGCTCCGCCTCTCCTCCCAGTCATCCGCGAAAACCTCAACCTCACCGCCACCGACATCGGAAACGCCGGAATCGCCTCCGTCTCCGGCTCGGTCTTCGCTCGTCTCGTCATGGGCACGGCCTGCGACCTATTCGGCCCACGGTTAGCCTCCGCCGCGTTAACCCTCTCCACCGCTCCCGCCCTCTATTACACCTCCGTGATCAAATCGCCGATCGATTTCATCCTCGTCCGATTCTTCGCCGGATTCTCGATCGCCACTTTCGTCTCGACGCAGTTCTGGACGAGCTCTATGTTCTCCGGACACCTCGTAGGATCGGCTAACGGAATCGCCGCCGGTTGGGGAAACCTCGGAGGAGGCGCGACGCAGCTGATCATGCCGCTCGTTTTCTCGGCGATCGAGCAAATGGGAGCCACCAAATTCACGGCGTGGAGGATCGCTTTCTTCATCCCTGGCCTCTTTCAGACTTTCTCTGCTTTCGCCGTTCTCTTGTTCGGCCAGGTACCGGTTTATTCAATCATTCGATCGGTTTATCCGGTTCTCGTAATTCATTACCCAAATACAAACAAAACATCAAATTTTACTTTATAATAGATTAATTTAAAATATACTTAATATCTAATATAGGTAAAAAAAATTAATCAGTTACACTAGAGTGCTGATTTAATCAATCTATTATAAAGTAAAATTTGATTAAATTTAGTACACATGGCCGAGTTCCGTTAGATATAGACAATTACTGTTTGATCATCTCTTAATTGTGTTTATTAATTACAAGCAAGTCAAAGGGGTGCATTTTCATTACACTCATGTGTTTGTTTTTATATATTGTAAATGTAAAAGGATCTTCCTGATGGAGATTATTGGGCAATGCACAATTCTGGAGAGAAGGAGAAAGATAAGGTGGGGAAAGTGATCACTCATGGCATCACCAACTATAGGGGATGGATAACAGCATTAGCGTATGGCTATTGTTTTGGAGTAGAGCTCACGATAGACAACATCATCGCTGAATATTTCTTCGATAGATTCCACTTAAACCTCAAAACGGCGGGGATTATAGCAGCTAGTTTTGGGCTGGCCAATTTTTTCGCTAGACCCGGAGGAGGGATTCTCTCGGATCTAATGGCCAGACGGTTTGGGATGAGAGGAAGGTTGTGGTCTTGGTGGATTGTGCAAACACTAGGAGGTGTGTTGTGTGCACTTCTTGGCCAGATGGCTTCCTTGACATGGTCTATAGTTGTTATGCTCATCTTCTCTGTATTCGTCCAAGCCTCTTGTGGACTTACCTTTGGCGTTGTTCCGTTTATTTCTAGAAGGTCAAGTTTCTTTTTTTTTTTTTTTTTTACCGCAAAGCAAATGCTCATTTTGGTCATTGTAGAATTCACATGGTGGTTTTAGTTTTTGAAAATCAATGTATTTTTTTTGGGTGCAAATTATTATTATTTTTTGTTATGCAGATCTCTTGGCTTGATAGCGGGATTGACCGCAGCGGGAGGAAATGTAGGCGCGGTCTTGACTCAGTTGATATTCTTCAAAGGGTCAACATACACGAGAGAGACGGGTATAACTCTAATGGGGATGATGTCGATCGTGTGTACTTTACCAATATGCTTTATATACTTTCCGCAATGGGGAGGTATGTTTTGTGGACCTTCCTCCGATAATGTAACCGAAGAAGACTATTACCTCTCCGAGTGGAGTTCTAAAGAGAAAGCTATAGGCTTACATCTTGCAAGCCAAAAATTCGCGAAAAACAGCCAGAGCGAAAGAGGAAGAGTCAGAACTCATCACCAAACTTGGTAAGTTCATGGCTTTTTGTTTTGTTTTTTGTGTATTGACTATTATGTATGCTTTTTTTGTATTCTTTCTCTTTGCTTTTTCTTAAGAGTTTTCAAAAACTCTACTTCTTGATTTTCCTTATAATAAATGTGTGATAAGTTGTGTATGTAATGTAAAACCTACCGGTTACTGCTTTCTCTGTGTATATGTTTGTTCATAATGAAATGAATCAACGGTTTATTTATTTAATGTACATATTTTTCTTATAATTGTTTTTCGTTGATCGTAAATATAAACATTGTCCAAAAATTATACAAACTACTAGATTACAAATATATATATAGGGCCCTTGTTTATACAAACTGTATGGGCTAGCCTTTTGTTTGTTTGTTATTTGTAATCCCGGTTATCTCATAGGGGTGTAATCTTTCTAATGCAATAGATGGATGTGATTCTTGTGATTTCTGGTGACAAACTTATTACGGGCGTAATGAGCTTGCTATACGTGATGGATATGGATATGAAACGAGCTCTTTAATTTGATGATGAGCTCGTCGCAGGGATGTAATCTCAGTCTCATCGTGAGACGACTCGTGAGCAAGACGATATCTCGTCTAATGGATTGGAAGATAAGTTTAAAGCAGCTAATACTCAACCTATCGTACGTGGGCACTATTACAATTAATTTTATCGTGAATGAACAATTATTTGTAGTGTTGAAGTTCTAGCGACCCTCTCTAAATCCAGTTTTCAAATATTTTTTGAACCTTGTTCAAATGCTCTAATAACTGTATTTGTTTTTTCGGAACATACAGTGTCTCGTTGATTGAAGCTTCCCATAACCGAGGGTGTAAAAACAAAAAAATAAGTTCATTGAAAAATGAAATTACGTTGGCATTTTACTAACACAAAACCAATAACAAATAGGAGATTCACTACGAAACCTTGCAATATCTGGAATCAAGTCTTGAGTGACTGACAAGAAAGAAAAAAATCTTGCAATCTTCCCGCTCTGCTATTGGGCTAAAACGCCCATTTGAAAAGTTTGGGCCTATACACTTTTCATTGTGTCTTTAGTTAGTAGTCTAATACCTTTTCATTGGGTCTCTAATTAGCCAATTAGATTAATATCTTTATTATGGGGATGTATTGGATTATAGATTTTAGGTAGGTTTTACATTTAGGGGGATTTAGGTAGATTTTGAGGATATTTCGGTGGTTTTGGTGAGAATTTGTAAAAAAACAAAAAAAGTAAGATTTTCTTTAAAATTTCAGATAATTTTGTGTGATTTGATAAGTGATAGAGAAAACAACTAATGATCTACAATGAATCTAATGCCACCGTTATCCTTTCTTCTTCTGCACACAAAAAGCTGAAGAACTGAGAGACGTAATCTTCAAAGTGATATCCGTATTCAACGATTTGGTCTAGCAAATTGCAAAAATCTTCCAGTCTTTTCATCACTACAAAAACAACCATTAATGGATTCAGGGTCTCAAAATCTGGTTCTAGTTCTTCCTTAATTGCAACTTGGAAGAGCTTATAGGCTTTATCAACATGTTTCTCATTACATAAGCCTTTAATAATTGAATTAGCGTCCCTCTCGAGTCTCTGCAATTAATCTCTTTAATCTACGTTTGCTCTGTTTTGAATTTCTTATGTAAGGTATCTTTTTACTTTGTTTTGAAACTCTGTACTTCTTTTGGCCCATTCATGAATACAATCTTTAAAAATAAAAACATCATTGAATCAATTGGAAGATCTCAATCCTATCCAATCTCGGAATCTGGAAATTGACACAAAACAAAACAAAAAAGGGAAAAACAGAAATCATTGACTAAGAAGTTAAGAAGAAACAAGAACAAAATAAAAAAATGAAAGTTCATCCTCGTCCCTAAAGGCAAACCCATACACGAAGACAACAATATATCAAACAAAAGAACTCTAAGCCATAAAGGAAAATATGTTTCCCATCTTCTGGATATCAAAATCTACCACATTAACTGCTATGCACGTAGCAAAATAGCACATGGAGTCCACGAAACAAAGATCATAATGGTCAACCAGTTCAGATAAACAAAACAAAAAAACTTGTAGTATATATATTTGAATAACCATTTATGAATTATAATTGCAAAAAAAAAAAAATAATAATAATAATAATTTGCACCCAAAAAAAAAAAAAAATTATGAATTACAATCACGTTTTGCTTTTTGCTTTTTGTTTTATTTTATTGTTTAGCCTAGTCGTGCGATAACTTATCAAATATTTACTCTTTGATTTTGTATGACAGTTATACAACAGTGGACATACACATAACATATGTGAAATCTCTCTACTGTGGAACACTAAGTCAAACTATTAACTGGTGTAAAGCTGTCTTTTACTGCTCTTCCAAAAACTCCAACATACAAAGTCTAGTTCTATATTAACAGACCCATAGATGATAGATGCCACACGAAAAAAGTAGACCCGTAGAAAAAACGAAAGGAGTTTATGATTATTGATACCTAAAGTTCTAAAGTTCCTTGATCTTCTCCTTACCTCTCTCTCTCTTTCTTGGTCGGAAAATGGAGAAAGATAGTAACTTCATGGATCCGTTTCTCTCGTCGACGGAGGAACTTGACCCGACGACCCGGAAAGCATTGATGGATTATCTTGGAGTCGGAAGCAGAGCATCTTCTCTTGTTTCCTTCTCCTCTACCGCCGTCGATATCCCGCCGATCTCCGGCGTTGGAGACTTCGTCAGAGAGTTTAGAATTGAGTCTAAGAAGCTATGGAAATTAGCCGGCCCGGCCATTTTCACTTCGATGGCCCAATTCTCTCTCGGAGCCGTCACTCAGGTTTTCGCCGGACATATTAGCACCATCGCCCTCGCCGCCGTCTCCATCGAGAACTCCGTCATCGCCGGTTTCTCCTTCGGTATCATGGTATGCATGTAATTTGATCTTTTGCATATTTAAGAACCAGAATATATACTTTTTACAAAAAAAAGAACCAAAAATAATTTTTTTTAAAAACTATTCAAACTACTACAAAAGATGCTGAATCCTTCAAATATTATGATAGTTTTTCACAATTAAGGTTTGTATTATTAGCATAAATATAAAATTTATGTATGTCTTAATTAATTAAGTATAGATTATGATTCTCATATTACTCTCTATTTCTCTATTGCTCCAAATGATGTCTTTGTAAGAGAACACAAAAGAGAAAAAGTGAAAGAGGAATCTAATTCACTTGAAACGAGAAAAAAAAGTATAGGGTACGATAAGTTATTTTTTAACAAATTTTTAAATTATTTTTAGAATATACAGTAGTTATATAAAATTTACGATGAGTAACGTGTGTGACTATATATATTTTAGTATGTTGTAATCAAATTTTCAAAATTCTTACGGCTGTTATTGATTTTTATGTATGGTGGGAATGCTAACGATTAGCTTGGAATGGGAAGTGCGTTGGAAACGCTATGCGGACAAGCGTTTGGAGCTGGAAAAGTATCACTACTCGGCGTTTACTTACAACGTTCGTGGGTGATTCTAAGCGCAACCGCTCTCATCCTTTCTCTACTCTATATTTTCGCGGCTCCAATCCTAACCTTCATAGGCCAAACCGCTGCAATCTCGGCCATGGCCGGGCTTTTCTCCATCTACATGATCCCACAAATCTTCGCCTACGCCATCAATTTCCCGACCGCAAAGTTTTTGCAGTCGCAAAGCAAGATCATGGTCATGGCAGCAATCTCTGGTGTGGCTCTTGTGATCCACACGTTCCTCACGTGGCTAGTCATGTCTAGGTTCCATTGGGGACTTCCCGGTTTAGCTTTCGTGCTTAACACGTCGTGGTTGTTCATCGTTGTGGCACAACTTTTGTATGTTTTTAGTGGTACGTGTGGGGAGGCTTGGTCTGGACTCACATGGGAGGCTTTTCACAATTTGTGGGGTTTTGTCAAATTGTCTTTGGCTTCTGCTGTCATGATTTGGTGAGTTTCAAACCGGTTTTTTCCCGGTTATTTTTCTGGTCCGACCCATTAATTCATTTTTTATTTTTGTTGTTGCTTCTGTAGTTTGGAGGTTTGGTATTTCATGGCACTCGTATTATTTGCTGGATATTTGAAGAATGCTGAAGTCTCCGTAGCTGCACTCTCCATATGGTATTATATTTCTACAAATAAACATTTCTCTTAAATTAAATCATTTATTCACAACATTATTTAAGTTTCACTTGATTTGTTAATATTCTATTCATATATTTAAATTATCATAAAACATTCTTTAACTAAGAGTAGACCCAACGTGCGTAGTAGTCTCTTTGTTTTGTCTTTTGTGGTCAATAGAGTCTAATATACTCGATTCAAATATTTGACACATTTTTTTAATATAATTTTGATGGACTGCATAGCACTACATACACGTAAATAGACTCATTAAACTGTAATATATAGGGATTTATAATAATGAATAAGATATATTAAAATCTCAGACTATTCGTTACAAAATTCTCTAATTATTAATTTGTTTACCTAAAATGAAGCATGAACATTTTGGGATGGGCAGCTATGGTTTCATTTGGGATTAACGCAGCAGTAAGGTAAATTCTCAAGTGCAACCCACACACGTGTGATGATAAACTCTTCCCAAATTCTACACATCTATCAGACGTACGTGCCAAGCTAATTAATAATACGTTATTGTTTTTGTTTTGGCAGTGTGAGAGTGTCAAATGAGCTAGGAGCTAGCCACCCAAGAACGGCCAAGTTCTCTCTAGTCGTGGCCGTGATATTATCGACAGCGATCGGGATGGTTATAGCGGCCATCCTACTCTTCTTCAGAGACGAGTACCCTGTTTTGTTTGTGGAAGACGAAGTAGTTAGGAATGTGGTTAGAGAACTCACGCCGATGCTTGCCTTCTGCATTGTCATCAACAATGTTCAACCTGTCTTGTCTGGTACTTCTCATAAAAACCCATCATCATTTATATATATGGATCGTTTTTATCGGATGTGGCATAATTATAGTAAGATAAAACTCGATTACACAGGAGTGGCTGTGGGAGCGGGATGGCAAGCGGTTGTTGCGTATGTGAACATAGCTTGCTATTACTTGTTCGGAGTCCCACTTGGTCTATTGTTGGGATTTAAGCTTGAATACGGAGTAATGGTAATGAAATATTTCACATCCTTTATCTAGATAAAACCTTTACTTAAAGGACGAGAGACCAGAGTTTTTGATGTCAATATGGAAACTTAAACTGATCAGGGAATCTGGTGGGGGATGATGACGGGAACATTTGTTCAATCGATAGTCCTGACATGGATGATCTGCAAAACCAATTGGGCCAAAGAGGTAAGGAACCGAAACACTAAGACTATTTAAACAAGATCTCACTGACCGATTGTTCTAACGGTTGAAAGATATTTTGGCAGGCTGCAATGGCGGAAGAAAGGATAAGAGAGTGGGGAGGAACAGCAGAGAAAGAGAATCTTTTGAACTAATAAGAGTTTTACTTTAAGACATGTTAAGAAAATGATCTGCAAATCACATTTTTGTGTCCGAACCAAAAGGAGTTTTGATTCTCTCATTTCTAAAAACTTTTAACTTGTTATGTCACTAAACATTGAAAATACCGTAAGAGACTTTTATCAATAAACATTTTTAACTTCTGAGAATTGGGGTCTTAATTAAAAATTGTCATCTCATATGTAACAAATTGTAACAAATCAGAGAAGAATTGAGAAAAAAAGAAGCAATATTGGATATAAAACTCTCATGAGCCACATGAACATCATGAGAAAACCAATTAATTTAATCTTATTTTAAACCAATTAAATCTTGTAAACAAACTTGTTAAAACAAAAACGATAATGTAGTCGAACGTATAAATACGATATGATTTTTTTTTTTTTTTTTAAAAACCAAAAACCTAATTAAGCAGTGAGGAGAACAGCACCACCAGCTTCCTTAATCTTCTTTTCAGCTGTCGTCGAAACAAGCTTAGCCTTGACGACAACAGGTTGATTCTCAGGCAAGAAACCTTTACCCAAAACCTTAAAATACCCTAATCGAGTAACATCGATCATCGGAACACTGTCTTTGGAAGCTGTATCCTTGATTTCCTGAGGAACCATCGACCAGAGCTTGTCGAGATTGACGATCGGGCAATAGAATTTGTTCCTGAGCTTGTGGAAATACCTCATACCAACTTTACCGAAATATCCAGGATGATACTTGTCAAAGAGGATACGGTGGTGATGCATACCTCCGGCGTTACCACGACCTCCGGGATGATTACGGTGCTTACCGATACGACCGTGTCCGGCGGAAACGTGTCCTCGAAGCTTTCTCGTCATTTTCACTAGGGGTGGGCATTTTAACCGAACCAAACCGAACCAACCGAACCAAACCGAACTCAAACCGACCCAAACCAAACCATAGTTAATACCCAACCATTTGGTTGAAGTTTTTCTCAACCCGAACGGTTCGGTTTAAAACCGAATCGAACCGATAAACCAATGTGTTTTTGTTAATTAGTTAATTAATAATATTAAAAATAATAACACATATGGTGATAGTTTTATATTAATGATATAAGCCTATAATGACTCATATAAGAGATGAATAAACATTAACTTGTATAATTAACTTATATTTAAGTTATTGACTTGTTGCATATTCATTTTAGTGGCATGGAAAGACGAAACCATAAATTTTTAATTTTTTTTTTTTAATTTTGATTAAGTGGAATACTTTCAGTTTGGTTTTAAAATTTTAGGGAATGGTTTTTTTTATGACTTCGTTTTGTTTACGTTTCGTTAGGATTCTTGTTTTTATAAGTTGATTTTTTTAAAACCGAACTAAAACCAAACCAAAGTACAACCGAACCGAACTAAACCCAAACCGAACAAAAACCGAACCAAACTTATTTCGGTTGAGTTCGGCTAGAGTTTTATTCAACCCGAATTAACCGAACCGAACCGAACCCGAACCGAACCCGAAATTAAACCGAAATGTCCACCCCTAATTTTCACCTCTCTCGCCCATTGAAAGTAGGGTTTCAGAACGACCCAAGAGACGAGGTCTCAAATCGGGAATTAGGGTCAATGTCTAGGGTTTTTACGCGGTAAGTAATAATGGGCTTGAAACCCAGATTCTTATTTTTGGGTCTTAAGAAAGCCCAGGTAATGAAGAGCCAAAAGCATCCGCTTCCAAATAAAGCCCAAACTAATTAGAGATTATCATCCAAATGTCACAATACACTCTTATACTCTACTCTGTGAATCAAAATATTTCAATCTTCAATCTTCAATCTAGAGAATGGATCATGATCTCGAGATTTTATCATTTTATCAACCATAACTAATATATTTTTACGGTTACGGTTTTTAACCGTCTGACACGGTTACGGTCTGGTTACGGTTTGAAAACGGTACGGTTACGATCCGAAATACGGTTACGATTCTATTTTGGTCATGCAATTTAGATTTTCCACGCACAATTTGAAATTCCATGGTGTGCTGTGAGGAGGGATAAGGGGATGCGACCGTCCGGGGCCGACTTCATGTCCTATTCCTAATTTTTATATATATATATAAATTTTCATTAAAAAAATAAATAATAAAAAATATTAGACTGAAAAGAGCTTATAAAATATTATTTATGTATTTTTTTATAAAAAAAATTCATTATACAAAAAGTTTTAAGAAAATTTTAGTAAAAAATATAAAATAAATAAATTTAAAGGATTTATTTTATTTTTTTTGTCTTAGAACCTATAATAATATTGAAGCGGACCCTGGCTGTGATGTAAGAATATTTGTAAGAAAGCACACTTTATCTTTTACTTGCTAAATTAAAAAAAAATTAAGATATTTAAAAAAAAAAATTGTTTGGCTCATTTTAATTTTTGTTTTAATTACACAACTATATTTTTCATTTTAGAATTTAATTATTTTCCTTATTATCGTGGGCACTAAAGTGACAAAGCAGTTAGTAGTATTATATATAAAAATAATTAATAGGATGCACGTACGTATTTGACTATAGTAGAATTCCTTATTAAGATTCTAGCAATATTGGCTACTCATTTCAGTTTTGGTAAACTTGTTAACAAGACAAACTATCCAACGTTAATGCATTATCATTTCGAAATATTGGTCTTTTTCACGCGTGTTTGACTCTTGTAAAAGAGATTCGTTTAGAGAGAATGTATCATCATTATTCATTAATCAAAGAATGCGTTAGCTAGGTGACGATTACTAGTATAATAACTTCTAACTAATTGGTCTACGGTTGGCGCAGGAATTGTGATTATATCAATCAAAATGATATAGTAGGAAAATAAAATTGTATTTAATGAAAGATAATGACTTGCGCAAAGGTTCTCCAAAATAGTAAAACTTGCCCAAAGTTTCATGCCCCATAGAACAAAAAAAAAAAGGAAAAGTTTCATATATTTCAAGATGGAAATCTTCCTTTTGATTGTCATACGGAAATCTTCCTTTTGATTGTCATACGGAAATCTTCCTTTTTACGTAAAGCCTTGCATTGCAAGCAAGCTCAAATCCCTTGTATTAATAATGCCTCTTTGCCTAAAACCATTAAAGCGATTTAGAATCACCGACGGCCAAGAAAGAATATGGGGAATTTCGAGTCCAATTCTCGAAACGACCAAGTTCCGCTGGAGAAACCGGGAGATCGAACACAAGTGTTGGTGAAGGGAGGTGGTTACAAAGAATCATACACGGCTTCTGATGAAGCTGGGAAGAAGAAGGAAGTGGAGCCTGCTTTGGTGATGTGGGAGTGTATGGAGGCTCACTCTGATTACTATCATCCGTATATTGCGGCGACGATAGCTTGTAGAGAACATATGCGTGTATATCTATATAATCCCCGGGCATCCAAGATCATCGAAGGAGGTGCTTGCAAAGAATTATGCAGGGCTTGGGATCTTTGCGCTGACAAAGATTCGCGTAGGTGTTTTTCGATGATGTGGAAGTGTATGGAGGATCACTCTGATCACTATCGGGATATTCTCGGGGCGTATAAAGCTGGTGCAAATATTATCCTGAAGGAGTTGGAAGCCTCCTTACCAAACAAAGGAGACAAATTTCATGTGCGGTATTCCCACCTCATGGAAGGAGGTCCTTGCAAAGAATCATACAAGGCTTGGAATGCTTTGATGGAAAAATCTCGGTATCAAGCTGGCTTTAATTTTAAATCTTTAGTTTAAGGAGCATTAACAAATTTCCTTGTTTGATTCAAAACTTTTGATTAATCACTCACTTTATGCTCTAATAAAGCGATTATTATTTATTAACCACTTTAAACACCAACATCACTTTAATCACTCACTTTCTGATCATATATCATCCTCCTCGTGTGCTTTTCGTTTTTGTTTGTTAGTAAACTCGAATCAAGCGTTAAAATCCCCCCCATTGGTGCGTGCTTACACGCGCCGCTCCAAATAAAGGATCCGATTCCAAATAAAGCCCAAACTAATTAGAGATTATCATCCAAATGTCACAATACACTCTTATACTCTACTCTGTGAATCTTCAATCTTCAATCTTCAATCTTCAATCTTTCCTAGAGAATGGATCATGATCTCGAGATTTTCCCGTTGCTCTCCTACGTCATCCACCACTCCGATCCCGCTTCTCACGCGCCACCGTCTCTTGCGATTCAGCAAGCCTTAGCGAATCGTTATCCCCTTCTCACCAATCCGCATGTCATCTCCTCCCTGATTGAATCGATTCCCAGTACCATCACGCAGACTCTTTTCGTCTTCGGCTCTCTTGGGCCTCGACCCGATCCTTTGGCTGTCTCTTCTGCTCGGTCTAAGATCGTTCAGATCCGAGAGATTGACTCGTTGTCGCCGGAGGATGCGGCCAAGGAGGAGCAGATTTACGCTACGGTTGTTCGGTTGGAGGAAGTTCACGAGGGATACGAGAAGCAGTTGAGGGAATTGGAGGAGGAGCTGTCTAAGGTTTATGCTTCGGCGGTTGAGTCATTGAACGGTGGCGATGAAGTGAACGAAGAGGTTCTCGCGGTGCTCAAGGAAGCAGAAGATGGTGGCGTCGTTGAGAGCATCGATCTCTCTGATCGTCAGCTTAAGCTTCTTCCTGAAGCTTTAGGCAAAATCGTTGGTTTAGTTTCACTGAATCTCTCTCGCAACGATCTGAAGGTAATGCCCGAGAATTTGAATCATTCCCACATGAATAATCCTGTGTGGTTTCGTGGATACTGTTTTTGCTCGAACAGTATTGCTTAGTTTTGTTAGTGAGATCCCAGTTACATTAGAGCTAGAATCTCAACGAATTCTCTGATTCGTAGGGGTTGTGTTCTGTAAAGAAAAATCAGAGCATGAAACGTTCGATGTCTAAGTTTTGGAATTTGACTGGACTTAGCTTATGAATCTTGGTGTTTATGTGAAGCTTGGTCGTCTTATGATCTATTAGTCACTAGAAACTGTTGAAACGACTATTATCTACAGAATTGCAGATGGACAACTCATAATTCTGATGATCCAAATCTTATCTTTTAAGACTTCAGGAATCTGTGAATCTTATTCTTTTAGTGATTATTGTGAGCAAAATGACAGGACAAGATCTTGATCGGAGTCTTTTTTTTTTTGGTGGTCGTCTCTTGTAGTAACTAAAGCTGTTTTCCTTTTGCAGTTCCTACCTGATACGATCTCAAGACTTGAAAAATTAGAGGAGCTCGATCTATCTTCAAACCTTCTTGGGTCTCTTCCCGACTCTATCGGACTATTACTTAACCTGAGGGGCTTAAATGTGACTGGGAATAAGCTTACTTCACTCCCAGAAAGCATAACGCAGTGCAGGTTTTGTGCTTATACGTTTGATCATGTTTTGTTTCGTTTTAGCTTATTATCCAATTCTGAAGAGGATGTGTTCTTGTGATTAGGTCACTAGTGGAGTTAGATGCTAGCTTTAACAACTTGACTTCTTTGCCTGCAAACATTGGATATGGATTACTCAACCTCGAAAGGCTATCAATCCAGCTGAACAAGATCCGTTTCTTCCCCAATTCGATATGCGAGATGCGTTCTCTAAGGTATCTAGATGCACACATGAACGAAATCCACGGGCTTCCCATCGCTATAGGGAGACTCACGAGCCTCGAAGTCATGAACTTGAGCAGCAATTTCAGCGACTTGACCGAACTGCCTGACACCATCTCTGATTTAGCTAACCTAAGGGAGCTAGATCTCAGCAACAACCAGATCAGGGTCTTGCCCGACTCGTTTTTCAGGCTAGAGAAGCTGGAGAAACTGAACTTGGACCAGAACCCATTGGAGTTCCCTCCACAAGAGATGGTTAACCAAAGCGCCGAAGCGGTTCGAGAGTTCATGAGGAAGAGATGGGAAGAGATGGTCGAGGAAGAGCTAATGAGGAGTGTGATTGAAGCTGATAAGCAACAAGGAGGAGCAACAGGTTGGCTCTCATGGGGAAGCTCCATTGTTACTAATCTTATTTCTGGAGGAGCTAATAAGCCTAATAAGCCTAAAGACTCGTTTTTGGATCAGCTACTCTGAGATTTCTTTTTGTTGGAAAATTGGGCCCTTAATAATTCCTTTTAGGCCTAGCTCGTTGTCAATGAGCTATGTGCCTTTTTTCCTTTTGCCAACTTTATGTGCTCTCTTATTATTATTATACTAAGTACTTTTGCTATTTCGCACAGAAAGTTTATTTTCAGTAGATTCATAAATATTTACAACGAAAAAGATAAATCATGTGGGAAATACATTAATGGCGGAAGATTCAATAAAATAATTATAAGCATGTTACGTTAAAATTAATACAAAAAAAACATTTGTATAAAGTTGTTCTCTTTGTTTGTGTAAACTGGTTTTCTCATCAATTTTATGTGTGTAGTCCAGTCAAATTTTGGATGAACTTGTAACTAATATAATCTGAAATTTATTATTTCCATACATGTTTTGAAATAGAATTATTCTTATACACTTGTGACTTATATAACTGAATCATTGAATGTTCTCATTACACCAATCCATCCTGGTTGTTCAACTATGGTGTCTTTAGTCTACTACATTTTGCATACATATAACTTTCAGAAAAGAAAAAAAAAAGCATAGTATGAGTTAAAAATAATAATTTGTCCCAGAGTTCCAAAGACACTTGTGGGACAAAAGCTGTGGAAGAACATCTAGTTACAGAAGAAAGGAATGATGGATCTTGGGACTAGGGTTTCTACATTAATACACCAATAATAATAAATTAAGAATACGAATAATAGTATTCATTTATTTTCTGCCAGTTTCTTGTTTGCTAATGGTTTAATGGAGATACATTAATGTATATGCATACATATAAATCTGACCCTAAGCTTTTAGAGGTAGAGAGATTAGGAGACAATCTGATCAGAACAAAAAAGTACTGATCTTACTTTGAGTTTGGCAGATCTTTATGATCATCTCCTCTTTTTCTTATTTTCCACTTGTATTAGTGTTTTTTTTGTTTAATTATATTTTAAATTTAATATGTTGATTTTTCTTAGATTCATTTTTATAAATCGGTCTCGTTGTGTAGTTCATACTAGGCATCGGCATTCGGGTATTCGGTTCGGTTCCGGGTATTTTGGATATAGAGGTTTAGGATCCATATAGGTACCGAAATGGTTTCGGTTCGGTACCAATCGGTTCCGATTCGGTTCGGGTATAGAAGACTAAGAACCATAAAATATCTGAAAAGTTTCGGTTCTCAAACAGGTCGGGTATCCAGTACCCGAAATACATATATTATACCCGAAAAGTTTCGGTTCTCAAACGGTTCGGGTATCCAGTACCCGAAATGTAATAAAAATACCTGAAATGTAAAGAACATACCTGAAATGTAAAAAACAAAATGTAAAAAAAAATACCCGAAATATAAAAATACCCGGAACCGAAATGTAAAAAATAAAAATTTGTATATATATGTTCGGGTATCCAGTACTCGAAATGTAAAAAATAAAAATACCCAAAATATAAAAATACCCGAAATGTAAAGAACATATCCGAAATATGTAATTGCATATTTGTATATATATGTTCGGATTTTCGGTTAGTAATTTCGGTTCCGAGTATTACCCGAAATCGAACCGATATCCATGGATCTTCAATACAATATCTAATGGGTATTTTGGCTAGAACCAGAACCAAACCGAACCGATAATTTCGGGTCAGTTCTGGTTCCGATTTTCGGTTCCGGTTTTAATGCCCAGGACTAAGTTCATCTTTACATTCGAACTCTTAGTACCAAAAAACATTATTTTAGTTAATTATAAACACGTGTATGTATGATATTTATATGGTATACTAATTTAAAAATAATTTGTTGTTGAAAAGTATGCTTATAATCAGTACCCTAATCAATGTTTTAGTATAGATTAGGACCCATCTATAGTGTAATTAAACTCAAACAGTAAGTTTGATCTATCCTCTCAATAGTCTATGCATAACGTGCCACTACTGTTTAATAACAATGATTTTTATACATTTAACATTGATAGACAAAAGGTGGAAAGGAAAAGTGGTTAAGTTACTTCTCCGACGTTACACAATTAGAAGTTTGCTTAAAACTGAACCTCCGAATAGTTAAAAATCTTAATCTTATATGTACACGTGTTGTGACAATTCTCTTGAGTATTTAAATTTCTAAACCGCATATTGGAAAATCAAGTCGAATTGGTACAAAAAAAAATCCAATAATCCAAAAATTTCAATTTGAATCCGAAATCACAGCACCAAACAGCTGACAATCATGTAACTTTGAGTTCTAGACTCCTAGTTTGATGAAAATATTCTACAAATATATCATGTTGTGGTCGGATGAGAAGTATTAGTTACAAATGTTTGAATAAGTTATAATTTACACACTCGGATATGCTTTGACAAGTTTTCAATTATTTAAACTGCATATAAACAGAGGACTAAATCCCTTGAATTCTAATCTACTTATATGGGAAAAAACTCAATTTATGATCTTTAAAATATTCTCATATGGTCAATGGTGATCGATTTTCTGTATTTTTGTATAACCAATGTAATTACCACAATCAAAAATCTTCGGAATTAATATAGGTTTTTGTTGGTATAATAATGATCAATCTAATTTTGGACTTAGGATTTGTCAAATAATAAAAAAAAACAAAAAAAAACTTAGAAATATTTATGAGTATATCATTTATAATTTGTTTGATAATTCCTCTCCAATTTCTTCTATATTGCGAGCGAACTCAGCGTGTGGATGCATTTAATGATGTTTGGCTATATTTTATTACTATAAGCTAAAATATACTTATAAAAAAAAATAGAAAAATCTAGATAGTCAAATCAGAGAGTAATAATTATGTAACGCATGGGTGCGCTGGGTCCACATCATAGGGGGCAAAATGATGGAGAATTATCTTTTCTCGTGTCCCAAAAGGTCACTCACTTTTAACGGGATTTGTTTTTTTTTTTTAACCTTTATCGTATCATATACTTACTACTTTTAAAAATGAATTTAATTTCTCTTTTTTTTTGGCTTTTTTAAAAAAAAATGTAGAAGGGTGATTGGTGTAGAATCCTCTTTAATGTTGATAAACGATCCTTATTTTAAGAATATAACTTTCCTCCTTTTTTTTTTCTTTTCTATAAAGGATTATTTGTTTCTTGAAAGAATGAAAATAAGTTGAAGAAGTAAAGTCCGTTTTTCAAGGGAAAAAATTGATTGATTGAATTTGGAGTTTTGATATTTCACTCTCTCTTTCTTTGTCGTTACAAATCTCCTTTTTGTCGACCCACACCATTTACTCTTTCTTTCAAAATCTATCAAATCATATTTACACTATACTCTTGTCATTTATATACAAAAAAAACGTTAATGGAGCATTAAAAAATCCAACACTTCCAACAAGAAATATGTTATGGTGTGCCGTGCGTTGTAAATAAGATTGAGATTTTATAGAGGTTTATCTATTTATGAGATTACATTTCGGTCAATTATAGAAATTCCAAACAAGATAAGATAATTTTAAATTGTTATTTCGGAAAAGAATTAGTTAAAAACTTTAAATGAAAACATTTTTATGTACTACTATCTTTTTTAGTAAAATGCTAAATCTTTAATGGATTTTGATTTTTGAATTTTTTTTTTAGTGTGTGTTGGTTGGACTATATTCATTTTTAGTTTTTGTTCCGTTATGTGATACGTAGATTGATTACGGTTTGATTCTAAGCAATTGATTTAGCTTAAACTCCATTAAATCGATTAGTTTGTCCACTTCAAAGCGAAACTTATTACTCTCTCCGTTTCAAAAAGAATGTCATTCTAGCATTTTTTGTTTTGTTACATAAAGAGTGTCACTTTGTATTTTTAATATAATTTTTTTATTAAAAATACAGTTTTAACCCTAGTGTTTTAATGTATTAATTAGAAAAATAATTTTTTTAATGTATTAATAAAGGCTAAATAGAATTTTTATTAGTTTTCTCAAATTAACTCTGAACACGAGCCAATGTAGTAGTAGTATAATTCATTTCGTGACATTGGAAATCACAAAAGACATTTGCGTAGGAGTGAGCTGGAAACCAACTCTTATTTAGTTCCCCAAAATTTGAAGAATTGCTCAGTGATCATTTTCGCAATTCCAACTAACTTCCTTTATGGTCTCGACTTACCATATTGAAATAATAGTACATATAACAGTTATTATTATATTTATTAATCCAAACCTACCACAGACACAATCTTATGCCATGCATGGATATTGTATATTCACCCGTTTTTAACTGATAAAAAATTTAGAGTTCTCATACATATTTTAAAATTATTTTAATATTTGATTATAGAGTCATTGTTTTTAATTGATAAAAAAAAAATTAGAGTTCTTATACATCTTTTATTGTTACTAAACAATTATTTATAAGATACATATTTCCAAAAAACATAAGATAATATGTCACAACAGAAGCAATAAATAAAAAGCAAGCTTCTGATTCATGAAATACATCCGTCTCATACATTCGTTTAGACAAACCTGAAAAGTCGTCTTCGTACAATAATACATACACGTGTCAGATATACACTGCAGTCTTGCTACGCGTATCTTTTGTTCCATATTTTTTTCTATACTTTTAAAATCATTAATGTTGTTCTCGATATTGTCGATTTTTAATGTTAAAGAAGATATAAGCATGTAAGTATATCTATATAACATTAAACAAAAACTTACTCCTACTTTTTTATCGGTGGTCTTAAATAATGGATTTACCATTTCAAAATCAATAACAGTGTAAATGTGTTTACTCCTAATCATATAAAAATAATGTAAATGTGTTTAGCATGTGTGAAAACGTTGTTGGTCTGTTGAAACCATTTCAAAATCAATAACGGAGGGTGTATTGAACTCACTACTTACAGTGATTTGAGTTTTAATAAGATTTCAGATGATTTTGATGGTTTTGGCTGATTTTAAAGAAGTTGTTATGATTTTGTGTTAAAATCTCCTACAATCCTACCTAAAACCATGAGATTTGAATCTTTGTATTTTTAACTAAGAAAGTCTCCTAAAATCATCTAAAATCTCATGCAGTCATTAAAATCTCAATACTTAAAACATTTTCAATAACAGTGGATTTGATATGATTTGAACAAATTCGTGTTTGAATAACAGAAGATTGTAAATGATTTTGAGTGATTTTACATAAATCTCATGTTCAATAACACTGAATTTGGAAAGATATTTTAAAATCTTTAATTGAATAACAAGGGATTTTAAGAAAATCTAAAAATTCACAGTTCAATACACCTCCACAGTGTTTTTTCTTTTTTTTTGTCGTCTAACAATGTGGTTTTATTCTGTCCATTCGCATCACCTACCAAAACCAATTATGGGAAAGGAAAATACACTAATGTCTAGACAAAAATATCCAAAACATCTTCCACATTTTCCTTGTATCTCTAACTAGTTTTTTTAAAACCAAAATCATATATAATATATACTCCAATGTGAGTATATGAAAGAGAGAGAAAATATTAGTGATTTTGTTTTAAAAAATATATATATATCGTTTTAGTAAAACATTGTTGAAGATTAAAAGATAACAATAAGTAAAAGAAGCATTCAATAAATTTTTTTTTTGTCGGATCAATATATCAGTAGTAATGAACGAAATCAATTTAAGTCTTTTTGTTAAAAACAATTTTAAGTTCGACTGTATATATATATATATAGGGGTGCAACTGATGATGCATTACACAATTTTCTGTATCTATAAATAGAAAGAAGAAGCTCCATCTCTGTCAAAGTACCAACAACCAATCTTTCGCATCTCTCCTTACTTTTGTCACTCAAAACACAAACCCTAAAATAAAATAAAATGGAAGAAGCCCTAAGAAAGTTCAACCGATCTACACTCTCACCCATACCCGATTACGAACCCGACCCGCTTCCTTTCACGAGAAGCTTCACAAACGCCAAAACATCACCGGTTAACCGCAAATCGTCTTCAAAAGAGACCACTGCCACCGTCGCCGGAGCTGGAGGCGGCACGTTGAGGTACCGCGGCGTTCGACGGAGGCCGTGGGGACGATATGCGGCGGAGATACGTGATCCGACGTCGAAGGAGAGACGGTGGCTTGGAACATTCGACACGGCGGAGGAAGCTGCTTGTGCTTACGACTGTGCAGCTCGTGCCTTTCGTGGATCTAAGGCTCGTACTAATTTCACTTATCCGACGGCTGTTGCTGTTCCTGAGTCTAGATTCTCTTTTTTCTCAAAGAAATCTTTACCGTCCGTTCGTTCTCCTCTTCCGTTTTCTGTACCGATGGATCACTCTACTCATGAGTTTTTCGGTACACCGATACCGCAGAGGATTACTACACAGCCTCTCTTCTTACGCGACGCCTCGTGTTCCTCTACTCAAACGCCGTCGTTTAACTCTTTCAACGGTTCATCTTCTTCTTACTCCCAACCTAAAACGGCTCGCATTTCGTCTTCTCCTAACGAAAACTACTCTGAGTTTTTCCCGCAAGAATCTTCTGATACTGGTCTCTTGCAAGAGGTCGTTCAAGAGTTCTTGAAGAAAAATCGCAACCGTCCTCCGTCGCCGCCGCCAACACCGCCGCACTCTCCACCACCATCCTCGGGTGATTTCTCTGCTCTCTCCATTGTCCCCGACAATTTTTTCCAACAGAAGACGGAACCTGTCACGCCGAAATTTGATCGCTACGGAAATATTCTAGCTGGTGACTCTGGTTATTTCGACGGCGTGAGCGCCGCCGCTGACGGTGGTTTCACGTACGGATCAGGCGAGTGGGGATATCAGGACATGTTGATGTACGGTACTCAGTTGGGATGTACTTGCCGAAGATCGTGGGGCTAGCTAATTCCATCATGATTATGTTTTGGGTTATTCTATTATCTATAGTTTAACATTTTGCACTTTTTTATCATTATGTTGGATATTAACTAAAGAGTTCTTAAGTTAACAAGCTCTAGAATTTATAATACTCCAATTGAAGTTTATGTGATAAGGTTTCGAATTGAAGTTTATGTTTTAGGTCTTTAACGTACTTCCGTAGCTCTTTGTAAGTTTTATAACTATGTTCTCCATGTTCTTCTAATATTTTAGTTATATGAAATCTTATCCCGGATATATCAAGTTTATATATTCTTTTGGTATTCGTGTGCATTTTCGTATTTTAAAACTTGTGGAACAAAGACAGTTATAGAGATTGCATGGTTTTTGTGAATAACATTAAAACTGATTTTTCAAAAAGATAAAATTAATGAAACTATAGTTTATGATAAAATAATCCATTTTATGAGTATATATAACAGATAAAATGTTTTCATAAAATCTTTCTAGAACTGTAAAATCTGTATGAAAAAAAAAATCAGTAAAATCTATACAAATTATACAATACAGCTCTAAAATTACTTTTTTTTCCTTCCCCTTGTGATCTCGATAACAATAACGATGAGAAACTAATAGAATAGAAGAAAGTTTTCATTTATTTAGCAATAGTATCGACGTATATTTATAAGTGAATCTGCAGATGAAAATTTGATATTTTTACATAAAATTTTAATTTATTGTTTGTAGGCTGAAAAATGGAGATTTATTCGTACAAAAGGCAGAGTTTGTCTAGGTCTTATCCAACTTTTCGTGCGCACACTCATTCAATCACCAATGGAAAAGCTAAAGTACTAATAACAAGCAAGAATATTTGATACACTAAAAAAAATGTTGTATTGCATAAATAAATAAAAAATATCACGAAATGAATTGATATTATTTCGAATTACCTATTATTAATAAAATATAATATATGTAGTTTGACTCAATAAAACTGATATAATATAATTGCAATTATGATACTTGCTAATTTAACATTGATTCAATAAAACTGATATAAATTTCTACTAGTTTGCATCACTTAAACAAAATTTATACAACAATATGAATTCACATCAAGTAAATAATCGATGTATATATTAAAATAGTATATAAAAAACAACGAAATGGTACTAAACAAAAACTTATTTATAACAAAACATAATAATATATATTCGCTTTATGATAAATGATCTCAATCTCTTGATTATTGATACACTAGTAATATATTTGTACTTTAATTTAATGTCTCATAGAACTAGACAGCTTAGATTAGATATCATTGTTGGGTGCTAACTTTATAAAATTCTAAACGAATTTAAGTGAAATTACATTAGAGTGTGAACGTCAAGCTGTCTCAAAGAAAGGAGCCGAGGCTATGGTTTAGGGGTAATTATTGGAGAATCCTTAAGTTAATACTCGTTAGGCAGTTTTCCAACTCATTTTTTTTTAATATTTTTTCTTTTTCTTTCATATACATAAGATACCACATACCAAGAATCCAAATCCAACTGTATTTTGTTTGTCTGATCATGAGTATATATAAACACCAAACAGACATGATAACGATGGTCATGTTCATTTTATTATTGCTGATGTTATCGATAACCAATACCGTCGAATGATAATTGACGTCGTTAGCAGCATCGATGTAGAATTAATATACATTTTTAGAATTAGTAACTAAATTTAGAATTAATATACATTTTTAGAATTAGTAACTAAATTTAGAATTAATATACATCTTTAAAGTATTAAAACATTACAAAACCAAAACTTCTAAAGTTAATTACCAAACGCCGTGAAACTGTGGAAGTGTATCATTGAGCCAACAATAATAAAATGAAAATGTTTTGGAAACCCAAATGTATTGTTGATAATGTGGGTCGTTGAGTCACGGCAATAAAACGAGAATAATTTTATTGCTATTACTGACGAGGGTAAAATAAAAACACGTTAGGTTCAAACACACAATTATACTAACCACTTTGAGCATCCCATAAAATATTAACCAATTTGAACACCAACATCATTTTTTAACCCAAAAAAAAAGACATCATTTTTTTAGTGCCAAATTCCTCACGATTTTTTTTTGTCTTTATTACTACTACAAAGATTCAACATGTGCTAGTTATATAGTGCGAGATAATTATTTTTAAACATCCGTAGTCAATTTTACCTTCGTTTCATCTATTAAAACAAAATAGATAAATATGGTTATTATACACATACATAGTATATTTATAAAAAAAAAATTATATATACCAAACTTATACTCCTCCCGATTGTCTTTTTAGTCAAATCAAAGCCTTATTTCAAGATGTTCATAGCATTTCTAAAACGGAATATATGAATCAGTAAGAAATCGATTGCTGGTTCACTATGATTCTATTCTAATGTTTTTTTTTTTCGACAAATCAAATTCTTTATTAAGATAACATAATAAAGTTAGAATACAAAGTTTTAGTTAACCATAGTTCACTATGGTTCACTATGATTCTATTCTAATGTTTTATCCAAAAACAATTGTACAAAATATGCACATACATATATCGCATTGATCAAGTCAGTACTATTTGTATTGATTTTAAACTTTGTTTTTAAATTATAAAGTTTGAAAACCAGTAATTTCTCTAAAAAACACTTTCTAACATTTATAGGACTAGAAAACTTGCTCTAAACTTCTAACATAATAATTTATAAAATTGTAAAAACAACCTTTCAATGGTTCAACACCAATTATTTTTGCCCATCCAAAACCCACTCTTATAAAATCCATCACCTTTTTCATTTGGAATCTCATTATATATAGGAATCGAAACTTGCTCCCCAAACATATAAAACTAATTTTTATTTTAATTAAGATAATTAAAACTTCAATATTTTTATTTTGTTGTCAAGCCCAACAATTCGGGCCCAAAAATGATTTGTTTACGAGGTATGAAATGTATTTCAATTTGATTTGTTTATCAACAATTTTTTTTTTTTGTTATTCTTATTAAAGGGATGCAAATAGTAGGAGTGGGCATTTCGGTTTAATTTCAGGTTCAGTCCAGGTTCGGTTGATTCAGATTGAATAAAACTCTAGCCAAACTCAACCAAAATAAGTTTGATTTGGTTTGGATTTAATTTGGGTTGGTTTAGTTCAGTTCAGTTGTAATTTGATTTGGTTTTAGTTCGGTTTAAAAAAATCAACTTATAAAAATAAGAATCCTAACAAAACGTAAAAAAAAACGAAGCCATTAAAAAAGCATTCCCTAAAAGTCTAAAACCAAACTGAAATTCTTCCACTTAATCAACATTAAAAAATTAAAATTTTATGGCTTCGTCTGTCCCATGCCACTAAAATGAATATGCAACAAGTCAATAATTTAAATATAAGTTAATTATACAAGTCAATGTTTATTCATCTCTTATATGGGCCCACCATATGTGTTTATATTTTTAATATTATTAATTAACTAATTAATAATAAAAAAACACATTGGTTTATCATCGAACCAAACAAAACCGTTTGGGTTGAGAAAAACTTCAAACAATTGGGTTATATATAGAATATGATTTGGTTTGGGTCGATTTAAATTTGGTTGGTTCGGTTTGGTTTTTTTGCCCACCCCTAGCAAATAGCACATATCCGAACTACTGAATTAGTTTTTTTTTTTTTCAATTGCAAATAACCAATTTTGTTAAGTTTCATGGGCTTCCAACTCAAAACCAATTGACAATGAGTGGATTGACCAAAATTTCTTATATATTACTTAATGTCCCTTTCCACTTCCGATGTGGGACAATATTCACACACTCCTTAGAGATTAAAGCTCATTATCCATTAATCTCTAGTCTCTACCTAATTCCAATAAATTTGATCCACTAGGATGGGAAGTGAGGCAATGACAAATCAGTAAGAGGCATGGTCCTACGTGTTTTGTGTGGATGAATAATAAATAATATTTTGCTATAGTTTACAAAATCCCTCATTACATAACAAAACGGCGTTTTTTTTCTTTCACCTCCCATAATAACAAAACGACGTTAAAAGAAGAAGAAGATCACACAACAGACCAACATTCCAAATTATAACTCGTTGGTTACAAGTACAACTAATGTTAATTTCAATTTTAAAACCTTAAAACCCAGTTAAATTGATAGATACAGAAAAACAAAAAATGTGAAAAGCCTACACTGAATATGTTAAAATCCCATATACTATCTCCTTTTATATTTCTTTTTGACATTTTGCATGATTTTTATAAAAATAAATCACAATGTAAGAAAATTTGAAACAGGAAAACATATTCGCATATCCACGAATCATATCCACGAGATTCGCATATACATTCGATATGTGAATGTATCGTCGATATGTGAATGATTTTTATCGTGGACCACGATCATTCACATATCGACGATACATCTACCTTAATTCATTCATTTGAACTTCCTTGCCTATAATTAATGATTTCAGCTATAGGCTTTAGAATATGTTCAATAAGATTTAACTAAGACACCATTTATAGATGAAACATTGAGGAATAAGGAATATTAATTTGTCTCTTGAAAGTTTTGAGCATAACCATTGATGTTCCTCTATTTTTGACGATTTTCTCATCGTCTGGCAAATTGTAAGGAATAGTCTGAGGATCTTTTAGATCCTGTCACAATCAAGAAACAAGGGACATCAAATACAAACAAGAAAATGTTTCTTTCCCTTCTTTGTTTCAGATCATCTTTGGATGGATCTTCAGGGGAACTTACTCCAGCAGATACATATCTGTTGATTTGTATACATTGTCAAGAAGGAGATTATCTTCCAAATGCTACCGGAAAGTGGAAAATTAAAAATGATCTTAGAGAAAGAAGATTGAAAATGTACGCAAATGCAACTTTGATTGAAAAAGCAGTACCTTAAGATTGTCACCAAAGAGTTTCAGATCAGTTGTGGCTTTATCATCTCGAATAGTGATGAATGTTTCAAATCATAAAGTTTGAGCCAAACCATAGAACATGTTGAAAATTGTGGTAGTTCCCAATAACTAATTAAATTAAAAGTAGAGTTTTTGTTGTGTCGGAACTAAAATAGATTGGTTTAGCCCATCCCCATGCATGGGGCAGCAATAATCAACAATTACGTAAGAAACTTTAATTGTGATTTTTAATATAAAACCAAAAGGATACAAACTAATTAGTGTTATAATTTTATTATTGCCGCCTTTGAATCATAGCTAGGAAGAGAGAGTTGTTGGTTTGACTAAAACCAGGGAGTTAGTTCTGGAAAACTTGTTTGAAAATAATATAATAATACTAGTCTAATATGATATATCCTTAATTGTCATCATTAATTCATTCCGGACGGGAAAACATAAGATTAATAAACTGCATGATATAGAAATAAAATTGTGTGATTCGTATCAAAAAGTATAGTATGAGCATTGAAATTGACATTTTAAAACCTTAATTCTCGTTAGCTTACTCCATATTCAAATGATAATATTGCCTTTTGGCTTAGTTTGCTTACCAACAAGAGCTTAACAAAGGGTTCAAATAGCGAGTATTTAGAGGAATACACGTAATTAAGCGAGATTGAATTATAGAGTAGAAATGAAAATAATAATTAGAAAAATTAATTTATAATTACTCATCATTTATGTTATGTATGTGTTATCTGACATAAAACTTAAATTTAGGCCCATCCTTGTTGTATCTGTTAAGCCCACTTCCATAGGCCCATTATTTATCATTTGCTAGCATTCAAATTTTCTGATGTATCGCGAACTAATTCTTAAAACGAAGATGAGACCCATAAAACTTCAATAGTTTTTTTGACTCGAACGAGAAACAATGAGATTCGAGTTTTGTATCAATTATTTTTTGTTCTGACTTCATGAACAAAAAAAAGGTAAAGGTAATCTACACTTAATCTCTTTTTGTCAACGGTAATCTACACTTAAGTTTACGTAGTCTTTCTATGAAGTTGACATTCCGCTGTCGGAGAAACATTCATGGAACAATTATATCAAGAATCGTAATCTCGTTTAAGTAATTGAATATTTATATGATACAATGAAAAATTGTCCATGTGAAGGTTCTTAATGCATAAAAGAAAAAACAATTATATTATTTCTTATTTTAATTATATTTTCTTATTAGTAATGACATAATATGTAGTAATTTATAAAGTTCATTTTCTTAAATAATAATATTACGTTATATTTAATCACCTTATGAATTCTACATCAATTAAACTAAGTATAACCATTCCAACGCAGTGAAACCATTAAACTACAATTGTTCAACTCCTCTTGTGCGAGAATCGACACCATTCTCTTGACAACAATCCAAGGATAAATGGGCGCAAAGGTAAGGCCCATTTTGTGCCCAAATCGTAGGCCCATACTGAGCTTCACATCTGAAAAGTGGCATTCGTCGGTCTCCAAAGCCCGGGACGGTCTATTTACTTGAATTGTTCCACATTCGTATTCAATAGGTCCTTTTTATTATTTACGTCGGCTAATTGCTGTGAAATATATCATTATTAATTTATTATCATCTATGATTCTGTATAGTTGAGTTACTATACTTGTTGAAGTAACTTTTTTTTTGTTTTTAATTCACATTTTGTCGCCCATCTGAATACACTTTTGTGAATGGTGAGATAGACGTCACTCAATGATAAAGTTTATTAGTGGGAGACTTTTGCAAAGTTCTTAGTCAACGTAGACTGATCCAACACAGCGAAACACGTTAACGTATGCAATTGAACTTTATATTCTTATCACGGGTCACTGTTTTCTATATCTTATGAATTAAGATCATGAAAATGTTCGAAAATAAATCGAACTACAAAACGTGTAATTTCTTGTTTTCTACAATAGCCTCCGTTTCGTTTTCATATACTCATATTTCCACTCACTCTCATAGTTTTTTGATTATCAGATATTAGAAGTCGAGGTCATTTTTTTTCCCAGTGATATTGTACAATTTAGCAATCAAAAGTTTTACCAGTTTCGATTCGTGATAGTTGTATTTATTTACAAGACAATTGTAAATACTAACTTCAATATTTATTTACTTTTAATTTATAAATCATTTTTTTTAAAAAGTTTGAAATGATATTCATATACTCAATTCACATCTCAAGAGTGGAAAATTTCGTCTGATTAAACACATTTCCCTTCCTTATTTTTTGGTCCAAGTGACAGTTTATAGATATGAGATTTAAATTAGAAAGTCAAGAGTTGTTTCTCAATCATAAGTAAACGGCCTTATAATTTTCTAAGTCGATGTATCGCCGACCTATCCAACACAAGTCACGATGATCCACTGTCTTTGTTTAACATTTACAATCATTGAATCATATTCTTCTATTATAAATAAAGAATTTGTCGTTACACATGAAATGATACTGCATCCAATGATTTTTAAATTTATTAATCTTAAGGAAACAGTAAAATATTTTTAAACAAATATATTTTTTAAAAAGATCCTTTGCATTCAAGGATGTTTAAATGGGCCACGATTAAGGGTAGCCCAAATTAAAAAGCCCGGCACAAATATTCGAGGAGATATTTTAGAGCGCCACGTGTATGAACCTTACACATGAAGTCATTTACACGACATAAATAAAACATAGGCGTTGAGTCAGGTCGAGAGACTCGTGGTGGGGCCCGAGTAAACCGTTATGCTGCTAGTTAAATGACAAAACCACCCCCAGACTCAGCGTCTTAACGGTTAATGTAGAGAAGGGTAAATTTGTAAATGCGTGAATATGCAGAGAACTTGATGATTATTCTACATTTATTTAAAATTATGATTTTGCCCCTTCTCTTTCTTAATCGCGTAGTGCCACCCATTTCCAGAGAGGACACAGCCTTTTTCATCCCCCTTCTCTCTACTCATTCGCGATTTTAAAGCATTTTTTTTCTTTTTGTTCTGATTCAAATTTCTGATTATTTTCTGATACTAAGGATTAAGGGTTTTGGTTTCCTCGTGAATTTCCTTGATTCAGCCTTTTTTTTTTTGGGGGGAAATTTCTGGTTTTGCTAACTGTCGTCAAGCTGAGATTGGCGAGTGATTTGAATTGTGATTTCGCCGGAGAGAAGTGCGCCGGAGGATTTTTTGGGCTTTATCGTCGCCAAAAAGGCGAGTTTTTGAATTTAAACGGTGGTTGGCATTTTGGTAATCGGTGGATCTGATTGGGATGTGGTGGATGATGGGAGAAGCTGGTGGACATTACTGTTCTAAGAAGACTGATGATATCTGTGGAGGTGTTTGTAGTCAGGTTTGATCTCCGATCTGCATCTTCTTGTTTTGTTTTTCTTTTTTTTTCCGAATTTCTGAAGATTTGTGTGTTGTTCTGCTCCTGAGAAACCACATTGATGTGGAGAAACGAGATCTTACTTCCCTTTTTTGGAAACTGCAATTTTTTTTCACTCGAATTTGATGTTTTGAGATCTATATAAGTCGACCCATCTTTTACGCATGGACTTGCATTTGATGTCGCATCACTGTCAAGCAATTCTCTAAATCTGTAGCTTCTCTTCTTTTTTTTTAGTATTTGAGAAAATTACTTGGATCTGAGTTTTTGATTGATGGTTGTTCTTGAGTTTTTTTCTTTTTTGGGGGATCAATTAGAGATTATGAATCATTTTAATTCAGATTTAAGAATGTTTTTTCTTGTTTCTCGAGGATGTCCATGGATATCTGTTTTTGATTCCTCATTCAAATACTTCAAAACGTCTATTATCAGTCTCTGTGTGCTCTGCATCTTTTATGTTATTGTATCTCATGTTTACTTATTGTTGATTCTCTATGTTGCAGGAAACTGGTAGATTCTTCAGCTTTTCTAGACTTTGTTGTGCTCTTCGTGGTGTGGATATGAAGACCTATATCTTCCTATTAGTGATTGTTCCGACATGTGTACTCGCTGGTTATGTCCACGGTCAGAAAATTTCTTACTTTCTCCGGCCACTATGGGAATCACCACCTAAACCTTTTCATGACATTCCTCATTACTACCACGAGAACGCTTCGATGGAGACTCTTTGTAAACTCCATGGCTGGGGTGTCCGGGAATACCCTAGGCGAGTTTATGATGCGGTTTTGTTCAGTAACGAGCTTGACATTCTCGCGGTTCGTTGGAAAGAATTGTATCCTTACATCACTCAATTTGTCCTCCTCGAGTCAAACTCGACCTTCACCGGTTTGCCAAAGCCTCTTGTGTTTGCTGCGCACCGAGATGAGTTCAAGTTTATCGAGTCACGCCTGACTTATGGTACTCTTGGTGGAAGATTTGTCAAAGGGCAGAATCCGTTTTACGAAGAGGCGTATCAGCGGGTAGCTCTAGATCAGCTTCTGAGAATCGCCGGGATCACTGATGATGACTTGTTGCTAATGTCTGACGTCGATGAGATTCCAAGTAGACACACCATAAACCTTTTGAGATGGTGCGATGAGATCCCTCGAATCCTTCATCTGCGGCTCAAGAACTATCTTTACTCGTTCGAATTCCTTGTTGATAACAAGAGCTGGAGAGCTTCCGTCCATAGATATGAGACAGGTAAAACACGGTATGCTCATTATCGCCAGTCTGATGAAATCTTGGCAGATTCAGGATGGCATTGTAGCTTTTGCTTTCGACGGATCAGCGAGTTTATATTCAAGATGAAAGCTTATAGCCATAATGATAGAGTGAGGTTTAGTCATTTCTTGAATCCTAAAAGAGTTCAAAGAGTTATATGCAAAGGAGCCGATCTTTTCGATATGCTCCCGGAAGAGTATACCTTCAAGGACATAATAGGGAAAATGGGTCCAATCCCGCATTCTTTCTCAGCCGTTCATCTTCCTTCATATCTACTGGAAAACGCAGACAAGTACAGATTCCTCTTGCCGGGAAATTGCATAAGAGAAAGCGAATGATCGACCGAATCTTCACCAAAATCACCACAACAGAGTCTTACTTCTCGTTCATCTTAAGACCTCTACATTGAGAGGAAGCAAAGGTTGGCTTGAATCCTCCTCGGGACTAATATCACTTACACAACTGATAGTCATCTGTGTTTTTGTCTGAGGCGTATTGGTGTCGGTGAATGCTGCTGAGTTTTTCATCAGGCATTTTGAGAGGATTAGTAAAAGGGTGAAGATTTTTTTGTATATAGATAGATTTCTTTGTTTCTTCAGGATTCTGATTTCGCATCAGGCATGAAAACCTTCATTCTCTGTGACTGTGCATCATCAAACATGAGTTTGTGTTCTTCTGAGTTTCCCCTTTTGGGAAGTTTTGCATCAAGACACTCTTTACTTACCCTTTTTGTACATCTCTCTCTCTCTTTCTCTCTCGGTTTCATTGGGTTTGTTATGTATACGAGGATTGGTGTTTTGCATGTGTTCACCAATAAGAGACGCTACTCATGAAAAAGCTTTCGATGCTTGTATCGAATTCAGATTTTTGTTATGATCATAAATGAGAAATTTCCAAAAACATTTATACCTGCCATTGACTGAACAGTAGGTATTTGGAGTATTATTCATCAACCAGATTCTGAAACACATTTATGACCCATCTACCACCCACATGGTCATAGACTCATATCTTAAGTATATATCATCATCTGGTATTTAAGACATGAGTTAGCAACGGTCGAGAAACTAAAGAATCAAGAATAGTCTCTTATTGTGTCCTGTGTATATAGTTGCTTAATCATCATATGAACATTACGAGTTTGAATTTGCTTAATCATGATATGAACAGTCAAAAACATTTATGGACTTTACTATAGCCTTTGTTTGATTTCAGCCCTCTCTTGTCTTTCTGTTTGTTTAGTTTCTTCTGCTAATGAATCGTAGAGTTTGAAGACGAGGTTGCGATTTCCTTGAGATACTTCTTCTCAGAACTCGCCATTCGGCTTTGGAACATCGTCCATTCCCGTTTACATCTGTCTCTCACCTTTGCAACAAAACCATATATCGTATCACTTAGTTAACAAAGAAACCACAAAATTCTCTGTTATTAACTAATGTTCCAACTCATGAATAGAAGCAATTAATGCGAGAAAACGGATACGGGTTTTCAAAGTTCTTACCCCTTGCCACGCTGCTATACCGTCATGTGCCTCTCCCTGAAAACCGAACAAATGAATCAATATATGAACAAAATAGAAAACTTGTAATGAACTTGATAAGGTATTTATCAAGAACCTGGCTGCCTAAAGAAGGAACAGTTTGATGAATGATCCATTGAGAATCCACAACTCCTATCTTCTCATGTGCAGGCTGTTTGTATTATATTATGAAACTTTTTAGTAACTAATACCGCAACCAAACACATGTTTGATGCTTTAAGAACAGAGGGTGTGTAGGAAAATGATTAACCTCGACACATTTACGGAGTGCGAAATCAAGACCCCAACCGTGAACCAAGTCGTTCTGAATCATATGCCACACGCAACGCCAGGCATCTCTTGAGAATACTGGAGCCATTATCTCTATAAACCTGTAAATATATTACAAGGAATCAGAGTATTGTACCTAAGTTAATGAACATTGAGATTACTTACGCTGCACAGGGAGGCAAGTGAGGGTCGTTGCATCGTCCCGGTTTCTCCTTGGCTTCTCTGGTAATTAGATTTTGCAGAAAGAAAATGATTAGTTAAAGGCTTTCGCGTTTCTAAAGTTTGGAACTTAAAAAGTTGCGTACTTGTGAACTTCTCCTTTGGGGTTTCTCTTTGTTATCTCCCATGTGATCTTTTTTTTAGACTCCACAGCAGGCTGAGAAATCTCTAGACCGTGTTTTTTTATAAGCCTGATGTACCTGCACAAGTGAGAGAAGCACAGATTCACATTTTCTGGACTTGAAATTCGTGCGGCCATTAAAAACCTTTCAACAGAAATGAGCAAGAAGACGCACTCTTCTGTATTGAAGTTTTCAAGGCCGAGGTCTTCATCCCAGATGAATATGTAGTCATACGGCGCCACGATGTCAGGATGCAGAAACCTTTTAGCATACCACCTTGTGATGAAATCATAACCAGGGAGATTCAATGGTTAAAGAAGCTAGCCTCAGGAAGATTGGAGTAGTTAGAGCAAAGAACTTATTATGATTACCATTTGGTTTGCTTTGGCACGCTAACATGTATTGCGCGCTTGGACCATTCATATTCGTCCCATTCGGTGGTTCGTCCATCGTAATGAAACAGAACAATGGTGAAGTTTTCTTCTGAAAACTGTGGAAAAAAAAGAAGAAAAGACTCTTTAAGCTTTTTCAAGAAAGAAAGAAAGTAGTGCCGGCATCAGATTTTACCTTCTTGACACAAGCATCAACGTTTACTTTCTGACCAAAACCGACAGTAAAAGCAATGAGATACTTTGGCTTCACAGGCAAATCCTAAAGAAGCAAAACATGAGAATAAACCCGCGATCAGACAACTCAATGCTGTTGGAAAGACAAGATTTGTATCCAAAAGATTAAAGATTCTTATGAGGAGACAGTAAAAGGGTCAAACATTATATTACCTCCACAGGTAATCCCCAAAGTCTACGTAAGTAATAATCTGATTCAGGTGCAATGATACCAGGAGTCAGCATCTCTGCACCTCGGGGATTCGATGGAACCCAAATCTGCAGAATCCTCATCAAGATTAGTTTGCAAGATCTTGTCATTACCACTAAAAGATCAAAGAGAAGAATTTTTTGCCTTCCAATGCGGTGCATCACTCGAATTAGCCCCATGTAACGGACTCCTAGATGACCATGTGTGCAAAAGCGTTTCACTAGATGTTTCCGGTGTCTCATCATCTACGTAAGCAATATCAACAGAAGGAAGAATGCTAGATGGGAAATTTATCTGAAAAAATTTCAAGTTGAGCACATGAAACACATTAAGCATATAAAGCCCTGAAAGAAAATACGAAGACAAAGGTAAAGATATAGGGTGGCTCACTTTTGTTAGTGACAATGTAGGGAAAGATATCCCCAAGAAGAAACCGATAACTATTCCTACGAATGTTGCTATAATGAGTTTCATTCCATCATTCAGCTTTTTACCATTCGAACTGCAAACAGACAAATCCATTTATCAACTTAAAACATGAATCTAGCGATGAGCTAAGGATTTTTGAGAATCTAACCAGCGATTCGAGTTGTCTGTTCGGTTAGCCATGTCCTGAATCCGGTTAAGGTCACCAGGAACAATATCATTCAATGGAAACCTCAGTCTCCGGAAATTTGTTAGCTGCATCACATCACAATGAGATTGAACAAGAATAAAAAAGTGAACTTTAGATTCAGATCTAGTCCACAAATAGAGAGAGATTCACAAGTCAGCGAGTAGAGAGTCAACCAAATAGAAGAGTTGAAAAGAAAAAAAACCGAAACTTGTGAGCTTGAAGCTAAAAAAGAGCAGACATAACATAAACCCGAAAATAGAAATTTTGAGAACAATAAATGCGATTGTTTTTGCAAGGTAAGGATGTGTTAACAAATTGAAATCTGTAAAACGAACGATTAAAACCCAGAATCCAAAAGATAACCAAAAAAACAAAAACAAAAAACAGATCCAAATTGGAAATAAAGTTATCATGAATTAGAGAACGTTGTTACTTACTTACCGGGAAGTGAACAAAATAAGAAACTTGAAGCTATTTGAGGGAAGAGGAGAAATCTAAAGACGACGAATCAGATAAAAAGATCTCTCTCTCTCTCTCTCTCTCTCTCTCTATCTCACTCTGAGTAACGGAAGTAGAAAGACTACGTTACTCTTTTTCGAGATGATGATGAATAAATGAGACGAAAGAGAAAGCAACGGAGTCGGAGAGACAAAATTAGAGTAACGGAGCAAGATCGTTGGAGAACGTAAAACGAAGCAAGAAGACCAATGAGACTGAAACGAATTAAATCTATACTATATAAGAAAGAACAAAAAAGGGCCGTCGTCTTTGAAAATTTCTGATGAATTTTTTAAATTTTTATTAGCGTTAATGAGTGGAGAGATTAAAAATTAAAGAAAAGAAGATAGGCTTTGGATTCAAAAAGAGAGAAAGAAACAGCCAAGTGTGTTTTTCTGATGCGACTTACGGGGAATATAGGTCAAAGATAGAGAGATAGAGAGATAGAGAGATAGAGAGATAGAGAGATAGAGAGAGTTGAGTTTTATCAGTTTGCTTGTGAAGACACTATACGTACTTAGCCCTTGACTCACTGGAAGTCGGTGGATCTTCCACGTACAATGGAACACACTTGGCTGTTTTTGATTCTTGTCTTAAAGTGTTCTTCTTTCTATGCGCAACGAATCCAAAAATGTATTTCACCAAAAAAGAAGGGTACAAACGTGAATCACAATTTTGCGATTCCAGCTCACGCACTACAAGCCCTTAATTAAAAACAAATAAATTGCTAATAGGAAAAAATAACTACAAACAATTGAAGCACTAGTGTGGTAAATAGAAATCAAACGCAGAAGAAGAAGAACAGAACAGAGTCTGTCTCCAGAATTCTCAAGACACATTAATTGTCACAGGTCTTGCGCTCTGCCGTTTCACGAACAAAAGACCAAACAAATACCAAAAAAAAGAAAGAAGAAGAAGAAGAAGAAGAAACCATTAGGCTTCGATTTCCGAAGACGAACCAATAAAAAAACAAAAAACCCCCAAAATTAGGTTTTTTAAAGGATATGATTTTTTTCCTTTATTAATATATTATTGAAGCTTCTCTTGTCTTTCTTCCAAAATCTGGGAATGGTGTGTAAACCAAACTCCCATCTCATTCCACATTCAGTTTCCTTCTTTTACCATCCATCCTTCGACGATGATGACCTGTGAAACCCGAAAAGTCAGTTTTATCCCATCGAAAGATATAAATGCTAGATGCCCATAAAGATCGTGATACACAGATGCAAAACATCATTTGGAAAGACTCAAGTTTGGATCTTTATACTAACTAAAGTCACCATCATTTCTAAGTTTCTACTTTCTAGACTTTCATCAAGATCATGGGATTGAATCAGATGTTAAAGACTAACCTGTCCAAGTTCCTGTCGCTGAAGAATCCACGTTCCTTACTTCCTTGGAAGTTTCTTCGATCATCTACTGGTCTTGACCAAGGATCACCTGTGCCACGTGATCTAGGTCTTTCCATGGATTCAACACTCCTAGACTCGTCAATCGATCCACCCCGGGAGTGAGGTCTTTCAGAATAGTTACCGCTCCTGCCTGCACTGGATCCAGGCCTCTCAACTGCTTTTGGCCTGAACCTTATCTTGTCGTCCAACTCACGGATTAGTAAGTCCAGGTCTTTTTCTTTCTCGCCTATCAGATCCTGTAGATTATGGTTATTACTGTCGGATTCTTGTTGAGATTCCCCATTCTCAGGTGCAATGGCTGTTTCCTTCTCGAGTTTCTTCCTTAGTTCTTCAATCTCTTCCTTCAACATTCTCTCTCCTTCTGTTTCAGGCCTGGGACAAATTTGTTTCAAGAGATGAAAAGTGAGACCATTTGCTAATTGGCAGATGATCTAGAAAGTAATCACAGAGAAATTATTCATATACCAACGCAAAGCATCACAGAGTTCAGAACAGAAAAATCAACTAAAATAGACACATAACACAATCAATGTTAGAGCAATGCATTAGCAAACGGACTATATCTTAGATATTGAAAAGAAACAAGCAAGAGTTATCTTACAAGTTGGCTATGTAATTCTATAAGTATCCAGAGAAGCCGAATAAAAAGACACAGGAACAAACACCGTACAAAAGAGCTCAGCTGAGAGAACAAACAAGGATGAATTTGCCAAAGAAATGGAATGGTCATTACACATATATGGTGCCAAAGTTTGTGACTAGGCAATGAAACAAACTTTTAGGTAAGAGTCTATCTTGTCTATAAGAGATGCTTAAAAGGACATACATTCAACATGTCATCAAAAGAAAACCACGAATACACTATAACTTTAGTAGATAAGGCATTCAATTACTTTCCATTTTGAATTTGAAACACGAAGCAGAAGTGGCAAAAACTATCTAAAGCTCTAAGTTTGAATAGATTTTCCTTTCCTATATTGGTTCACCAGCTAATATCACTTTAAAATACTAATTCTAATTCAGTATGCAGAAAAATGGATTATTTAAGAAACAAATAACATTCAAACCACCGCGACAGCATAGAATTGGAGCAAATCCACATTCCTCAGAGAAAATAAATAAAATCCAGATGAAAAAGGACCTGTCAACCCTGCGATGTTCGAGTTCAGAATCAATCTTGCGCCAATCTTTGCCTTGTTCCTCCAGCAATACTTCCCTAGGTTTTGCATCGCCAAAAGGATTCACCTTTGGTCTCGGTTTCACCACATTCTCCACATTGTTCATTGCTAAACTCTCAGACCTATTAGATTGAGCACTTGATGGCCTACTAGATTGTGCGCTCGATGGTCTGCTCGTTTGTGAGCTGCCCTTCTTTGCCTCAATCTCCGAGTCAAGTTTCTTCCAGTCCAATCCTTTCTCCGCCAAAACTTGCTCTCTCGGTCTAGCTGCTCCAAATGGACTCGGCTTACTCGTCTTCGCAGCAGCTGGAGTTTCACTCACTTCAGTATCAACAACCTTTCGTGGTTCCAAAACAAGACGACGACGCTCCTCCTGAACACCACCGGAAGAGACTCCTCTTGCCCACCGGTCAGGCTCTGGTTCGGAGTCACGGTAACCGGACCCAAATGTAGATGATTTTGCCAGAGACGACTGGCTTTTACCTGCTGCCCAATTATCAGCCCCGTCAGCTTTAGAGAAGCCACCTCCACCGCCATAACTGCCACCACCACCGCCACCACCTCCTCCGCCGCCAAAACTGCCACCGCCACCGCCTCCGAGACCTCCGTAACGACCTTGGCGTCCTTGATCGAACGATGGAAGCGATTTCTTTCCTTTTCCCCAATCATCAACCTCGTCAGCCCTAGACGGTTGTGGGAAATCGGAAACCCTAGAAGAACCCCTTTGATCATCGTCGAATCCGCCATAACCTCTCCTAGCACCACCACCTCCACCGCCCCATGAGCCATCAGAATCATCTCGATCCCTCGACATTCGTCCAGGAGGACCACTAGACCTTCCTCCGTAAGAAGAGAATCCGCCGCCGAGACGGCCAGGTTGCATTTCGTCCTCAGAGCGTTGTCTTGGACCAGTAGGAAGCTGAAGCATCTGTTCCCTGGTCAATCCAGCAGAGCCCCCAGCACCTGGTGCAGCGTAAGCTCCCTTGGTGAACTCGGACAAAGTCATCTTCTTCTTCTTCTTGGACTTGGCAGTCGCAGCTTCCTTCAGACTCGGGAAACTCTGCGCATCGGCCGCCGTGGCTGTAGCTTCGGCAGCCTGCTCTTCATCGGCACGCTCCGCCTCATCGGCCCAAGCGCCGATTCCACCCCAAGGTTTCGACATCGGTGATTTGAAATCCAAAATCGGAGATCTAAAAAGTGGAGAAGAAGACAAACGGAGAGTAAGGAATCTAGGACACCGATCAAAGTAAACCGGAGCTCCGAGTGAGAAATCGAGAGGAAACTAGTGCCGGAAAGCGAATCAATCTCAGATTCTCTCGTTGTCGCTATTTTCGCCTAAAGAAGATTAAAAAATTTGGGAATTTTATTCCTTTTGAAGCTGTTTGTAGGTTTCGCAATGGACGGAGAAAGAGATAGCCAACGCGCCAGATATGAACGTGTATCTCACGAACCAATCAGTAGCGACAAAGGTAATGGCGTGAACGTTGTAGTTCACGCAAGTGACGGTTGACTTGAAGAGGAAACGAACGGTCATGAGTCATTGTTTTTTTTTATAAAAGCTAATCTTTTTTTCCCCCCACCAACTTTAGGTTATATGGTGACATCGATATTTTATGTGCTTCTATGATTCCACGTTGTAATAACATACCAACAAATAAACCATTAAAAATTCCCTGCGAAGGCACGCGTGTTCTCCAAACAGACGCAAGCGATAAGTATTGGGGTGCGATCCTACTTGAAAAAATTAGTGGCAAACGTCAAATCTGTGGATACAAAAGTGGACGCTTTAAAGATTCGGAGTTGCATTATCACTCCACGTTCAAAGAGATCTTAGCTGTCAAGCGAGCTATTGAGAAATTTGAGTTCCATCTGATTGGACACAAATTTCGCATAGAGATGGACATGTCATCTTTTCCAAAGATGCTACAGTTCAAGCAGAAGATGGTCCCTCACCAACAGTTGCTAAGATGGAGCGAGTGGTTTTCAAAATACGACTTCGC